>WAAD01034517.1:34529-70893 GCA_013389945.1 Fregata magnificens | reverse complement strand
GGCTTGGCAAGCTCCTCCGCCAGCTCCCTCAGCACTCTCGGGTGGATCCCATTCGGCCCCATAGACTCGTGGGCATCCAGGTGGCGCAGCAGGTTGCTGACTGTTTCCTCCTGGACTGTCAGGGGTTTATTCTGCTCTTGGTCCCTGAATAAGTGTTATTCAACTTGAATGAGCAGGAAACTCTGGCCCCTTTAAGTGTCTGCATGGTAGCAAAGAACTAAGAAAACAATAAATCAGTGAACCATAGCCAGAATTATTAAAAGAAAATTGATTTTTAAAAATGCTGAAAATAAATCTTAATATATATGTATGCCACTGAATTTAGCAGATTTCTCCAATAAAATAATTGATAAATCTAGTCCACTTCACTGCCAGATGTTACTGAAATTATTTCAGGATCTATAAGCAAGAGCGGTGTATGCATAATCACATATTGTCACAAATTTGGCAGCTACTCTCATCTTTGCTTCATTGCATTGCATGGTTCCCATTTGTCATTTAGTGTCACAAACCCTCAAGCATGAGCCATTAGAGCGCTTCAGATAACATGCTGCTACAATGGTTTAAATGAAGATCAGAAACTCACCTTCTAAATGTAGTCCTTAGAGACAGACAAGTAAGATCACTCATAAACGCCTAACAGAGTTGATTAACAGGTATGTTTTCAAGACTCATCTCCTTAAATTAGACCCCAGAAGTGCAAAAATGATCACACCTTTATCAATTAAGCTAATCCATCTATTAAAGCTCTCTCTTGAAATGAATATAAACCCATTTAAGGATGATTATTGTACCTTTCTTTCACCCTGCTTTCTATTTAACTTGTCATTAAAGTCTTTTATGTCTCTGATTAGTTTTGAACCCATTAATTACAGGGCACTACACTGAAAGAAACTGTCTGCAAATGAGTTGCTAGACAGGGATTTTTCTTTTAAGGCACAATCTAAAATGAAAAAGATAAAAGAATATTTGGTTTGGTTGTTTTAATTTCTCTAAGGACACTGTTAAAACAAGAGGCAAAAGTTTCAATGCTCTTTTAAGATGTTTTAGAATGCAGTTTGTAAGATTGTCTACAAGGACTTTTTTAAGCAAACACATGCCATGATTTATTGGAGAAGAATAATCTCTTGTTTGTGATTTTGAAACTGACAAACTCCCATGTGTAGTCAAAACATACTTCAAACAGAACTTACTCATGTTTGTCTACAAACACAATAATTCATACCAGAATTTGCTGTCCTGTGTTCGTATCTCGCTCTGCAGGGATGACTGCAGAGCACTGCAATACTATCATGTTTCAAGAGAAGGTGAATTGGTTTGGTTTTTTTCTGCTACCAATCATGGTATTACTCCTACAAATTGTACACAAGGCTATGCTAAGTTTATTATGATTATGCCATGTACCCTCCTTTCTTCTGCATCATTTTGTTTATTTCACTTGTCCTTCTCTCTTACCATTAGACTAAACTCATCAACAGTCATCACAAGCTTGTTCTTCTCCACCATTTTTTCCACTTGAAAGTATTTGTGAAAAATGTGAATTGCTTACTTCTGATAATTAGGAGGAAGATAGACTTACATACCATTCACAGCATCTTTTACATAAAAACTACTATAACTATTATCAGACTTGGTCATTCAGCCACACTGAATTTCCCGATTCACTGCCATTTCTCTTACAGCTGTGTATTTCTGGTAATTTTTAAATATCTTATGCAGTGACACTGGTCTCTGTTCTGAATTCACTTGTATTAATCATAATTTTCAGCAGATGTAGTCCTAATTTACTGTGGTATACATAAATGTTATTATGTCCCTTATTTTTTATTTATTCTTTTGTATAACATCTATATTAAAGCATTGCTTATGCTTTTGGTACAAAATAATATACTACACAAATAAAAAAAAAAATGATGAGTCAACAGAATATGACTATGTTCCAAACCTCACTTATGTTTATATCAGGCAGACAAATAAACTGATGTATAACACCATTAATCATAAAAATAACTGTTCTGATTCAATAAGACCTTTAAAAATCAGACAGATGTTCATTATTTCTCCTCCTCTTACTTTTTGCTGTTTGCTCAGCTGAGACGAGTCTTATACTTACCGGAGCTCTACATTTTTTTACAGAAGTCAGGTGCAATACAGTTTTGCAGTGGCAAACTTTGCAAGGAAAACTCTATATTAGGAAAAGAAGAATAGATTTTAACTGAATTCTTACATACTGTGATTATATATATTTATATACACATGTATATATGTAGTTATGTATATATATTATATTATATATGTATATTTTAATTCTGAGCTTAAACCATACTATAGATAGATAGAAAATGAGTAAAATATGTATGCTGTATGGAGAGTTTACATGTTAGAGAAATATATGAGTATTTCAAGCTCTTGTTCAAAAATCAGAGTTAAGATATTGTGGCATAGTAAATAACCTCTCTTTCATACAAAAAGTTGTGTAATGCTTTGAAGAGAGCTAAGAATACTGTAGTTCGTTTCTCTTAAAGAAAAATGTTATGCTCCAAGTGGTTCAATAATGCAATTACAACTTTGTACATACAAGGAATAACATGGAATTAAAGAGGAAAACAATTAGTGGATCAAAACTCAGAGGTAATGAATAGGCTCACTTTGGGAGTCTTTGGAGGCCACTTGCTCATCACAATCTCAGCAGCTCTCAGGGTTTGTCTAAGAGGGTGCGGATGAAGAGTGTGCTATGGAATAAAGTCAGGCAGAAGAAAAATCATAACCTGTAATACAATAAACAACAAATAAAAATTTATTTTCTGCACTATACCACCACAAACAAACTGGTGCATTTGGATAAAAGACTCTAGGATTTCTTATGTTCATCATTCTTGGGAATTAAGATCTCAAACCTGCAGGTGTGCAGTCATAGCTAGAGAGGAGTAACAGCTAAGAATCTACCAAGAATGCTAAATGCCATGTAAAAATAATCCAGTTTGCTCAGTCACTGTGAGGATCTGCAGTTTCCACCTATGCTATTTAAAGTGACAGACATTCCCTTTACTGGTGTATTCATCACTATGGTGTGTGACATTATAGAGGGCATATTTTAAGGGATGTTTATGCACATGATTTCACTTTCCTTACAAACTAGTTTGGGGTTGCTCTCATGTACTCCTCCTGCCTCCAGAGTTTCTGCCACCTCTCATAACCTCAAGAACATTGCCAACAAGTCAAAGAAAGTTATCCTTCCCATCTGCTCAACAGTGGTAAGAGGCATCTGGAGAGCTGTGTCCAATTCTGGGTTTCCCAGTCCATGAGACACATGGACATATTGGATTGAGTCCAGCAAAGAGCCTCAAAGATGATGAAGGGATTGAAGCATCTGACATGTGAGGAGGAGCTAAGAGAGATGGGACTGTTCAGCCTGGAGAAGACAGGGCTTCTTATCAATGTGTATGAATACCTGATTGGGGGGCATAAGAAGTTGGAGCCACACTCCTCTCACTGATGCCCAGTGAAGGACCTGAGGCAAAGGGCACCAACTGAAACACAGAAAATTCTGCTTAAATGTAAGAATGAAGCTATTTACTGTGAAGGTGGTTAAACACTGAAACAGGTTGCCCAGAGATGTTATGGGATCCCCATCCTTGGAGATATTAAAATACCGACTGGACGCAGTCCTGGGCAACTGTTAGGTTTTGTGATAAAAGATCATCTGAATGCACAGAGGCCCACAGAGCCCTAAAGGCAGGTGGGGAAACCCAAATGGTACCTTGCCCTAGCTACTCCAAGGCCATCACAGGAGAATGATCAGCCCATCAGTCCATCTCAATAAGCCCAGAAAGCACAAGAGCACAAAGGCAGGCAGGACCCCAAATTAAAGACTCGGAAGAAGAGACACCCTGCCTGAGCCCCTCCCAGGGCTTTCCCAACAGAACCTCAGCCCCAGTGTCCAGGCATGAAACCCATCAAAAAAATGAGTCAACTCTAGACTTGGACTTTTAGACTATGGAAGGTTACTGCCTAGGGGTATGGGGCACATTATAGGATGCAGGGGAAGAGCATTTTGGGGATTGCACAAGACCTATTGTGAGATATTTAGTGGAGGAAGCAAAAGTGGGGAAAGGTATGGATGCAGGTGACTCGGGGAGGAACAAGTGGGGGGAAATCTCTTTCCTGTGTGCGTGTGTGTGTGCAGGAGACTGTGGTGCCAGCAGCTGGAGAGACTGGAGTGAGTGAAACCAAGCAACAGCCTCTGGAGTGGCACCAGGGGTCAGAGGCACTCATGTCTGTTCTTTTCCAACCTTAATGATTCTATGATTCTATGATTCTATGTCCATTGTGCCAATGACTGGAGTGAATATGGGTGTGCGAATGAGTATGTGATCACTAGTGAAGATGAAGCTGGAGTAGTTGGCAAGTAGGTGAAGTAGCCTGGGAGTCAGGTGTGTCTCTAAGGCAGTTGGCTAGTGGGCAGCCACAGTGTCCCCGCGAGCTTTTGGAAGGTGGTGTGACTGTGTGTGTCTCTGTGTGGAAGTGTCCGTAGGGGTAAGGCACCTGGACAAACAAAAGATCCAGGGGCAGCTACTGGGGAGACTGAGGATCTGAGCCCAGCTGCTGGAAGGATCCACCTTGAACATACGCATATATGTATTTCCCACCAATGGACATCCATCCTGCTCAGCTAGAGGGGGAACAAGATGAAGCTGTTGGTGCTGTTTGTGTCTGTGTGACTGCAGACTGTGTCTGTCTGTGTTATCTATGATTCTATGATCTGTGTGGCCATCCATGTATATACTCATATGTGTTGGATATGTGTGTTTGTGTGTGCCTACTGGGGATACATGTTCAGCCGCACTACTGGTTGGACCTGGGGACATGGGGCTGAGGCATACTTGCCTCCTGGGCTGCATGGTTCAGCCCCCTTAACACCCAACAGCTCTAACAGACCCTGCTCTGAGCAGGGTGTTGAACTAGATGATGTCCAGAGGTGCCTTCCCACCTCAGCCATTCCATGAGTCCATGTTTCAAGAAGTTCTCTTCTACTTTGTAGATAGGTTATTTTATCTCCATGAAATGTGAAACTCCTCTCAGTATAAATAGCACATCTTGCCCCTTAAGGACGTGCAAAGGGTTAGTGAACTGTTTGGCAGATGATAGTATACAGTGCTGAAAGTGGAGGAAAAGAGTTGGGAATGATACAGCGGAAATTGGAGAGGCAGTTTAACTTACGTTGCAGCTTTTCCCTCTTCAGGGACTCAGGAGAAGTTTGGTTTTGGTGGCTTGCACTGAAGGAAGGTACCTCCTGGCAGCTTCTTTTTTCTGTGGAGTTCCTGTAAGCCCTGTGGAGCAAATGGCTTCAGACAGAAAGTGTGGTGCCCATGTGGGTGCCCATGGCTTGTTAGGCAGCTGGCAGCCATCGACAGGAATGCCACTGGGCTGGGCTGGGGATGCCAAGTATGCTGTTGCAGTGTTAGACAACTGTGCAGGGAGAAGGGAGGCCAAACTGATGAATTGTCACTCACGCTGTCTTTTGGGAACAGTCCTAGTGTGAATGACATGTCTTGATGTATTGTGATTAAAAAAAAAGAAAAAAAATCATGAAGGCAAAACTGCTTTTGTGGTACAGCATCTTAAGTACATGTATTTTTCTTAGAACAGGGTCCTTTTTCTCCTAACAACCATGAAAAAAATTGTGAAGGTCTCTGTCTACACATGGTGTGACTTTATGTTGTATCATTACCACAGTCTCTGAACACCTCATGGATTTTTAACATCTTTACATAAAAAACTATTTATCTTCAATGCTATAAATAATTTTGTTCTTCCTACATTAGCCTCCTTCTTAATTTTCTTATACAATCCCACTCCCAGTACTCATCCACATAGTTCATTTGTCAGTTTTCTCCAGTCATTATTTCACTGTCATCTTATACATAGCTCATTTGTGTGGTATGACTTCCAGGTCCTATCTGTGAGACTCGTACCTATTCCTCATTAAACATCACTCATAGGCCTATTCTTGCAGTGTGCTGCCTACAAAGGAATTAATGTTATTCAAAGCACTAATATTAAAAGTTTAATATTAGATCTCAAAACATCTGTTCCCTATTCTCTAACCTTTGCCTGTTTGTCTACTTACCTTTCACCACAAAATTCTCAAGAAGCAAATGCCTGTTCCTGAATAATAAGTACCAAACAGACATGAACGAATACTAAATAACCACAGAATCATAGAATCATAGAATGATTTAGGTTGGAAAAGACCTTTAAGACCGTCAAGTCCAACCACTGACATAGCACTGCCAAGTCCACCACTAAACAATGTCCCCAAGTGCCACATCTACACGTCTTTTAAATACCTCCAGGGATGGTGACCCAACCACTTCCCTGGGCAGCCTGTTCCAATGCTTGACAACCCTTTTGGTGAAGAAATTTTTCCTAATATCCAATTTAAACGTCCCCTGGTGCAACTTGAGGCTATTTCCTCTTGTCCTATCACTTGTTACTTGGGAGAAGAGACCGACATCCACCTACAACCACCAACCTCCTTTCAGGTAGTTGTAGAGAGCGATAAGGTCTCCCCTCAGCCTCCTCTTCTCCAGGCTAAACAATCCCAGTTCCCTCAGCTGCTCCTCAGAATTGTGCTCTAGACCCTTCACCAGCTTCCTTGCCCTTCTTTGGACACGCTCCAGCACCTCAATGTCTTTATTCTAGTGAGGGGTCCAAAACTGAACACAGTATTCGAGGTGCGGCCTCACCAGTGCCAAGTACAGGGAACGATCACTTCCCTACTCCTGCTGGTCACACTATTCCCGATACAAGCCAGGATGCTGTTGGCCGCCTTGGCCACCTGGGCACACTGCCTGCTCATATGCAGATGGCTGTCGACCAACACCCCCAGGTCCTTTTCCACCAGGCAGCTTTCCAGCCACTCTTCCCCAAGCCTGTAGCGTTGCATGGGGTTGTTGTGACCCAAGTGCAGGATCCAGCACTTAGCCTTATTGAACCTTATACAAATGGCCCTGGCCTATTGATCCAGCCTGTCTAGATCCCTCTGCAGAGCCTTCCTACCCTCGAGCAGATTGACACTCCGGCCCAACTTGGTGTCATCTGCAAACTTGCTGAGGGTGCACTCAATCCCCTCATCCAGATCATTGATGGAGATATTAAACAGAACTGGCCCCAATACTGAGCCCTGGGGAACACTACCTGTGACCAGCCACCAACTGGATTTACCTCCATTCACCACAAAGCTTTGGGCCCAGCCGTCCAGCCAGTTTTACCCAGCAAAGAGTATGCGTGTCCAAGCCATGAGCTTTCTCCAGGAGAATGCTGTGGGAGACAGTGTCGAAGGCTTTACTAAAGTCTAGGTAGACAACATCCACAGCCTTGCCCTTGTCCACTAAGCAGGTCACCTTGTCATAGAAGGAGATCAGGTTAGTCAAGCAGGACCTGCCTTTCATAAACCCATGCTGACTGGGCCTGATCCCCTGGTTGTCTTGCACCTGCCTGGTGAGCGCACTCAAGATGAGCCACTCCATAATCTTCCCGGGCACCGAGGTCAGGCTGACTGGCCTGTAGTTCCCCGGATCCTCCTTCCGGCCCTTCTTGTAGATGGGTGTCACATTTGCTAACCTCCAGTCAACTGGGATCTCCTCGGTTAGCCAGGACTCCTGATAAAGGATGGAAAGTGGCTTGGTGAGCACTTCTGCCAGGTCCCTCAGTAGCCTTGGGTGGACACCATCTGGGCCCATAGACTTGTGTGTGTCTAAGTGCTGTCGCAGACCGAAGGACTTCGCTAGCACACCGTCCCTCAGTAGTGTCCCATAGTAGCAAATGGCTTATTTTAGATGTCTACTTGAGGATGAGATTGATATCACAGAAATTCCACTTTATAAGTGCTGACAATAAAGGACATATAGACTATTAGCTCAGATATAAACCTCTGCTGTGTACTAGAAGTCTGCTTTTGGTAATATGAATCTCTTGTAGTTTAGTAGAAGCAAAAATTTGGACTTTTCCCTCCAATTCAGTTCATTAAATTTCCACTTTCACTAAAACATAAGGCTGGTGAGATCATATTTTCAAGCCTATATTATATCAAGCCAGATTCTAGCATATTTGTGTATTTGCAGGGCTGTGGAAAAAGCTCCACTATCCTCAGTTGTATCCTGCACCTTCAGAGCTTTGTGTTCACACTGTTTAGTATCCTGTATGTTCATATATGTCCTTACAGTTAATAGAAAATAACTGAAGTCATGTCTTACACTGATATTGCTATAAATCTGAATAACTGAATGCATCTTTTTCCATTGTTGATCTAGAGGGGTATAGATCTCTGGCACTCTTATAAGTTGCCCTGAACCCTGAAACAGGTTTTATCTGACCACCTGGGCTAGTTGTCTAGATCCCCTCTACAGACAGTTTGGAAATGTGCCTGTAGGGCATAAGTGATTTTGTTCTAAGAATCAAATTAATCCTAATCTGGAAGTGCCTATTTCTCTCCCCTCACTATAAAAGAACTTCAGAAAATTACCTCTGAAATATTCATCTCTAGTGGGGATATTGAAAGACAGGAATCCTACTCAAAGTATTTGGCCTAATCTTTAAACAAAAACAGTGCCCCTCCTGTTGAATTACTTCCTTTGAGATCACTATTCAACTCAATAGCAGTGGCTCACTCCAGGAAATGATTAACGATGTCAAATACACACACTTCTGCTGGTTTTGGCTGGGATAGAGTTAATTTTCTTCATAGTAGCTAGTATGGGGCTATGGTTTGGATTTGTGCTAAAACCAGTGTTGATAATGCAGAGATGTTTTAGTTGTTGCTAAGTAGTGCTTACACTAGGCAAGGACTTTTCCAGCTTCCCATGCTCTGCCAGGTGCACAAGAAGCTGGGAGGGGACACAGCTGGGACAGCTGACCCCAGCTGACCAAAGGCATATTCCCTACCATATGATGTCATGGTCAGCATATAAAACTGCGGGAAGAAGAAGGAAGGGGGGAGGTTTGGAGTGATGGCGTTTTGTCTTCCCAAGTCACCGTTACGCGTGATGGAGCCCTGCTTTCCTGGAGATGGCTGAACACCTGCCTGCCGATGGGAAGTAGTGAATGAATTCCTTGTTTTGCTTTGCTTGTGTGTGTGGCTTTTCCTTTACTTATTCAACTGTCTTTACCTCAACCCACGAGTTTTCTCACTTTTACTCTCCTGATTCTCCTTCCCAGCCCACAGAGCGGGGAGCGAGTGAGCGGCTGTGTGGGGCTTAGTTACTGGCTGGGGTTAAACCACGACATCAGTAGTTATGCAATTATTATGGGGTTTGAATGTTACAAAGCTGATCACCTGCAATGCAGAGCTATTTACAGTTCTCATGACATTTCAAACTTTAGCTGAAGGGAACATCTCATTTCGATCTCAAACTCATTCTAAATTTTACAGTAATATCACAAAAATTTATATTAGCAGTATCCTGGCATATTTGTTGAGTGATTTTTGTGGACACTATTACTGTATGCAGCACTAAATGAGCTTTCAGCCAAATCTTAAGATAACATTCCTGCCTCAGCCATAAAACGTATATAATATATCATATATTGGACTTCTCTCTGTCTCCATCAGATAACCACATGAATGTCTCTACTTTTTTCAGACAAAACTGTAACTGACAGGGTGATATCAGCAAGACTACAAAGATCTCTGGGTAGACCATGCCTTCTAAGGTATTGATTTCTATGCGTAATTCATATTCATCTCCTTATCATCAACACTACAATGACAGAGCCTGAGTGGGCCATCTGACAATATCGTGACATGCTAAATGAAATCTGTGTCCCAGCTGAAGTTATATAAGGCTGAAAAGAAATAAAAGGACCATATACCTTGAGGTTGTAGCGAGGTGGAGGTCAGTCTCTGCCCCCAAGTAACCAGCAATAGAACGAGAGGAAATGGCCTCAAGTTTTGCCTGGGGAGGTTTAGACTGGATGTTAGGAAATATTACTTCACTGAAATGGTTGTCAGGGATTGGAACAGGCTGCCCAGGGAAGTGGTTGAGTCACCATCCCTGGAGGTATTTAAAAGACATTTGGTTGTGGTGCTTAGGTACATGGTTTAGTGGTGGACTGGCAGTGTTAGGTTTACGATTGGACTTGATGATCTTAAAGGTCTTTTCCAACCTATACAATTCTGTGCAATCTGTGTGTGTGTAATTACATTCTCATTAGCTCTGTTTTCTGATCTCTAAATTCTGCTTTCTCAGAAATGCAGGCAACTGAGTCAATTAACATTTAGGTCAATGTTTACTTCAGTCTAATATCTCTCTGGAGCAAAATTAAAGAAGTTGTCACCTATTTTTATAAATCCATCTTTTTGTCTGCCAGCGAAGATATTAATATAATTAAATCATGACCAGAAGTAGCTTGTGGCCTTTGAAACCTCACAATATTAATTGGAAGAGGTGGCCTAGAAGTTCGATTCATGGATTACTACCACAAAAAGGTGCTCCTTTTCAGATTTCCCCTCTACTTTTTTTTCCCCCTCTGCTTCTAGCACATTGGGAAACCAGTTTAATAGTTACTGGTGGGGATTATTTCAGTGTTTGCTGTTTGGAGTGCAGGCTGTGACAGGAAAAGCTGATGAATTGTTCCCCATGGTACTGAATGATTTTGAATTTTAGTAGTCTGCAATTTTCTCCCTCCCAATTGACATTAGAAAATGAGGAAAAGATTTAGTTTATAAAGGAAAAATCTGTGGAAAATATGCAGTTCATTTTGTAGTAAATGTGGGTAAAGGAGTTGATAAACCTGTGGATACAGAAGGTAAATGTCATTGAAATGAGCAGTACTTTAAAATAATGAATTTTTGAGGCTTTACAATAGTTGGTATTATCAAAGTATGCACCAAAGATGTATTATTTCATTTTGTTCCTCTTTCTGTTTATTGTCATAATACGGGCATAGCAGTTATAACCCTTCTAAGAAAACTAGCTAGAGGATCACCAATTTACAAAACCAGTAAAGACAAGGCACAAAGAACAGATGTTTCTATTTGTTTAGGAAAATTATTTCCATTTCTATGTGTTATATTTTATTATATTTTCTAAATTAGTATCTTAGAAAGATGGGCTGAATATTTGTGAACTTCAGTAGTGGGTTTTCACTGAATTGCACATAATTATTTTATTCAATTTAATTACCAAGCTTTATATACAATCTGAGGGGAATATTATTTCATTACCATTCAAAGAAAACCCAATAAAAACATGAACACACTCAATGTCTGCAGTGCACCCACACCAATGAGTGACTAATCGATTTTAGAGGTTTTAGTCAGGATGGTATAAAATGATCTGGGAATTTGAAAAATGGCAGTAAACCTTGCCCAACAGTCCCTTAAGGGCTCATGTCCTAACACTAGCTCAGCATCCTCCATCAAGTCTTTCAATAATGCTAGAGTGGCAGCTGAAGCAAGTCCAAGCACTAATGGGAGATATCCAGCCTCCATGCCAGTGGCCTCTGCCTACCCAGTCCCAAACTTATCTAGACCTATCAGAACAAACATAACTTAGATTTATCAGCCCCCACTGGATCATGGGCCAAACCCAGTTCCAACATCCACACCAACACTAACTCTAACCACACTTTAGCAACTCTTACCAGACTCATTCCAAATAACTCTCCACCAGTCCCTGACAGGTCAGACCTTGACCTAATTCTAACGGGTTTATGTGTTATTTCTACTCAGATTTAAGACAAACTTGGTTGCCCGGGGGTTGTTTTGGTTTTTTTTTTCTGGAAGACTCAGCCCTTATGGTACTGCAATGGTTCCTGTTGGTTCCTGTTTGGTCAAATCCTACTCCTGATCTCAGTCCTAATACTGGTCTGGTAGACCATAAAATATCTGAATTGTCACAATGTGTCAGCCTTTCCAATCTCAGCTCAGATATGTAGACCAGTCTGAACTCTAAATCATCTTCCCCAGCTAGAAAATCTTTTAATACTTGCCACTGCGTCACCACCAAAGCAAGCTCTCCCTTGACCCCTCCTCTGACTCTGTTTTGTAGATCTCTCCATCTCTTTTCCTACCATTACTTGATTAGTTGCTAATGAGCCCAGTCATAAATGACACTCCGCACTCTTAAAGTCAAATTTGTCATAGCCTCAAAGACCATGCTGTCTAGTAGAATCTAGGTCATTAAAAATCTGTGACTAAACTCTAATCCTAATCCTGAAGTTCCTTTAGTTCTGTAATCCTAATCCTGTAGTCCCTAATCCTGAAGCCATCCTTCTTCAAAGAGCCTGTGTTCTGGGTACCAAGGCAGCAGAAATGTCTTTTTGCAGCCCAAAGTGAGGAATGTGAGTATTAAATGTAGGATATGCTGTGCTGTGTGCCTTACCCTTTTGGTTAACTGTAGATGCTTTTCTGCTTGCTGTTCAACAATGTGAGTGCTCTGAGTACCACTAGGATGTCTAAGTCATCCACTGCATAGGGACCAGATGATTCCTAGTCCTAGGTTCTACCTGTTTGGATGCATGAATCCTTTACTGGGATTCACCTTTAGTGATATAATGAGGCAATGATTTACAAGGCGTATATTTTAACTGTGAAATATCTGCACCTTTTCACGCACAACTATTAATGAGAAATAGAAGAAAATATTGTTACATTTAGAGTTTACAGGTTATTTGTTAAAGTTGATATAGAATTCTTTTGAGCCAGATAAGTTCCTAGCGGTACTTATGAGAAATTATATTCAGAGTGAAAATGTAATGATTTCATATTGTTGCTGAGAATCCTTCCTTCTCTCCTAATAGAATTAATTTCTATGCTTATTAGGACCAAAGTCATTCTTTTCCTCACCATCTTATATTGGCTAAAACTGCTGTAAAATCTTTAGTGGCCTTTTCTTTACTGTTTCTGATAGCATGAATATAACAGCAAATAGATTATGGTCTAACTGATGTGTCATGGAAGTGTCGCTACTTTTACTGTAGTCATAGTTTATTAGGTTCAAAGATGTGCCTCTGCAAGTACTTCAATACAGTTTTTCTGGAATTGTTCTGTGGAGTAACTGATGGTCTCCGTGTGACAACATTGATACCCTTTCATGTGGTCCTCCTCCTACATTCATATCATACATAATTAATTGTCAGCACCATAAAAGTCATTCTCAGTCCTTTCATCAACATTTTCTTTTGTGGATGGTGACACCAAGACTTTCTTACCAGAGTAGCATTGCTTCTTTATACATGGCTGATGAAGAGTGTCCCTGAAGAATAATTTCTTTCTCACATCCTTTTGTTTTAAGGGATTTAATTTTTCCCCTGAATATTCCATATTGAGAGAGTTTTCTCACTCACTGTTAAACCCCAGACAACTTAAGGATGAAATTGATCACTGAGATGTGATCTTCATATTTTCTTAAGAAACTGAGAAAGAGCAAAGTTAAAAAATAACCTGAAATTATTTGAAGTAAAAAAGTGGTGGGAAAGTGCTATTCGTTCCTTCAGAAATTCTGTCCAGATGAAAAATGCAACAAGAAAATACTTAGGGAATAATGAAAATGTATATTTATCCTAAAATGTTAGGGAATATTCTACACGGAGCATACCACTGAGGTGCCCGTTGTCAGTTTGTCAGTTAGACTCCTCCATTTTCTCATGTAAAGAGATAAATAGCCTCAGAAAACAATCTACCCACCTATCTTAATTATGTATATTAGGCTAAGATAAAACACAATCAGGACATGCCACTTGCCATCTCTCTTCACTGACTTAGGGGCCTTAAATTCTCGACTGTTCACCTTGACTGTTTGAGACAGACAAAATGAATCCCATCAACCTAAGGTTGCATGTACTGATATCACCCAGTTACCAAGAAATATACTTCAGCTGAATCATTCTTGGCAAATACAGGTTTGATACAATTAAAATCTGCAATTAAAGAACTATGGTGAGCCTTGTATTGCGTTGCATAAAAACTCTCAGGGCTGAAGCAATGAAAGCAGGAAAAGCAGGGTAGCATTTATATTAAATAAAACCTATCAGCATCCATTGGGGAAGAAAAAAACAAAAACATGTTTCACAAAAACATTTGATGATTTTGAATTCAAATTCAAAATTTTAAAATATTTAGTTGTGCTATCTTTAAACTCTGTTTCATCTCCAGCTGTCTAAAAATCTAAAGCTTCCTATGCTTTTAAATGCAGTGAGTGGATTTTCAGCCTCCAAAAGAATTAATATTTGATCCCAGTTACTAGGAGGAGAGTAAGTTCTAATAAATAAGTACTTTTGATAAGGCACTCAGTTATTCGCTCTGAATCATGGCTGAGTAAAGTGGCTAAAAGACGGATTGTGGTATGAAATGATTTAAGAAAGTTATTTTACTACATAAATAAAAGGGATAATGTGTGCCAAAATTAGTATTAAAAAAAGTTTCTAAAATGACTGAAACTCATCTTGAATATCAATAATTGTCAGCCCCGTTGTTAACTCAAATCAGATTCTACTTAATTGATTTTCCATAAATTCAATTTTATAATTAAGAATATCTCCAATCTAAGTAGATTAAAGCATTTCACACATTTTCCATATAGCAGTTAAAGTCTGTATGTTTTATACACCATTTGAACAGTCTCTTCAACATTATTGACTTTTTCTTCTAATCATATAGGAGCATATTACACAAGTCTCTTTGTTTAACTAACTAACTGAGGTATCACACTCTAAAGCCCTAACTGCCTGAAAAAAATTACATTAGTCACACTTAATGAATCTAAATTCTTTTTTCTTATCTGGCTCTGTTAACAAAGAATAGTTATAGAATTAAGACACATCAGCTGAATAACGTCTGAACTCCATACAAAGCTAACAGTTTCTGGGATTATGGAGTCTGTCTAGGCTGCTTATATCTCTCTAGCTCTTTTATAAATACAAAAATTAAAAAAAAAAACCCAATACTGTTTCTTCCCTCATCTTAGGTCTTCAGAGCCATATAGGACAATCAAACACATGCAATTAAACTATTTTAATAAGGTGAGAAAAGTTACATCAGAAAAATTAGCACAAAATGAATTGTCAGGATTTGCTTGGGGGAGAGGCTCCATATAATTAGCAAGTTGGTTAAGCAGGTTGCCAGTTAAGCCATGTCTGAATAAAAGCCATCCTCCTATGTCTAATGTTTAGTCTGACAACATGCATGAGTTTTACCAAGAGCTCACCACCAGAGGCTTAACAAACTGCCTAACAACTTTTAAATGTGATACATAGACATCTTTATACACGTTCTTGTGATTTATAACATATAGGAACTTACAATCTTTTTCTGGTTATAATAATGTATTTTCTGTCTGATTCAGAAGAAGGGAAGGAATCTGAAATACCAACATCTCAGAGAAGAAATAGAGCAAAAGATCTATAGCCTGAGAGGATTTCCCAGCAGCACATTTACCTCATGCATTGCAGGTTGCTTGCTCCTCTGGCCAGTATTTGTCACAGTGATTACAGGTGAGGTATACTGGAGGAGCTAGATATGTTGGAAGAGTAACTTTAATTTTTTAAATATTTTATTTCTTCTCTAATGTATTGTTTCTATAATTCTAGAATTTTATTTAAAACCTTGATAATCAGCCTGTCTTTTTTTATTACCTGAAAATGGTTTAACATTGAAGGCATCAGGACTAACTCCAGTATATAAGATCAGGCTGACTCTCTATTTCTGTGATCAAAAATGTAATATCAAAATCTATGTCAGTCCAGAGCTCTCCAGCTCTGTCATTGCCTTGAACAACACACTCTTATAGATTGTCATTTAGAAGTTTCTTCCTGTAGCTTTTGCCGCTAGTGAAAATATATTTCTACCACTGGTTGGCCCTTGATTTCATTAGAAAAATTACAGCTTTTGAATATTTTGGCCTGATGTAATGAATCTTGTTCTTTTGGAAGATGTGATTCAGGGCTCCATTTTGAACAGAATTCCTTACAGTGCAGAAATGTTTGTTCCCAAGAATCAAAGATGTATGCTTTCGATCCATTTTTCAACTTCTGTATTCTCCAAGTGATGACAAGATTTTTAGACATCATGTGTCATTTAATTCAGTTGCCTCTTCTAAACTGGTCAACATGTTCTTCAAAGACTTTCTTCTCCTTCAGTTAGATAAATGATACTTGAATCACAATATTTTCCGAGTTTCCATCTTTCCTTATTACTTTTAAGATCAGTCTAATAGCATCTATTTTATTTCAGATTAATAATAAAAATCCTTCCTCTTGATCTAAAGATTGAATATATGCCAAGCTTCTGCCTCCTTTTAGGCTCCTTATTTTCCTGGTTCTTCAGTTAGGTGTGATCACATTTAGCTCTGAACTAAGCTCTGGAAAAGGAGCTTTTTTCAGCCTTTGTGTCCAATGTTGGCTCCACCGGACTTGTGGCCAGCAAAGATGGACTAGCAAAGACAAAATCCACCCTGTCCACACAAAAATGCACTGCTGGTTGTAGTCTCCATAATAAATTATGGCATTCATCATGTGCAGATGTTTGACAAAATATAACGGGTCTCTCAGTTATGGAGCTTTGCACACTTGGAAATTGGCAACCTGGTAGGAATGTGCTGCTATAAAGGACTGGGAGATATACAGCATAGGGGCGGAAGTTCTTCCCACACACTTATTAAAGTTCAAAATGGTCCTTGGAGATAGTAGAACAATATCATTCAATGAAAATGGAAGAGGTACTTTCAGAGAATGTGTTTTTTTTAATTGAAGAAGTTAGTTTGGAAGAGCGAAACCTATCACTGAAGTCAGTACATGGTCAAAAATCTGAAGAATTCAGTAAAGACTGGGGATCTTCCTCGCCCCAGTATAAACAAAGACATTCTTCACAGTAGTGTGCAGCATATCCATATTTATGATTTTTTAATTTGTAGTTAGTTTCCAAAATAATCTTACATGTATTGTCAAATGCATCTTTGATTTACAGTGTATACCAACTAAGCAGTCAGCTGCATAATGCAGTTTGTCTACAATGTTCATGCATAAATAATCACTGTCAGTAATTTTGAATTAATTTTGAAGAATAGACTGTGAAAATCAGTTACTATGCAGATGAGCGGTATTTTAGTCATTCCATTTCACAAATATGCATACCTATTACAAATAATATCAGTCAGGTAATGACATATCTAATATTAACCTTCAGTACACAGGGCGTGCAAAAAGAGGTGTTGCTATGGTACACAGCAGTCATGTAGGGTTCTCTAATACCGATAAACTTTACATCATTTCTCCACAGATACAGATTTGAGCTAGTCTACTTAGGATAACAAAGTTATACTGACATGCAACTAGATTACATAAATCAGAGCTGGGTAAGTGGCTAATAAAAGCAGAGCCTAGTTTAATTTTTACATTAAAAATGTTTTGAGCTTTAAAGGAATATTTAATGTTTTTAAAAATCTGACAATTTCAACTTTTATTATTGATGTTGATTATACTGTTGCCTGAAAATGAACAGAAAATATACTGGCCCATCATAATTTTTAGGCTTTTTATAAATTACTGTAATTTTTACCTTAATCTAAATCAAGGAAATTGATCAGATATAATGATTTTTTAAAATTATTTTAGGGCTTCATATTTCACACTTGATGCTGAAATTTAGCAGAAATATATTAAAAGCACATGAAAAAAATGAAATGAGAGGAAGTTTTTGGGGGGATTGTATTGCTGTCAATAATTTCTGAAAATGCTACCCACCTTTTACAGAAACCTGCACATTCTTATATGCAAAAATCAATTTTGGAAATGTTTGCTATTACAAGAGACAGTAAAGTTTGGCAAATGCTAAGCCACTTACAATTTAACAAGGTGATTGCCCCTGGAAGCTGTAATCAAGCATCTGTAGGTTTTTAGATGCATTTCTAACAATGAATACAGTCTGCCCTAAAATTAGAGAGGCTGCTATGATTTCTAAAATTTCACATTTTACTGGAGAGCTGGGGAACTGTTATAAGATGATGGAGACAACTTTTATTTAGCAAATAAACAAGCTGAATTTGTGAAGATTAACATTTTCAAACAATGTATAGATTTAGACATATAGCTAATGGATGTTTCATAGCCAAATCCCCTTTACAGGTTAAAGAAGCTTTTACCTGTCTCAAAACCAGTCCCAGTTTTCTTATAGAGGCAACAAGAGAAGAGAACATAAGCAGACAGATATGAAAAAATATAAAGAACAGGACAAGCAGGCAGTGAGGAAAAGGGAAAGATTTTGGTCAAGGCAAAATAATTTTCCATAATAAAAAATCTGTGAGCAGAAACTGGTCTTATTCATTCATCAGGAAAATGAACATTTGCTATAGTGACAACAGCATTAAATGCACTATTTATTACACTGCTGTACATATAAGTGCACCCAGCACTTATCACAAAGGTCATGAAAGCCCTAGAAAGAGAACAGGTTCTCTGAAGCATGACTAGCTGGTAGATGACTTTCAGCAACTTAGGCTCTGACCACCTGACCCCTGAATTTTTAGATGACTGAAAACCTGATCATCTTGCTGAATGCAAAAGTGCAGGTCCTTAAAAAATCTTTGACTTTGAAAGCCTGGCACAATGAAGTAGTTTATACTTTTGAAGCAGGGACTGCAGAAAAGACAAAGAAAACAGTAGCAGAATCCACCAGTTTTGAATCCACACATTTCTGATATATATTTTCCCTTCTTCCAACATGATAGGGCAGCTGACTACATCTAATTGCAAACTGATAAGACAAATGGGACAAAATGTTTCAACATCAGTATGATTGCAAAGTCAATTTTATTGATTTTAAGTATAAAAACTGTTCAAATAGACCTTAAATAATGCATTTTTGTACCTAATTAGTGTGATCTATATATATTTTTCAAGCAGTGTCTTATGTTTGATGCACCAATACCAGGCAAATATACATTAGTCATCTAATTCTGGAATGTTTCTGTAAGTAGCCTTCATAGACACTAGAATCAAGCTTTGTGATGTCTTTGTAAAAAGGGAACTATCTATTCCCCTCTAACTCTTAGACATCTAAAGCCAGGTAGCATGAAGCTATGTCATTTTTTCTAAGTGCATTTGCTTTCTTGAGGCTGGCTACCAGCAGACAATTTTGCAGGCATATAATAAAGATCTAACAGCAACAGAGTTTGGAACAGGAGAAGAGAGGAGTTTTCCTAGGTCACAGAACACAGTTCCCAGCCCAGCTCATCACCTAACCCCAAGCATAAATTTACCAGCATCTACTTTAATATATGTAGGTTGGTTCCTCCTCTCCTGGTACTTGGAAGCTAGTCCAGAATTAATTCCCATGAAGTTTAGAATCAATGTTCTAATTTATAGTCTATACCAGGCTACATCTGTATAAACAATGTGCAATGAGAACACAACCCTTTGTCAGAGAAAAAAATACCAATTTATAATTCCACCAAGTTATGAATAAGGGTTGTGGTTAGCAGTGAAGCATTACATCTCCTATGATGCCTGTGGAGACATTACATCTCATCTATAACTCCTCATATTATTGCAAACTTCCAGAATAATTTCTGGCAAACATTGTCTGCATGACATCATGATTTTAATGCATATGAGAGTTTATCTTCAGTTTCCTGTAAATATTGTCCATTTTTTTCTCTTGAGTAAAATGTATATAAAAATGTTATAAATTTTTGTTTTGATATTTACTTTATTTTTGTTTCTTAATTATCTTCCCCTGGAAAACTGATGCAATGGCATGAGACTATTAAGGAATTCTAATTGTCTTTTTTACAAAATCAAAACCAAAAACCAAAAACCAAAACAAAAAAACCAAACCAAACCAAAAACTTCAAACATGTCAGAATTTGCTATATTTATCATTTTATTTGTATAAACAATAATATTTAATATTGAATTGATCACCCTATCTTATCCTAAATTCTCATTCTTGAAACAGAAACACATCAAAACTTTAAACAGATTATGCATCATAATTCTCCCGAGAATTTTTTTTTTTTGTTTTTTAACCTGGGACACAAATCTGGTATGTGCTGGTAATCCTCTCCTTCTACGCCAGATCAAGACTAGATGATTATTTGGGCATATGCTTGCTCAGGCAGCCTTCTCTCTTTCCTTTTTATTGAGATTATTAAAGTTTATAAGTATTGTAATCTCCTAATGATTATTCACATAACTGGTTATTGTGTCACTGAGCTGGGAATTCAGAGCTATGAAATCCTGTTCTGAAAGGCATCTGCCTTGGTAAGGTTTGGATTTATTCTACATGGTGTTTCCCCTCACTTCACCACTATAAATTTATTTAAACAAAACCAAGGTCTGAGAGAACCAAGGATCTTTGCATTGTCAGCTATTCCCAGTTATATGGGAATATACAGATGGAATATGGATATGGAATCCATATGAATTCCAATACTATTACAAGCAATGTAAATTCACAAATGCTCAAACTGATATAATTTTAGATGGAAGCTCAGGAACTTCCTGCCACTGAGACTAAGCCCATATCTATTCTGGGGTACCAGTCTCTTCTGATACATATTTGAGCTACTTGTGCTATAAATTGAATAACTGCTATAACATCATTAATGTTTACCCTTAACAATGGTATTTTTATTTTCAAAATACTTTATAAATATGTGCCCCCCCCAAAAAAAAATTAGTATTCCTCCTAAGCAGGCACTTTTATTTATTCTACCATTGTCCTTCCATGTAGGAGAAAAGGGGTTTAGGAGAGCTGGACAAAGCTATGTCGAGATTGGCAGTCAGGAACTCTTGATTCCTCAACCAGTGTTCAAACTACTGAGCCAGAAACTGCAGGTTTAATTTAAGATACTAAGCAAATCCTAGAAATTTATTGTTCAGGATTGTCATCTTGGACAAGACTTGAAGCAAGCCTTGTGAACAATGTGCTGACCAAGAGACTCATTCTGTTACCTCAGGAGATTAAAAAGTTAAAATTAAGGCCAAGAAAGAAAAAGCAAAGTATAATGTAGTATGAAGGTTATTTAATCAATATTGCTGTTCATGGGCCAGGAAATAATGGGCATCGCTGGATAAGAAACTGAATTTTCTTTGTCTTATCAAAGCACTTACACTGATTCCTTCATAGAGCAGAAATGATCTGTGAAAGACTAATGCCTGGAAATCCCAAAATTACTGAAAAGATTGTGTTGAAATGATCCAAAAATATTTTTTCTCTTCTATGGAAATATTTTTCTGCAAATGTAAATTTATGTCAATTTTCCATAGATGATTTTTGGGCAGAATATTGAACTGCAACACTAAAGTTAACAACTGAGAAATGTGATTAAAAAATGTTGCAGCAACTGCCATACACTCCACTTCTCTCTAAAGACTAGATCAGAGCAGATTTCATCTTTCCTGAAAAAATCCTCATGGGAAACTGAAATATTTCAAGTTTTTTGACCAAAGGGTTTCAACCTCCCCAGTCAATATCTTCAACTGCACTTTTTACAGAATAAAAGAAACATACCTCATTGCATTATTTGTTATCAGCCTTTCTATTGCATGTTTTGTTCACAGGAAAACAAAGATGTTCAATTTCATAACCTTCAAAACTGAATTATCTACATGGTAAATACAGAAAATGCTATTGCCAGTGTTCCACTAGTTAATCAATATGAGGATTCTGCTTTTGTGGATAATTTGGTGAGGTATATGCCTGATACTTTCATCAAAAGAGCTACATGCATGAAAGGTAGCCTCCTGCTTTCCCTTGCTGTGTTCTGTGCTGCACAAAGTCAGTTTTGCTCATTGGCTTTGACAGCATCAGTTCATAATCACTGGCACAGCAGATCAGTTTTTAGCTGCAGTGTCCCATGTTGTAGAGCTAATGCCACACAGCTGAAGATTTGCTTTTAGCATGTCTGGTTAACAATTCATTGGCCGACCTCTCAGCTGTTCACACATTTTAAAATAAGAAAATAGCTCTGAGGAATCATTTTTCTGAGATAAGCATCAGATGCTTGGACCAGTGTAGCTCAGCCCTGGAGGAACACTGCCTCAGTACTGCTTGGGATCGTATTGTGCTATACATTTTAACACCATTAAGAGCAGAAAGATAACTCACATGGAACTGGCTGGGAGGCTTGATGTGAAAAGTGTGAATTTGTTCAAGTATTACAACAGTAGAGAAGAATGGTGACAACCACACAGTGCACATTAACATTTGTTTGAAGTGAGATGCCCATTTAATTCCAGACATGCCGATTTAATCTCTCAAAAGCTACACGAGCTTTTGCTCTCCTCTGCATGACTTCGTCATCAAGAGAGGCAGTGAGAGAGGATGCTGCCAGACTGGCAGAGTTTGTCTACAGATTTCCATACTGTATTGCCAGTACACCTGGCTGGGAGAGGCAGAGACAGGATCGCTGTTTCCCTCATGCTGAGGTGCAAGTTGAGGTGCTCAATGGTGCAGACAAAGCAGCCAGTAATGAGGTCTGCAGCCTGTACCAGGGGCAGCCCTGTGCTGGCAGGGCCCACTCGCTCTGTGGCCTTTAGGTCAGCTCAGAGTCTCTGTGGGTCAAACGTGCCACCATCCACACTAAAGGAAGTGGGGCTGCATAGCATCGTGCCTAAACGTAAGAAGGAGTTTTGCTCACAACAGTCTTAGACTAGTGGAACAATGGAGCCTTACTGAGGACCATGTGAGACAGCAAAAGACCCTGGCACTGCTGCCTACTTAAAGATTGTGGCTGCTGTGCCATTGTGAAATAAGTGAACAGTCTGCAAGTTAATCTGGATAGCTGAATGAAGTAAAGCTCTCTCCAAGAAATCCTGACAGGTAGTCACAGTATAGTCATAGGGCCAAAGACTTTCACTGACTGACAAAGATCACTCACAGATGTTGCTTTTGTTCTGCTCATAACCCTTGAATCTTCATGGCTCTAAAAGTCACATGAATCACGCCTTAACACTGACTTTCTGAGGATCACTTTCAGCCTCAAGCTTGTAGAGATCTACTGCAGCAAAGATTTCCCCAGCAACTGGCAGAAATTATATATCCCAGTCATTATCATACTATGATGGGACAGATTTCAGTTTGAGAAGGTGGGCAATATCTGCATCCTTCAGCTACTGTGGACTCTCGTTTAACATATAACAGTGAGGAGCTGCGATCATTTGTGATTAGATCCTAACCTCCAGATTTGCTTATTTTGGCAGAAATGTCAGCAGTACTTAGACTTGCACTGTGGCATCTGTTTCATGGTTTCAAAAGTCTCCGGCACAGTAGACGGTACTGCAGTTTGCTGCCCACTGGATTTCAGTTGTGATTCCATCAGAGGTAGAAGATGGAGAATTGCATAAACTGTCGAACATTTCTGCTGGGAATTCCTCTCACTCCCTAATAGTATTCGACCATCTTCACTATGGAATGGCACAACACTGCTGAGGTTTTAGGTATATATACTGATCTCAAGCATTCAGGGAACTATTTGACATTTTTATTTGATCAGCAGTTTCTTGAATCTCCTCCCTATGCATCACTCATCTTCCAGGACAGGAAACTTTTCTTGTGCTTCCTGGAACTGTGTGTTGAGAAGGTTTATAAAAATCTTTTACTCCACCTTATGAAGTACATACATATAATAGTGAATTGTTGGACCTGTCATTTCCATCAAACCCATCCCAAGAGCCATCTTTGACAAAACAGAGGCATTCTATAGTACATCTTTGAGACCTTTCATTTTCTATGATTTTATTTGAATAGATGCAATAACAAGCTTACTTTTCAATCATTTTCTTTTTTTGTGACTGCCATGTTGAATGACACAGCGTTTAGTGCTTTAGTGAGAATTTGCTATCTGTTCTGCAAGCATCAGACAGCTAGGGATATTGCATTGCTTGCTACCTGATGATCTGACCAGCAATCTGCACCAAATGTGGCCTGAGAAAACCTGACATCACAAACAGGAAAGTGCTTTACTAGGACACTATCAACAAGATGCCATCACCATGATCATAAATGGGTGTCTAACACTTTGCCAGTTTGTTAGAAAACTGAACACTATCTACTGTCAATTTTTAGCTGATAACATTAGCAGCAGTGTCGCTGAAATTTTTCTAATTGACACAGATGTGGGACCTTTCACTAAGTCCCCACAATATATTCATGAAATTATCACTTTGTGGAATTAATTTAATCAGATTTGTTAAGTAAAATTATGACATAGTCATTGGACTGGTACTAATAGATGTGCCTAGTGAAGCTATAAAAGAACTGTTTTGCATATCAACCAGCATTTAAGCACCTGCATTGTAAATCCAGCTATAACCTTCCCCTTCTGATTACTTATGCTTGGGCCTCTTTTATCATGAGCAAAGAAACTGTGCAAGAGTTTGTTTCACACAACAAAGCATTTATGTATTGGCCAACACACACAATAGATAGTTATGGCTAATGAGCTACCAGGCTAAGCATTAATATACTCTCCACTGCTGATTAGATGCTAGATGAGGATTTGCTGGCCAGAGAGTTGTCAATCAGATGGGGAAGGATCACCCTCTGCTGCTTTCAGAAGAGGCTGTGCCTTGATAGTGCAGAACTGCAGTCTCTGCAGATTCTCTGCTTTTCTGCTTTTTTGTTGCTTTTTTTTAAACTTAGAGTTTTAGACCTTTCGTATCAGATAATTTTTTATCATAGCCTTGAGCTGCTAATTATTACTGCCTCAACAGTGGCACTTGTATCACTTTTTCTTTTCTTGTGTGACTTTTGTTCAAATGCTTTCTCACATCTTAACAACACTTTTCTCAGTAAGATCCAGCCAAAGTCACAAAACCATGCTGCTCCAAATTTGGTGCTAGATTACAACTGAGTTCCTGTAGTAAGGGATACAGATCCCCTTCTTCGTGGTGCAATGTCTTTTGATTATAAATGCTCGGTGTTAAGGTCTGGCACCTGGCCTGAGCCCCCACTTTACCTACTGTGTTGTAGATACCAGCAGGTGTTTTGCTAAGACCTGCTCTGTCAACATGTTACAAACCAAGTTCATGGACCAAGAAATGCTGTACCTCTTTCAGCTCTCTTATCAGTATCAAGAACTCTGTAAATATTTTCTCTGCAATTCAGCATGAAACTAAATTTACTTGGCTAACATAGCTACCAAAATATGCCCCGGTTGTTAAATGACCCATTACAGTCAATGAACATCTCGTCGACATAGTTAATGGAGCTTGGAGAGTTATTCAGATAACCAGCCAGGGAGAGGAACACACAGGGAAATGCAGGAAAGAATGAACATACCACTTTTCTTTATATTTAAAAGGTGAGAAATTTGGTATAGCATCCTTAAGAGCAGCAGAGATTGCTAGAGATTAGCATTAATTTTTCATTTCACACATTCCGTATTGCTCTGTGACAGCTATACCAGCTGCTCCCAAGGGATGCTGAGAAAGCAAAGAACAAGAGACACAGGAGCAAAAATTAAGCAAAAACCAGCAAAGAAAGAAAACAGCCAACAGATTATACACCAAACCATTTTACTTTTAAAATGAAAATTATTGCTGCTTTATTTTTTTATCTTGTGTGAAACCATCTTGCCAGATATGTTACCTTAGTTCAGTTTTTTGGAATATGTCTTAAAATTAGCAACATACATGCTCTCAGCTCTCCACAAAATGCAATTTCCCTTCCCTCTTAAGTATCGAGTCTGTGTAAGAAAGTTTTATCCAAGAGAAAAACACGTAATGCAAGAGAAAAATATTTTCAGGGAAGTGCAGGGAGAAAAAAGGAACTGATCAGACTTATGATCTTGAAAGACAATATTCATGACATAGTGGCAGTGATCCTCTGCTCCATTTTCTTTATAAGCCACTGTGAGAATATTTGATACAAAGAAGTTCCTTTCAAGTGCTTTCTTTGTACACTTGTTATGAGCAATTAGTGAAGTCCCACAGTTGTGTGATCTGACTTAGGAGTTTTTATTTCAATGGCTGCTGAATGTTCCTTTCCCTGTGATCTTCAGCTCAGATATCTACACATCCATTTCCATTGGGTCTAATTTACTGCTGTCTCACTCCAGTTCTGTGTTGACATAGCTCCATAGATTTTTTTGTTAAGGGAGAACTGGAAAGAAATCTGGACTTGCCACCTGAACTATTCCTGAGCTGAACTAGTGAAGAGAAGCAAGAGTAGAATCTGAACACACTAAATTTTGTCAAAGAAGTTTTTTTATAAACTAATCAAGAAAATAAAATGTATTCATTTTTTATTTTTAGCAAGGAATATCGCTAATGAAACAAAGGCTATGAACCCAGATTTTAGGATTAAAGTTTTTACTTTATGCAGAAATATTTTTTATGTTTAGATTTTTTTTCTCTGAGCACAGTAGCCTGAGTGAAAATAAAGCTTGAATTCTGGTTTCTGATTCAGCAGAAGCCCTAAAAGTAAACCCTACTGTACAGAAATATCTTTACGTGTCGTAACTGTTTACCAGCTTTGAAAGAGATGTCACCAGTCTCAGCTGGCTTGATTTTAATTAAAGTAAGTTATGTGTTTGTGGGAGAAAATCTTCCCTTTCTCAGAGAAACCAGGGAGGCAACTGCAAAAACTGCTGTTGTATTCCAGATGGTTTGTATGGAAAACAACGTATTTCATACTGAAAGTCTATTAAATAACAAACCTCACTTACCCTGATTAAAGGGACTGTTTAATTGCTGAGTAGAGGAGAGTTCCTCTCCACTCAAAGAGGAACACATTCAATATACTGGATACCACAGGGTCTTCCATGGCATTACTGTGGTCTCTGTTTCTTGTGGTAGTAGTATAAACAGTCACTTGGTTGTATATACTTTCCTGAAATAAGTGAAGAGACAGAGGAATCAAAATCAATAGAGTTTTACTGATTATGGTATGGATTCTTATGTTTTAGAAATACTGGTTTCTATTAACTTGATTTACCTTTCAAAACATGGAATCCAGCCATCATATTAGATTAATTTCTTTGGAAACATAATCTTTAAAAAAAAATGTTTGGGGAAATTATTCATATATATATATATATGTTCTACCTATTTTAATCTCACATAACCAAACTCTCTTACTTCAATTAATTATTTTTTTCTGAATTTGATAGATTATATACTTTGAATATGCTTGGTGTAGCAATATGTTAACATTCCATCTCATTGATATAAAGCATAATGAAATCAAGGGAAGCATAGACAGTATATGATTAAGCTCAGTGAGTCCATTAGAATGCTGACTATTTAAAAAAGCTCTTGCAAGCAGATGAGTACCAAATAGCACATGTGTGGATCTCTGCAGTTTTAAAACGGGTCTTTCTCTAATTTTTCATAGCAACTGAGTGGATAAGTAACATAAAATTAACATTTCTTGTGCAAAATTTGTAGTTAGAATTAATTTGTATCAACTCCAACTGAGAGCAGAACTCCAGGAATTTTATCTTTGGGATTTGTATTTGTACTAAAACACATAAGTAACTTATAAATAAGGACAGAAGATAAACGAGTACAAGATTGGGGATATTATAAGCACACTGAGCATATTACCACTATCTTGAATCTGGACAAACTGGGTTTCTTGATTTATAATAATTTTTTTAAAAATCTTTCAAATTAATAATATCTAAGCAATTACTAGGGACTACATCAGGTTTTTTTCTGCACTCAAGAGTTGGAAAGCAGACAAAGCTTTGAGTGTAAGCAAAGCAGACATTTTCTAAAGCAGTGCTATTGCAGATGGGCCTGTGCAGATTCAGAGGACGGCCCGTAACAGGACTCACCGTTGCCTGTCCCACATGCTGACAGCAGCAAGTAGTAGATGTCTGTACTAGCTTTACCTTCTCCCTTCTGCCTTGTCCAGAGCAACCTGACTCTCCTCCTTTTTTAACAACAATCTGTGCAAGGGAAGACCCCACTGGCCAATCTCAGCTGCCTCAAAATTTTACTGACCCTCAACCTCTGTCTCCCATGCTATACCCCTTGAAATTGCAGTGATCCATCCCAGGACCTTTCCCACTGACCTATGCCCAACCTCCCTGACTCCTCCTCTCTGACCACATTTGCTATGCTACAGCTGCATAATTTAATGCCTCTGAATGATTTTATTTTGTTTTTTCCTTCTCTGAGCAAAAAATTTCCATGCAGCCTCGCTCCTGGTAAGTCTTGAACTGACTCTCCATGGTATTTTGTAATATAGCAAACAAGCCCTTCAAATTTGCACACTTACTATCAACATCTTTTCTTTTCCATCTCTTGCACAGAAATTGAAAAAATTTATACTGGAGTAAAAGAGCTGAAAAGACAATCTACTCATTGCAAACAGCTATGAAGTTTTGGCCTCACGTTTTGGAGGACTTGAAAGAGAAGGGCAGAGGTGGAGATCTACTCCTTAGTCCTTTTCCTCCTGGGAATGACTTTGCATTTTGAACTTTTGAGAGGGACATAACTTCTATAACCAAAAGACTAAAATAAAACAACAGCGCTTAAAGATATATTTTCCTTATTTCATACCAGTCTGATATGAACAAAATAAAATAATATGAAATGCCTTTCCAGCTGTATCATGTCTTTCCTTCTCTTCTTTCTATGACGAGTATCACATTAGAGAACTTTTGACACAAAATCCACTGTTTTGGAGGGGCTGTCAAGCTACTGCACACAGCTATGTAACAGGAAAAGATCCAGCCCACCTGTGCTATGCACGTGTGCCTGCACACACGCACATACGTTGTGCTATGGCCAAAATCACTGACAGTCTCTGTCTGCCCCTGCAGCAGGAGTGCTCAGGCCATTCAGGGATAGCACACAAGGGCTCAGGAAAGAACATACTTAGCTTTTACCTCTAGCAAGCCCTTGCAGGACCCTCAGAATGCAGATTTATTTTGTGCACTGTTGCAACAATTGCACATGTAATATTAGATACAAATGGTCTTCTACTCAGACAGTTCTCTGTAGTATACTCTCTGAATCTGATACATAAGGGCTTTCTAGAAATCTGAAGATCAGAAGAAGATTGAATCTAAATGGAAGATAATTTCACATTTATCTGCTGTAAATTACTTAAACTTTTCAAAGAAGCACCTGATAATATTTAGCCAACATTAAACATAATACCGAAGTAACCGGACCGTAGGTTTGATATAGTGTGGTAGTACCCACTGGCTAATTAAAATGAACAGAACCAGGACTTAGCTTAACCATATACTGTTACCCTATTTCTTATGCACAAATCTAGTTCTATAGGTGATCTGTAAAACATTTTGAGAAGGAATTTTTATTCTATATTTTGAGATATGTGCTTAAGAAACACATGAACAATTCTTTGCAAGTCGACTTTCAGTCTTGCGGTATCTAAACTGGAAGAGACTGTCAGGTCAAGTATGCTAGCTTCAATTCAGATTTACAAAACTGAGTTTTGGAGGACAGTTCTTAGTCTGTCATCATTTCTCCATTCCCTAGAGTGAAAGATCTGAACACCAGCAAGGAAGTTTATGGAAATGGTTAGACTTCTTCAAAACCAAAACCTTTTGATATATTGTCTAGTTGTATAAAGCAGCACCTGTGACGGTGTGCTCCCCCTGGCACCGCCCTGAACCCGACCCTTATCTCCTGTAATCCTGCTCCAGTGATAACCCTCAGTGGCAGTGGTAATAGACGTGTCTGACTCCATCATTTCAAAGTGGATTCGGGAGACACATACCAACACAATAGTCAAGGGCTATTGTGTAGCATGCCCACCTAACAACAGTGAAGAGGCTGGGATCTGGGGTCGGTATACAAACATGACTATGAGTCAATCATCTTACCCACCCATAAATAGTGAACAGCCCAAGAGCCCTTGGAGCTCTCCTGCACGGCAGCGGGCTGCCCGCCAGGAACCCCCCTTGAGTAGGGACGCCTCTCAAGGTTACTCCTTGAGGTTGAGAGATTCCTTGCTATAACAGATCCTCAGTAAGTGAGTGATAGCATGCTAAACTTTGAAATCTTAGCTAAGTGATATAAAGGATTGACTGCGCATATATAATCCTTTAGACATAAACTGTTGACCAAGTCTGGGACTCCGATTGGATCTAGCTGCCCCTAGACTCCTCTCTGAGAAGGAGTTTAGAAAGGAAGGGGATCCTTTCTGAACCTCATGACTCAACAGGAGGGTCTCCCAGACAGTTTTGTCTGACCCTGTCCTCTATGCAGTAAATAACCAAGTGTACCTTGCCATCGAATCTTGTTAAATCAGTCACATTTACATTTACTACAGAACCTTGTTAACTCAGTACTTTATATCAATAAAATATATTTTGCTTCTGTCTTATGAGTGAAATGCACTCTCACTCCTTCCGCGACAGCACCCAAATGCAGTTCCTTAGTCGTAAAGCTTTGGGGAGTACTTCTTAGGACTTAAATATTAACAAGTAAATACGGTCTTTCAATAAAAAATGTGTAATAGTAGTCTAACCATAAAGATGGCTGCACCGTGTCAGGTCAAAGTTCCATCTAGCCCTTTATTGATCTAGCCAGTAGCATTTGTTTAAGGATGTAAGAACTAGACAGTTAGGAACAAGACAGTCAGATAGGGAACCAAACACATTCTAACTTATCGAGAATGCTGAAACTAAGCTCCTGAAATAAAGAGTTTTAATAATTTGCTTTGAATTTGTAACAAAATTTTTGGTAACCTTAGTATTCAGAGGCTGGTTGCTTCTGATTACCCTTTTCTTTTCAAGTATTTCTGTGAATATAACGTACTGCATAATCAGGAGAAAATAATCAGAAACTAAAGCTTTTTGTAGATTTTGCTTTGGAAGTCCAGAAGTTTCCTACCCATTTCCTATGAAATTCCAACACACTTTATTTCAAGTAAAACCAGAAAACTCTCATTAACTACAGAGGAGAAAAGTTACAGCTAGAATCTCAAACAAATAAAATGTTTACATCCATGAGCATACTAAAGTGAGCTTCTCCTTTGTGATTAAAATATGGTAACTGAAAGACTGTGACCTATAAAACATAACGCATTGTGTTAATTAAGAGCTTAAACATCAAAAGAATATTTTAGCAATTGAATGGGAAAAGATTGGCAGATTATTTCGATGAACAATGTGCCATTGTTTCCTTGAAGGCACAGTCCATTTAACTGGAAGCTTTTGTATGAAATATATTTTATCTGCGTTACTATTTATTCTTTTGTAATCAGCAGACTCATACTTTCAGATTAGAAATAAAATCAAGACACAAAACCTTTATCTTCTATTTAAGAATTGAAATAAGGATCTATCAGAGATGATTAAACTACACCTTGCAAAGAGAACTAAATCTCTTACAAGTCCTCTAAATTTCGTGAGGTTAAAGTACAATTAAAAGAAATATAGCAAAAGAAAAAAAAGTGCTTTTTACATGATATATTATTTCTTAATTAATACTGGCATAAATACTTTTCCTTACCTAACCAATCTAAATTAGTTTTTTTCCTAAACAGAAATTTAGTATTTCTATTCTGAGAAAGTACCATTTAATAGGTAAAATATTAGTAACAACAAAACACTCTCTTAGGATCTTGTCATCTCTGTTAATAAAATTGGTTAGGTCAAGCCTTGGCCTATGGCCATTATTCAGGCAGGTCTGGGCTTTCTCAATACAGTAAACTAAATCACGTGCAGCTGTTCACTTAACAATGTACCACTGACTAACATAATGGAATTATCATTATCTTGCATATTTTGTTTGCACCTTGTTCACTATTCAGATTTGCTATGGACATTGAGAAATTTTCTTGTTCTTTTCATATGGATAGCTTGCAATAATCTAGACTCCAATAATGTTAGTATCTAACTTCTGTTATTCCAACATGCATTGTTAAGGACTGCTCAAAAATTTACTAACAACCTCTTTAATGGAAATGTGTGAATATATCAATGTGAAAATATGTGTATCCATATTTTGTGGGAAATTTAAGATTTTTTTTAATAAGCTAAACAATCCATTTATTCAAAAGCCATTTATACCGCTGTAATTCTCTTGCATTTACTCAAAATTAATATGTTCTTTTGTTGAGCTAACTTCCTGTAGTCACTTTGAAGATTTTAATGTCTTTTGAAGCATTGACTTACTTAATTCCTATTTTATGCACATTTTGCTACTTTATGTTCATTTGCATTTTCATTTCGTTCTTAACATTTCATCATATTGAGCAAGCAAGCCAAGCTCCATTTTAGACTCTTAGGTTGTCTCAGATCCATGACAACATTTTGTCCCTCAGCCCAATTACTTAGTTTCCTTATAGCCTCTTGTGGCAGATTTTGTCTAAGTTTTTTTGACAATTGCAATAAATTAGTCACAGTATTTGCATACATTTGTTGGGAATGTCAATCATTCTTCTCATTTATCTATTTTATTTTTAAATATTTGTTTTATAATCAACACACAGAGAAATGAACCCTCAACTACTGTAAATCACCGCAGCCTCAAATTATTAAAACACAGATTGTTGAAATGAAAAGAATAATTGACAAACTTATCAAAAGAATGCAAAACCACATCCCTATCATATTTTGAAAATTAGAATTATTATACAAAATTTACCAAACACTAAAACATACATAAAACAATCTTCATTTCTAAGTAAAATGTGTATAACATTATTAAATGCTTGCAACCCTGGTGAATTCTATTGATTTTAACAAAAAATGGCCAATGTGAAATCTCTAGAACTGTTCCATTGTTTTGTAGAAATGTAATTTAACAAAATGTGCAGTTTCAACCATATTTTTTAGACTTTCTGGTTAAGACAGATATTTATATTTTTAAAGTAGAAAATATTCTTATTTTTGTAAGCTTCCTTTATCAGCACATTTACAGGTTAAGTTTTGAAATTTGATTTAAAGATTTACAGTTTCTCCTTTAATATCACAATAGCTGAAAAAGAGAAATTAAAGAACATGCAGGTGGACAATTTTAACTCTACTGAAGTTGGGCATTTTATGATGTTTTTAACATATTATTTCAGGTAAGTCCTGAATGTATCATTGGGGGTCTGGTTTGCACAATAAAACCTGCGTGAGTTGATTTCTGTGATCCCACTGCTTTATGCAGACTTGGTCTTGGCCAAGTACTTCGTACTTGACATCATGGACCATGTTCTCTGTTCTCTTTGCTATCACTAAAATTAGATCTACCCAGGTACCAAGCTTGCACTCCTTTGATGACAAGTAATTGGCCATTGATGAATTGTTTACAGTTCTGGGGCAGTTCTAGGGTCTCCTCTACACAGAGCAGCTACTTGTTATTTCTACCCATTTGTGACCAAAAAAAAAAATCTATAGCAGTAGGCATTACACCACACAGTCATACAAAGCTAAGCAAAAGCTAAAACGAATTACTTACCTGGTTATCAGCTAAACAAGTTCCCAGACAGTCCCATATGTCAGCTGGGTCTGTTGGGGCACTAGCAAGTTGCTGAGCCTCAGTTTAGGCCCCTGGTCTCTCTCAACTTTGGAACAGGTAGAAGGAGGAGAGGAACACGCAAAAAAAAAAGTGGCAATATCGCCAAGAAGGCAATAGATATAGATGTGGGTCAGTGGCATTGCCATAAGGAGCAAGGAGGTAGAGGAATAGTTATATTGAGAATGAGTATAGGTACAAGGAATGGGCTGCTGTTTGGGGATATTTTAGGAGTGAAGGCAATAAGGAAAGAGTTTAAAGAATATTTCTAACAGCTAAAATTCTTTTTTTCATAGAGGCATTAATGGAAACACAACAGTTTTAGTCAAAGCTTTCCAACGTGCACTTAAGCAGAGCTAAAGTAAATACCCGAAACGCAACTTTTCTGTGCATGCTGGCTACACTTTGCAAACTTATAAACTGCTGAAAGCAAAATCTGAAAGTGGAAAGTTTGTCTTTCTCAATAATTAATATGCCCATTATCTGAAGAGGGGGGGTTGCCAGACTCGTCCATTTACATATACACAGAGAATATTTCACTGTTCATTACAGATTCTGGTTGGATTGAACTATTAGGACGTGGATAGAATAAAACAGATATTTCCTTTACAGTAAAAAAGGCCAGTAAGCAAAATTTCTAAACTGCTGCAGTGCCAACTGAAGTTAAATGATTCTGCAGAGCCTATTTTTTAAAATTATCTTTTTTATTTGCACTGACTTCACCTCATTTTTAATTTTTTTTTTTAATAAAACCATTAAAACTATGACATAGAAGTGAATATATTTCTGTTCTGTGGAAGTATAAATATATACTTTATATATCAGTAAGTCCAGTTAATATATCTAAGTATTGAATTTTAAATATGTCAGAAAGATTTTTCTACTCCCTGAAACCCATTATATTATTTCCCCTGTTACCACAGGACTATTTGTTCTAGTCCCTCACGTTTACTTATTTGTGTGCTTTTTTTTTCAAAAGCGGTGCTTCCAGCACTTTTCCAGTTTTTCATGTTTCTTTCACTGTTGTTGTGCTTGCCTTTACTGAAGGATTTCAGAGCTGCTCAACCACATGTAATAATAAAAATAAAACGCAGCAGACTTTCATCCCAAGGTGTGGGTGATTAACTTCTGATCCCATAACAATCATCAGACATTTAATAGGTTTCAGATAAGTGGGGGGAGAAAGGGAGTCTGATGATACAATATTACACTGTGTTAAGATAGTCAAATTAATAAATGCCCTCTCCCTATTTCTGGAGCCAAATTTCAGCCTGCCAAACCTTCCCATTTAACTTCTACAGCAGAGGAGATACTAAGTGCAGTATTGGGTCAGTTGATTCGTCTTTTCTGCCTAAAGACACCATCCAAAAGATTGCAGCTTATCACAGTAAGCCAGTACTGATCCCTTTTAGGCCATCGCAATTATGTGACTGGAAGGACAGGAAAAACTTCTCTTTTGTATTTTTCAAACATGGGCAAGTTTCCACAGTAGCAGCCCATTTTTTTTTTTGATTCGCTGAATGGATGACTGAAGGCTGATCAATATAAAACATTCCAGAAATCCCAGAGAACTTTTTCTTCACATGAAAGTGCTTCAAAAAGTGAAAATGAAAAATACAAAAACAGTGGCATGAAATATTTTTGTCCAGAATTTGCTCATATGTATGGTAAGTAATTTGCATATAAAGCATACTAGACAAAAAACATTTATAAAATCTGATTAACTTTCTATCACTTTCTTAATGTGGGTTATATGAAGAGCTTACTGGGAGTTTAAGGTATATTTAAGAAAATATGAAATTGAGTAGAGCATAATTTTTCTACTTTTTTCCTAATTTTTCAATAATTCTTGATTGGATTCNTAAGATACTGCTTGTGGAGACAAAATAAAAAAAAATAATCCTGTTTTGTGAGAAATACAGGTTTCATATTTCATATCCAGTACTGCAGCCATTGCTGTGTCACAACAAAGTCAGCTTAGATTGTTCTTCAGCTCTCAGGTTTGAGAAAAGAGAGATAAAGTCCTGAAGAGAGACACTGGAAAACCTGAACTTCACAGTAGATAAAATGCACAGTCTAATAGAGAAAAAGTGCAATCACAGAGGATAAAATGGAGGCATTTTCCTCAATGTATGTGTTTTTACAATGCCAGACTACAACTCTCCTCTTATTCAAGTGTCAAATAATTTAGCAATCAGCAGACATTGAGGTTTTCAGTGAAGTCCATATAGAATGAGGTTTGAATAGAAATAAAAATCCTATGCATATTCTCGCAACCATACTCTGCATAGGCTATAGGACAATAAAATAGACCCCAGCAAACAGTCTGGATAATGAAGTGTATGATGCATTGTTATTTTCACACACAGAGGAAGGAAGGGAAGAGAAATGAGGAAGGGAAGTAGAAAAGTATCATTCTGATAAGAAACTGTTTGTCTGCATTTCCCAAGTATAAATGTTTACCTTACCTAGAAGTGCACTTTTGTTCATGAATGTTATATCTCTGATTCATGCAATTATTTCTGGATCCATCCAGCTCATGAGACAGGCTCAGGAGTTGCCTGTACTTTGAAGCATACTGCAGAGCCCACTTCCCATCCGTGCAGACAGAGCCAGTATTGTGTGTCACCTCCATTCATCACATCTCCTTTGCAGTGGCATCACATACATATCCAGCATCAGAAGGACAAGGTGATCCAGGATACTTCTTAGAAGAAGCTTAAGTCACTGGCCAGGAAGAATTCTGAGGCAACCCAGATTTATTTGGAGTTCAGGTCATGTGCAATGACAACATGGACAGCAGGTGCTGGATACTCCCAGTATGTGCCCAGCTCAGGTACAGTGTCAAGTAAATGCATCAGAGTTTTGATGTTCTCCAGCAATTCCAAATAAACCATTCATTATGCCATGATTGAAGCCCCTGAAATTA
>WAAD01034517.1:19384-32473 GCA_013389945.1 Fregata magnificens | reverse complement strand
TGTGCAATGACAACATGGACAGCAGGTGCTGGATACTCCCAGTATGTGCCCAGCTCAGGTACAGTGTCAAGTAAATGCATCAGAGTTTTGATGTTCTCCAGCAATTCCAAATAAACCATTCATTATGCCATGATTGAAGCCCCTGAAATTACTTTGCATGTCCATCAGATCTGAGGTCTTTTCCATGCTATGAGGTACTTTATGCATTTTCAGTTGCTATTAACACAGAATCATAACCTGATCTTCAGCTTCAATCTCTATTTCATTTGTATGACAGATCATTCTTATATTATTGTATTGTATTTCTTACCTTTGCCTCAGGTAGTTGGCATATTTTACCAATGCTTTTGAAAATATATGCAAAATAGAAGTTACAAGGTAGCTAGGGTGAACTTTCATGATTTTCAACTCCTCCAGAGGTATCAATCATTATATTTACTAACTATACCCAAACAAAACTTCAGAATACAAATAGGAGCTTCATCCCTTCATACTCTCCTAACGGTACATCAAATAAACACAGAGACATCCACTGGAGAGAAAAAAAAAAACAAAACCCCAAAACATTGCAGCACGAAATTATTTTGGGTCTGACAGGTGCAGATTCTGTGTCATAAACTGAAAGACACTAAGAATTATAATGAAGCGACAAAATATCTAGGAAAAGAGGTGAGAGCTCATCTACCTGTAATCTTCAATGCTCTTAAGTTGCCCTTCTAGCTTGCATTTCACAGCTCATTTACAATTAAACACAAAACCTGTCTTTATATTTAATACTAAATTGAAAAGAGTAAAGATAATCCACACCAAAAAAAGGAAAATAAAAAAGAACAGTTTTTAGTTTATATTTGTCTGATAAAATCAAATCTGCCTTGAGGTTTTTTTCTAATGAAAAGTGAATTTATAAACAGTGGTTCCTGGCTGTGCTGTGTGTCAGTACAATGGAGCCTTCATTAAGCTTTTACCAGTTATTTATATATTACAGAGCACTTTCATACTGCATCCTCTGTCAGTGTATTTTCACAGTTATAAAAAAAATACTTACTCTCTTATTAAAGTTACATACTGAAAGATTCAAAAACATACTCACTACAGGAAATAAAGATTCCAATCACCATCAAATACTATTTTTCTAGCTGAATTAAAAACAGAAGGAGGATCTCCATTTGAGATTAGGTGTTTGAATAGATCAGTGCAGAGAAATGAGTTACTAATTGTGAAGGAAGGGACAAGTAAGTAGCAAAGGTCTTTCCCGTCAGTAATATGGAAAAGAAAGGGAGCATTGTCACGGGGGTGTGTGTGTGTATGTGAAATTACCACACTCCTATTAATGTCAGTGGAACTGGGAGGGACTATTTACTTCTGTCAAGGTGCTCCCTTGAGTGTTTGGTGTTGGGAGAATTTGCCACTCATTGCCCTTCTTCTAAACCTACAATTCATCAAGAAAGTCTTCCTGAAAAAAATCTACAAGCAATTTTATTTTGTTTTAAATACACCTGAAGAAAGAGGAATAAGGAAGGAGGCAACATAAGTTTATTTTAGCACTAAGTTTTCAATTAATAATTAGCAACACTGTTTTGAATTGTTGCATGTCATGTTTTATTCAATAGTTCATCATTTTTTTAGAGGCACAATAATCCATAATATAAATGACAGCTTGGATAAATACAATGCCATCTATTGGTTATGGATAAATTTATTACAAACAAGGCTGTATTGTACATCCCCTTTTCCCCAAACTATTTTGACACCGAACATAAAGTGTTGAAATAAATGGCACATGATGCCTAAAGCATTGAAGCATCAACTCTTTGTGCTTCATACTTAACTTTATTACAATGATTTGGAATTCACTGGGTTTATTTTGAACATAGGAGAGGAAAAAGAGAGAGTGAGCCACTGAAGCTAAAAAATTTGTCAGGAGAAATAAGCAAGTACCCCAAAGACTTTAAACACTTGGGAACAGGTATTTGAAGGTGGCAGGCAGGACCTCAGCTTTAAAAATGGCTCATATACCTGGAAGCCTACGAGAGGCTTGTCTTTCTTAATATCCTGGACTATAATCTCTCTCATCATAATCTTTCTCATTCGTCTTTTTTCATTGTCTTGCCTGTTAGCTGTGCACACGGAAAGCCATGACTCACTGAGTCTATTCTTTTTGTCATCAGTTCAAGGACTTTTCCCAGTGGAATTCAGGTTAAAGCAATGTCTTTACTTTGCTTTCTTCATTTAAAGCACCAGAAAACTGAAGAAAAACAAACCACCATGATAAAGTTTGTAGGGAAAGGTGATTTTATCTGATGATGGAGTTGGAAAAGTACACAAATTTTGTATTTCAGAAGTCTGGATAAAAAATGACCCTGAACTATGGTAGTTCTAAAATGAGATGCTGATAATGGAAAGCAATTGTGAATACTGGACAGGTAAACATCTCTGAAAATGTAACCCATGTGGAAATTTTGAACAGTAGTCTAGTATCAACATAAAGTTTTATAAATATTTTGCTTTATAGTTAATTATTTTAATGTTTATACAAATATTCTTATTTTAAACTATACTCTTTGTCCCTTAAACATTCACAGAGGCAAATAGGGGTTTTTATTCCCATCATATTTAAATCAATGGGCCACCTTGTAGCTAAAGCAATCACATTTTGAACGGTATGAGAAATGTTTTTCATGTCATGACTATTTCATCTTGTCTCTAAATGGAAAAGAAACTTATGTCAAATATTTAGAGAAGTCTCAAATCACACCCAGCACAGCCATTAATATTCAACATTCTAACTGGATGCCTTAAATGCTGTTAGGTCAAGAGAGACTGCAGTCTAATCAAATAAGGGTAACATTAAATGAGTCATAAATTGTTCCTATAATTGAAAACGTAGAAGAACAAGAATAAAAGCCCTTGTTCTAATTTCTAATTCAATGTTCCTCATGATCTTTCTAAATGAATGTGATGCCAATGAAAGACTTAACTTGTAGCTCAGCTATAGTTCAAAATATTCTGCTGTTAGGATTGCAAGTGAACCAGTGACAATTACTTTGGATGGTACTATGCTATATTCTTACTTGCCATGACAACATAGTAATCTGCTGAGAGCTTCCTAGGTCTGAGCTCCTTATCCTTCTGCTTAGAAGGCAATCCTCCTTCCCTGCATGTGGAGAAAAGTTAATCCGTCCGAATGGAATCAATTATTTCTTTGTTTCACTTCCACCTTTACCTATCTTTCCAAGCACAGAAACAGAGAGAACATTTAAATTTGGCTAGACAGGCCCGTATTCTGCCTTGACTTTCACCTAATGGAGAGTGCAGTCAGCCTAAATCCAAGATTCTGAGCAATATTACCTATTTAGATGTCTACAATATTTGTTTAAAACAGTAGAAAAACAACCTGATGAAGTCTTCAATCAGCACAAATAAAAAAATCTTAGAGTACCTGATTATAAAGATCTGATTTTATTTTGCTTTTGTTCCAAACAGAAGAAGGGTTATCAAACAGCCTCTTATTGTGTACTTGAACAAAAGTCATTCCAGGCAAGAACTTTCTTCTTATTAACATTTTTATTATGTCAGACTTGAACAAATGCAGCCAGTTCAGTAGACAAGAAAAGACAGAAGTGTCCCAGATCCTTTTACATTTCAATGACTCAGAAGAATGTTACTGTTTATGCCAATATAGAAAAAAAAAAAGGAGACTATAATGTATGCTACTATTTGAAACAAGTGAGAACCGCCTCTGAAGAAGCCAAGTACCAGCATAAGTTTCTGGAAGAACACTTATACTTGTAACAATGCAATATATATAGTTCCACAGGAAAAAAAAAAAATTAGGTATAGCACCTGGCTATTTCTTGCCTTTAGCAAATGTTGTGTAATATTCTGCTCTTTCCTGATTCTCTCTTGCCTACTTTATTTTAGCACCCTTGCTTTAAACAGGGCAGACAGAGATTGTGAGGACACTGATTTTTGAAGTTTAAACCTGTCATTTGACCATGTCAAGGAGAGATGCCTGTAAATATGCAGTCAGACTTAGAGTGCTACAGTAATATTTCTGCTATACTTATACTGTATAGCTATAGCGTATCTTCCAAAATTCAAGCACTTATTTGATTGTCTTGACATTTGCCATATCTCATGAGGAATGAGGTATGAGTTATTTTGAAAAAATATCTCTGTGACAGAAATCCCTGTACATTCAGTGAAAACACCAAGTTCAATTCTTTCTGTGTACCAAGTTTTGATCTATGATTCTAATCATCCCCTGCCTGATCTTTGTTGCTCAGAGTAATAGCAGATTAAGCAATGCACAGGTTGTTCCTTTGGCAACTAACGCTGACAATCAAAAATACATGTTGCATTAAAATTTAGAATTTCATTCTCAGTCTACACAAGAGCAAAATGTGCTTTGTAAACTCATGCAGAAAGTTGGCAGGCAACTATGACAAGAGCTGAGTAGCTCAAGGTGTCATGCTGATCTCTTTGAACCTGTGTTGTGCCTACGTGCTGTAGGTCTCCTGTTATTTGCTTTTTATCCGTGTTTTGGTAGAAGATCCTTTTAGGAAGTTGCTGAGACCCCATATTTTGCTTTAAGCTTGGGTTGGTTTTTTTGCTTTAGAAGTACTGACAAGGAAAGTGGCATTAATTAAACTGAACACTGACACCAGCAACTACTTGTGACCATAATACTACATGCCTTTTCCTGGATCATAGAATCATTAAGGTTGGAAAAGACCTCTAAGATCATCAAGTCCAACCATCAGCTGACACCACCATGCCTCCTAAACCAGGCCCTGGAGTGCCACCTCTACACCTTTTTTGAACACCTCCAGGGATGACGACTCCACTACCTCTCTGGGCAGCCTGTTCCAATGCTTAACCACTCTTTCGGTAAAGAAATTCTTCCTGATATCCAATCTAAACCTCCCCTGATGCAACTTGAGGCCATTTGAGGATGTTGGATATGAAGCAGGAATGTAAATGTTATGTGATTTGCCTGCTTGCAACTCCCTCTCACTAATGCGCCACAATGCTCAAACACAGTCCACAGCTCTGCTCTTACAAGTGCTACCAAAATTTTACACAGATGCACAAGGCACTGAAACACCTTTTTTTTTTTTCATTAAGGTGAAGATTCAAGGTGAAGGCAACCTCCACTGCAGGGCTCCATCCCTAAATACTTATAGTAACAAAAAGCTGTCCCAGACTGCTACAGCAGCAACCTTATGCTCCTCTCCCACATAGATAACTGCAAGCGGTGGGGCAGAAGAAAACTGCCATCTTGTCACGTTTGGTTGTTACTGGGTGGTGTTAGTTACCCTGAGTTCAATCCAGGGTCGGAGAGGGATAAACATTGTCTTTTCCTCAGCACGGTCATGTATTGGGTTTGTGTGGCAAGGTTTTGGAAGCAGGGGGCCTACAGGGGTGGCTTCTGTGAGAAGCTGCTAGAAGCCTCCCCCATGTCTGATAGAGACAATGCCAGCCGGCTCCAAGACGGACCCACCACTGGCCAAGGCCAAGCCCATCAGCAACAGTGGTAGCACCTCTGGGATAACATATTTAAGAAGGGGGAACAAAAAAACTGGAGAGAGGAGTGAGAATATGTGAGAGGAACAACTCTGCAGACACCAAGGTCAGTGAAGAAGGAGGGGGAGGAGGTACTCCAGGCACCGGAGCAGAGATTCCCCTGCAGCCCGTGGTGAAGACCATGGTGAGGCAGGCTGTCCCCCTGCAGCCCATGGAGGTCCATGGTGGAGCAGATATCCACCTGCAGTCCGTGGAGGACCCCACGCCGGAGCAGGTGGGTGCACCCAAAGGAGGCTGTGACCCCATGGGAAGCCCGTGCTGGAGCAGGCTCCTGGCAGGACCTTGCGGACCCGTGGAGAGAGGACCCCACACCAAAACAGGTTTGCTGGCAGGACTTGTGACCCCGTGGGAGACCCACACTGGAGCAGTCTGTTCCTGAAGGACTGCACCCCGTGGAAGGGACCCACGCTGGAGCAATTCGTGAAGAACTGTGGCCCGTGGGAAGGACCCACGTTGGAGAAGTTTGTGGAGGACTGTCTCCCGTGGGAGGGACCCCACGCTGGAGCAGGGGAAGAGTGTGAGGAGCCCTCCCCCTGAGGAGGAAGGAGCGGCAGAAACAAGGTGTGATGAACTGACCACAACCCCCATTCCTCATCCCTCTGCCCTGCTTGCGGGGAGGAGGTCGAGAATAATTGGGAGTGAAGTTAAGCCCGGTAAGAAGGGAGGGGTGGGGGGAAGGTGTTTTAAGACTTGGTTTTATTTCTCATTACCCTACTCTGATTGGACTGATAGTAAATTAGGCTACTTTCCCCAAGTTGAGTCTGTTTTGCCCGTGACGGTAACTGCTGAATGATCTCTCCCTGTCCTTATCTCAACCCATGAGCCTTTTGTTATATTTTCTCTTCCATGTCCAACTGAGGAGGGGAGTGATAGAGTGGCTTTGGTGGGCACCTGGCGTCCAGCCAGGGTCAACCCGCCACAGGCCATGACCTACTTTCTCACCCCACAGCAAAGTACTGCGATACACTAAGCTCCCTCAACTTCATAAACCATATGGGGGAGAAAGCCTTACATCAGCAGCAGTGGTCCCTGCAGGCACAAATAACTCCCAAGCAAGCGTCAAAACACTTCCAGCAGGGGTACATCCAGCACAAACTGCAGCTCCCACCAAAATCATTGATTTGAAGCGATGGCTGCCATCCTCTACCGAGAGTTGTACAAATGGGCAATGTGCCTTTCTGGTGAACCCTATTGATCTGCATGAACCTTAGGACAGACACAGCTGTGCATTTGAATAGACCACAAGGCAGAGCTGAGGCTTCATAGGCAAAAATCAATTTGTTATATTTAAAAAAAAAAAAAAAAGGGGATATATAAAATATAAAATCCTACATTTCAAGCTGCAAACCGATCTCTAAGAAATAAGGATTAGAATGAAGACCACTTTGCACCTGCAGGCTGGGGTTTCTGGCATGTTCTTCTGCAGTCTTTGCTACAGATCATCGGCAGGAGTGAAAGCACCTTACTAGACCTGATCTAGTCCAGCAATTCCCATCTTCATAAAGGAATGCAACCATCAGTACAGTTTAAGCTGACAGTTTTTAATCAACCCAGAATGACAGTAGGCAATATTTCAGAATAGAAAGAAAAGAAATATCCCCTCAATCAATGTTTTGATAGAGAAATACATACATTTTAAAAAAGAGTTTAGGAGGGACATAAAAGCAGAAACTGTGTTCCTGCGAGAGGGCAAGGGTCTTGATTATATATCTCCTCCAAGAAATGACACTTCTTATAGAAAATTGCCCGGTTTTTTTTCCTTACTATAGTAAGGCATTATTCTAGCACCTAGATATTCCTCTGTGCTCTCCTGTCCAATTAGAGAAAAGGTCAGTCCAAAATAAGTGTAAGTTGAGTTTATAAGGGCTGACAAGAAGACGGTAGGGGATGGCATGAATGCAATCATATTAATTCTGGGTAATGCTTTTCCACACATTAGCAATTCAGCTGTTGTACTCAGAATGAGAATTAAAATAACTGTGAACTTATGGCAGTAAAAAATAAAACAGTGCATGCAGTGGCAGAGAAGGAAAGCACAAATGTAGCGTACTGCAACAGCACTCTAATATTACCAAAAGTAACAATACATGAGGAAAACAGTTGTTAGCATTGCCAATAATACAGTGCAGCTATGACCCTGAAGGAAGGCATGATGTTTTCCTGCAGATTTCTAAAGAGAGCATTGATTCCCTCACTGATGTGCTTTTGTTCCCCGACTCCAGTGCTGCCAGGTGCCTGTTGCACATGCATTCTGCCTCATTTAGGTTCACTTCAAGTTCTCTTTTCCCCTTAGGGGGCTGTCATACTGCAGGTCCATTCCCTTTCAGTTCTTGGTCAGCTATAACCAGAGAAGTAAAACATGAGCAAGACAACCATCAGAACTGCCCCCATGATTATTACTTTTTCAGTTTTGACAAGTCGTTGAAAGCAACACAGGAAAGAAATGCCTTTTCTCATCATTTGTACCTGCATGAATGTTCTGATCCTGTCAGCAGCTTCTTTTATTTCAACAAGACAGGCAGCTACTGTGATCTTTTTTTGGGGTCCAGTTACTCCAAGGAGCAGAGGGGGAGGCACAAGCCGTCCCCACTGTATTCTTCTTAATAGCTGAGAAGTCATGGTCTCTTTACTCCTACAGACTGTGTCTGTGTTTTGATATGTCACTGACAGAGTAAACAATAAAATAATTTATTTTTTAGCTCAGTATCATGTTTCCAGCATTGACCACAGTGGATGCTTAAGGAAAGACTATGAGAATACTTTCTTTCCGTATCTTGAGCCAGTGAGTTCCACCATTAACTATATTATATGGAAAAGTACTGCTTTTAGTGTATTTAAATTACTGCCTTGCAATGTCTGTTTTCCCTCTGCTTATTTCTAAGGAAAAAATGAAAATTGCTCCCTCCTTAGCTTCTCTATACCTCTCACGACAATGAACTTCTGTTATTTTCAGTTCCGTTGTCTCTTTTCCAAGCTTTATTTAGTTTTCCTCACAACCCCCTCCCATATTTCTCTTCACCCTTCTCTAAGTCTTTTCAAGTTCTATTGTAATCATTTTGAGGGTAGAGCTGCACATAGCAGGCATGCCATCAACTAAATAGTGGCATAACATATTTGATTTCTTGCCTCTTCTTTTCCTAAGAACTCCTATCATTCTCTTTTCTGGTTTGACCAGCACTGAACATCAAGCTGATCTTTTCACTGAACTTTTGATCGCGACTCCAAGGTTCCTTTCCTAAGTGTTGAAAGCAAATGTTGCCATTCTCATTTGTCATGTACTGGAGGGGTGGTTTTATTCCATGTGTTAAACTTGGTAACTTTGAATTTTACATGCTATCTTATTATATAATTAGTCAGTAATATGAGATTCTTCTGCAACTTTTTATGGTACCAAGGACCCGTTCTGAAGTTGCTGAAGGCAGCAGAACTGGCGGGATTATATTTCTAAAGCACTTTCCCAGCACTGTTGACTCATCATTACAGTTATTATCTGAATGCTGGCGAGGGAAGGACAATGCAGCTGGGCTTAACTCTACTCACATATATTACAGCAGGGGTGTTCACACCATGAGTGAATGCATATGCAGCATTTGAACAAACATAGCATCATTTCACTTGGAAAGATGAAATATAGTTTAGCATAATGTGCTTAAGAGTCTTATAGAGTACTATAAGTAAAAGAAATGTCAGGAGTCTGAGAACCCTGTTCTGCTTATAAGTGTAATGGGAAGGAAATATTTCATAATGCTTCCAGTAGTGACACTAGAAGATGGAGATTCTTAAGAAATTATATAGCAGTAATCTATTAGCTAGCGCAATCTGCAAGGTAGATACATCGTATTTAACTAAGTAACAAGGGCCAGGAAAGATGTTTTGATTCCTCTGAGTTAAAGGTGATAAAAATTACTTGAGAATGTGGACACCAAGTCATTTAATGAGGAGATAGAAATGTGTACAGGTTCTACAGGGTTTTTTTGAATAGAGGAGATTGTGGTTTTGCTGAGAAATAACTTTCTGCTGGGCACCTGAAAGTCATCAAAATGATGGACAAAAATGCATGATAGAAGTAGGGATGAATAAACTTACAGCTGAACTATGGACTTGGAGAATATCCTACAGAAATAAAAGTTCCATAACAACTAAAAGATTACAGTCAAAACCTGATAATAGAAAAGGATGTGTAACAGAAGATGTGGAAGTAGAGGGCTTAATTACATGAATGATGACAGATGTTAAGAGCAAAGAACATGGGCATAGATGTGTTGGGAGCTAGAGGGAGGTGATTTGCAATCATTTGTGATAGCTTCCTTCCAAAGACTGCCTTTCTCACTTACCAGGATCTTTTGACCTTTTTAGCCGCAAACATAACTCTACATATAGGCTTCAGCTTATTCAGGTAATTTCAAAAGCAGCAACATACTATGATTTAGGTATTCAATGGTCTGAGTCTGAAGGTTGACCTCTATAGCTCTCCTTTTATAAACCATACATCTCAACTCCAGGTACCATACACTTGCTAATTGTTTACTTGGCTTGTGCATATACTAGTCCTTACTCTGGCCACACCTATAGCATATACATTTGGTTGATGGCTCATTTAAAATACCAGAAACTTGATTTTTTTTTGTTCCAGCCCTTATTTATTCAAGTGTGTCAATAAATTCAGTGTTTAACTTCCATGCAAAGATGACAGCCTGAAGGTCTCTACTTCCACAAAATCAGGCCCATCCCAATAGCTGAATCTGAGAATGGTCTTATAGTAGGCAATTTTAAAGCAACCCAGGGAAATGTTTATCTGGAAATACTGCTGCTAGTGTAAAGGAATGTCATACTTTATTCTGTGTTTATGAGAAAAAAGTTTTCAATTACAGCTGACACTACCAGAAAACTGAAAAAAACCCACAACATTTTGCATTCTACTTGTATAAAGGACACAACTAAATGAAATTTAGGTAGAATTAAGTACATATGGCAATTGTGACATTAAGTCAAAGTAAGAGAGACATTAGACACATACAGAGTGGACACTGGGTGTTCAACATCAACCATTTCCCTTCACAGACCGATGGGAAACCACTGAGTTACTCTGTTCACTCAAGCACCGTTTGCTGCATAGAGCTTCAGTGTCTTTGAAGGACTTCACCTAGCAGGCACCGACAATTCTGAGTGCGGTTCAAAGCAGAGCAGGACACAACCACTCATAGTGAAACGCAGGCCTGACAGAGAAATTTTGTAACACCTGCCTTCCATGTAACAGCTCATTGCTTGTAATTGCAAGTCCCACTGAGCCTAGAGGAAGACAACCCCTGTCTCCATCCTGGTATGAGTAGGCTGGGGGATTCTATGGAGATAAAGCGCTGTTCAGCCAGGAATCAGAGACAGTAAGAAACTGCAAAGAGGATTGTGGTGGAAGGCCTGTGAGAAGGTGTGCTCCAGGAAAGAACAAGATCCTAGTTCTGCATCCAAGTAGTTCGATTTAGAAAACTGACCACAGCAAAACTCTGGAGCAGTGACAACCTTTCTGGCAGGATGCTGTTCAAAGGTCCTGTACGATTAAGACTTATCACCACTTCATGCAGTTAAAGAGGACTGCAACATCAAAAAGCTCCACACATACCTGGCAAATAAATAATAATTTAAGAAAGTGATCTTGGCAACAGTTTTTGTTTACAGCATTTTTTGTTTACAGCCATTTTCACTAGTACATATACAAAACTTCTTACAGAGAGACTGTTCTAGACTCCTAAAGAAAAGCATAAGAGTTTAAAGAAGTGCACGGTAAAGAGCCAAGATTTCTGATGAGGTTTACAGAAGTACATGCTTCAGATGGGGATCATTCTTGCAAAAAATTATGTAGTTGACATCTGGTCTACAGCATAATTTGACAAGTCAGTGCAAGACTCAGGAGAGAGAGAAAACATAAGTACATACGCTGCTAGCATGCAGGATTTAATAGTGAGAGAACGTAAAAGGAAACAGCTAAAGCAGAGGCAGAGCCAGAAAACTAAAAAGCAACAGCAGAGACCAATTTCCATAGGGGTATGAGAAGCTCTGCTACTGTCCCCATACAGAGTGTGTATTTTCAGACACTTCAGTAATGTGGCCCCAGTTTGATGGGCAGGCTGGCAGGAATACTCCTCAAAGAAGGCTGGTGCTCTGGGGCGTTTGGACATAAGAAGGAGTATGTTTATGAAAAGACCAAGGGTATGGACATCGAATTAACAGTCTAGGTTGAAACACGGCTTTTAATAAGTAAAAAGGCATCACACAAGGTTAAATACAGGTTTAGGATTTTGTAGTGTTTTTTCAAAGCAGAAAACTGGACTCCTACCAACAGATAGGAAGTGAAACACTTGGGAATAGCTTAATCAGACTTAGAATTATTATTACAATGAACAAAACGAGACTGATTTAGTGAGAAAGTTCTTTAAACTGTCAACACAATTGTTTCTGAAAATAATGCAGGTACAAGAGTGTGAAGCTGCTAATGGCCATAAGAGTGCACAGAGGAGCAATAAACGTGTAATCTGTACGCAGAGGTTTCAGCACACATTTCTGTTTTGAGCCCCTATTACACAAACCAAAGAATGCATTCCTATTCCTCACTGCTTGAGTTTTTCAGGATTTCTTGTAAGGAAGAGGGGGGTGGGGGAAAGGAAATGTACCATGTGTATGGTAAGACAGTCATTAGCAACACACTCTCACTTTTACAGTCATTCTATTTTGAACGGTACCTTAAAAGCTTTGTTTGCTACTGGAAGCCCTTGAAATATTTGTCAGGAAAGAATATAAGAAATATATGCATAAGAAATGATGCTGTGATGGGATTTCTTGGCTGCCTGAATGTTCGGTCTTTAAAAGCTGAATCTAACAATAAGATTGCATTTTCCACTGCATTTTGTCAAGCTTCCTGTTCATTGCTGTCTTGTTGACCAATGGTTACTGATAACTTCTTTCAAACCATTACTAGAAGTGTGGGTTGGGACTCAGTTTGAGACTAAGACACCTTGGTCAGTGAAGACCTAAAGCTTGATGTAGTTGGTGCTTCATGCCATCTAACAAACTAAAGAGACCAGGCAGTGTATACCCTAAAGCATCTCAATTGGCAGTTGCTACCTATATATAAGGAACTGGACTGAGCTCTTATTCAATGTGCCCTATGGATTGAATCAGCTCTTAGCCAAAGTGTTATTTAAGGAGAGCTAAACCAACCTGTGAGCTCCACCAGTGTTTGTAGGCTTAGATACGTCATGCCTGTAGGGGTCCAATGTAGGCACCAAGCCCATGCCTCAGTTGCCTAAAGGCGTCTCAGAGCAGGTAAATTACCTTATAATATGAAAGACATCCTCACGGATATAGCTACAGGAACAAGGCCTATAGAAAAACCCTTCCCTTCTGGAGTGGCAGCTGGAGGTCAGGCAAGATACCTCAGAGTTCTGTTTTAGTCCAAACAGAAAAGTTTCAAAGAAAGAAAATTGTATAAGCAAGTCTGTCCTTCAGGAA
>WAAD01034517.1:4083-18935 GCA_013389945.1 Fregata magnificens | reverse complement strand
CTAAGTCAACAGTCTTAACACACAAGCACCCCAGCAGAGTGGTTTTACCTTTGATTTGAAGACATCATGGGATTAAAACACTGCTACTTCCCTTAGCAGTTTGTTCCATAGGAGACTATACTTCCTAATGGTGAAAATGCATGCCCTGTTTTTGTTTGAGTTGCCTTATTTTGTTATCAGTGATTTTATATTTGCCTTCAGTCATTGACTGAAACAATTTAATACTAAGGAACCCTACTACTTGAGCTTCTGTGCAGCTATGATTCCTCACTGACATCTCATTTTCCAGTTCTATTCAACAAGGCAGTTCTTAATCCCTTTAAAAATGCTCTTTAATGATACTCCATAATACTTTTTTTTGTAGTCAAGGTGTTATAAGTGACTAATAAAGCACCCAAGTACATTTGTTCTTTGCTTTTAGTTTTATGAATCCGACTTCTAATGATATAAATGAATGAAATAATGTTTCTTTCACAAAGCTTCTTTTCAATAATACTAAGTTGCCTGGTCTTAATCATAGTTTCATCCTTTCATTTTCAGCCTGGTTTCCTACAGAAATGAGACACTATCTAGGTATTTGCTTGCTTGTTGATCAGTCTCACCTAAGAAACCATGAGCTGACTGGCAATTTCAAACATATTTGGCAGGGTGCTAAAGATTTCAGAAGTTTTATGTTTCTGTTTAAAAACAATGGTACAATAAAAGAAAAAGGACATTTTAATGCACTCATGAGTCCTACTTTTATTAGGCATCAGACCATGTAAGTCCTCGAGTCTTGGCTTTCAAGTCTGCATTGTTTCTGCTACTCATGGAATTTGCTGCTTGTTCATTGCATCCAGTTTCAGCTATTCTTTTTTGCCTAGGATACCTGTCTGGCTAACTAACCAATACTTACCTGGGTAAACAGCATGGAGCCCAGTTTAATTCCTAACAACTGGAGAGTTCTTCTATAATTCTAGAATAGCTCTGATAATCTCATGTTTATTTAAAATTAGTATCCTTTAACCATAGAATCATGGAATCACACAGGTTGGAAGAGACCTCCAAAGCTCATTTGCCCACTGCAGTCCTGTTAGAACAGATTGTTTAGGGCCTTATTCACTTTTGTGTATCTCCAAGGATGGAAGTCCCACAGCCTGTCTGGACAGCCTTTTCCAGTGTTCGACCACCCTCACAGTAATAATTTTTCCTTACATTGCATTGGAATTCCCTGTACTGAACCTCCCATCCTTCTCTGTGCACCTCTGAGAAGTCTGGCTGCACCTTCTCTACAACCTCCCAATAAATAGCTTTTTAAGGCTAAACAAACCCATTTCTTTCTGCCTCTCCTTGCACATCATCATCTCCAGCCCCAAAAACGTCTTGGTGGCCGTTCACCAGACTCATTTTAGTATGCCTATGTCTTTCATGTATCAGTGAACCCAAAACCAGACACAGTACTCCAGGTTTCAGAAGTGCTGAATAGAGCAGAAGGATGGCTGCCTTGGACCTGCTGGCTGCATTCTTGCTAATAAAGTCAAAGATGCTGATGGTCTTCTTGATTCAAGGACACACTGTTGGTTTGTGTTAAAGTTGTTGTCCACCAAGACTCTCAGGTCTAAAAAGAGCATCTACTGAATCTTATAAGACTTCTGGGCAAAGCTATGTGGCATTTCTGATCTTAAATATTTCTTCTATTATTGCTCTTTTATGAGCTTTTTAATCAATGGACTGGAGAGCACTTTGTCATTCTGATAGATGAGTATATCCCCCCCCTTTTTTAAATATGGAAATTAAAATTTATTAAATACTATTGTTTTTCATCATCATTTGCTTGTCTAAATCTTAGAATGGTACTGGCATTTCTTTCATTCTAGATATACTTCAACGTTATTAAAGTTTATACTTTCACATTACTATTGCCTTCACAACAGTAACTTACAGGACATTGTTCCTGCTATGTTTAGATTCCCTTATCTGCTTATTTCTTACATTTATAACTCACTACATATACCAATTACTAATGACTTGTCATTTTTATATTTGTCAGATATTGTATTAATTCTTGCCATTTCTTCCTGAGCAAAGTGGGCAGCTTGGGTGTCTTGAGAGCCAAAGTCATCATACTGTGAACTGTAATAGAAAAAAGCTCATTTTGAATAAGTCCCCATTTTCATTTGTATTTTTCTGCCTTTATGATCACATGACAGTCTTAAAAAGCTATCTTGACTATTGATTTTGATAAGATACTCCTAAACATTTTAGCAGTCTCTTGTGTGTTGGACTTAGCCAATTTCATTATTTTCTTCTTGAAGGTGTACTATTTATGGCTACTGAGTGAATTGGATTTTTGACTCAATTCTCTCTCCCTTTGGCTGCTTTTTATCTGTGTGAATGTCACGTAGTAAAAAACACAAGAAACAAGAGTATAAAGCAAGAAAAAATTATAGAGGGAGCATCAACCAGACTGACTAGCTAGCAGCTTCAGGCAAAAGAAGATAACCTGTCAACCTCTTCATCATTGTGTTAATAATAAGAGAGAGTTCACACAGATAGCCTTCCTTGCAGTAGAGCTTGAAACAAGCCAAACCAAAAGGAAAAATTACTACAGTAATTATAGGAATGTGGACAGTAAGAGGACTTTTTAGGGCACTTTCTCTCTCCACTTTTCACTCTTCACAATTTGGGAAGATTTGGGGGGTTTTTTAAACATTTTCACTCTTTAAAGAAGTATCTAAGGAGTGTATTCCTATTTTCCTTCCACATCAAGAATCCAAACATCTGGCAAAGGATAGTTCTGGGTGGAACTGAATACACCTTCTGATGTGGATTTTTTGCAGGTCTATTCACATTTCAAGAGATGTAAGAAATGAACTGTCATGATAGACAACACTAATCACCTAGAACATGGTTTGAACAAGACTGTAAAGAGTTTCATGCCTTTTCTGTGAACTATCAGCCACCTCTTCTGTGACAAAAGTTGCAAGAAGGCATGGATGCTTTAATCCCAGATTATTTGCTTCCCTCTTCTTTCTTCAGTTCGTTTCCTTCTTTATTTCTGTGCAGATTTCTGAATTCCCTGGAAATAATTTTCAAAGCCATTTAGGCATTTCAGGACACTCTTTGGTTTGCAAGTGATGTAATGGCAGTTGTCTTATTTTAGACAGAAACTGTTGTTCTGATTCCCTTGGGTACACCTACACTTTGAGTACAGACTTACCCATATCCATATGACATGCACAAGTCCTGAAACATCCCAGCCCAGCTATCACCAAAACCTGTGTCTTCCAGTTACTGATATAAGAATTTTTCAGGAAGAATTTCAGAGTGTCCATAAGGCCTCCAGATATCCTTTTACTCTATGCAAATTAATTGCAAAACAGCCTCTTAGGGATGCAGAACCTCCCTTACCCTCCCCACACACATATACATACAAAAATGTTACTTCCCACTCATTCCTGCCCTTACGTTACTGTGTGACTGGCAGAAAGCTAGAATTCCTTACAGATTTTGTGTAAATGAGCAAAAGAGAGCCTATAAGAATCCCATTTGAGGGAGAGGTTACAGTGTGATTTCACACTTTATTGGACAACAGAAAGTTCATGAGGTGAAAGCAAGACACAAATCAATAAGAAATGAGCTTTTATTTGTTGCAGTATTGGTGGAACTACTTGTCTGACCTGCTCCTGACAGTGAAACTGGTCTTCATTTTGGTGAGTGCCCAATGCTCACTGGCTTGCTAAGACATTGACTCATATGCGCAGTCTTACTGGGATGGTTGAAAAGAAATATTGTACTAAGTGCAGAATGAGATAGGGTTAGAAAGGAAACATATAGGACAGGAGAGTTAGAAAACAAAGATACAGCTGCAATGTGATAGGCACATTGTGCTGTTTTACCATATCACAAAAGAGGATAAAACCTTGCCAATGACCAATACAGGGTAAATGATATCACCGTGTTTTGCCAACCACCTTTTCACCAGTACATATGCTTTAACTCCTGTCCTGATAATCATTAGGCTAAGTGTGTTGGAACTGTGCTTGTATCGAATAAATCTTAGCCACTGTAGCAAATCTATGGCCATTCCTCAAGTCAAGTCAGAGTGCTGAGATCTCTTGACTGCAACTTTGCTGGCATCACAATTTTCAGGACCTTACACCAACACATCAATAACTCCCAACAAGGGCAACAGCAACAACAAAGAGGATGACATTGATTACTGAGTCTAGTGAACACTGACAACCTGGCTGATACTGGTAATTCCAATTGATCATAGAATCACAGAATCATAGAATCATAAAGGTTGGAAAAGACCTCCAAGATAATCAAGTCCAACCATGAACTAACACTACCGTGCCTCCTAAACCACGCCCTGGAGTGCCACGTCTACACCTTTTTTGAATGCCTCCAGGGTTGATGACTCCACCACCTCTCTGGGCAGCCTGTTCCAATGCCTAACCACTCTTTCAGTACAGAAATTCTTCCTGATGTCCAGTCTAAACCTCCCCTGGCGCAACTTGAGGCCATTTCCTCTCATCCTATCGGTAGTTTCTTGGGAGAAGAGTCCAACACCCGCTTCACTACAACCTCCCTTCAGGTAGTTGTAGAGAGCGATAAGGTCTCCCCTCAGCCTCCTCTTCTCCAAACTAAACAACCCCAGTTCCCTCAGCCGCTCCTCGGAAGACTTGTTTTCTAGACCCTTCACCAGCTTCGTTGCCCTTCTCTAGACACGCTCCAGCACCTCAGTGTCCTTCTTGTAGTGAGGGGCCCAAAACTGAACACAGTATTCGAGGTGCGGCCTCACCAGTGCCGAGTACAGGGGCACGATCACTTCCCTACTCCTGCTGGCCACACTATTCCTGATGCAAGCCAGGATGCTGTTGGCCTTCTTGGCCACCTGGGCACACTGCCGGCTCATGTTCAGCCGGCTGTCGACCAGCACCCCCAGGTCCTTTTCCGCCGGGCAGCTCTCCAGCCACTCTTCCCCAAGCCTGGAGCGTTGCATGGGGTTGTTGTGACCAAAGTGCAGGACCTGGCACTTGGCCTTGTTATACCTCATACAGTTGGCCTCGGCCCATCGATCCAGCCTGTCCAGATCCCTCTGCAGAGCCTTCCTTCCCTCGAGCAGATCAACATTCCCTCCCAGCTTGATGATTCAGTTAATGGCAAATTGCCCCCCTCAGAGGGTTGCAACCCTTAATGGCAGAGAGTTATGAAATATCATTCCCACTCTTTAACAATCCCCCCAGAGTTGGATGAATTATGGGGACAGAGGGAAATGAAGAAAAGCAATCCATAAGGGTTTTAAAAAGAGATGAGGGTAACCTGGGAAGGAATTAAAAAATCTGTGACACAATTAGTTGTTTTAAAAATAGCAAGAGTAAAAAATGTAGGATGTTCGAGATAATGGGGACAGTTCTCTGTCGAAAGCTGCTTTAATCATCAATGTTAGCAGAGCACATCAAAAAAAGGGGAAAAGGAGTCAGACAAAACATTTCAAGTGATGGAGAACTGGAAATCTCAATCTCTACTAGCAGACAGAAAGCTACCCACATATGATCAATTACAAGAAGGGCAGGGACAGAGCAAGAGGCTAGAATAGGCTATTGAAAATTTAATATAACTCAAAGCACCACTCTCTATTAACATAACATCCAACACATAGAAGCAGAAATGGAAAAAAGAGAGTTTTAGCAAAATTTAAAAGTAAGCTCATGGATGACTGGACAAAAAATCCTTTTGCATGTCTTGATATCCTAAGGGTGCTCTGCAACAAAAGATGGGGGAAGATGCATAACTGTGCTTCACACTAGTCAACAGCCATCTCAGCAGGCACAGTTCTCATATTTCAAGTGAGACAGCACTTTACAGTTCAGGGCTAGGGGAGCAGCTTTCTGCTCATGACTTGTTACAGTGTCATGGTTCATAAGTATTGCAAGGTGGTAAGTGGGCTGTGAGAGGTTCAACATGAAAGTTGTCAACATGAGCATGCTCAGTCCATCTACACTGCATGTACCCAGAGTTACAGTAAAACAATGGGCTTATCTGGGCACCCTGCTTGTCCTGACGTGCTTTGAAGCTCACGCTAAAGACAAGCAGGAATGTACTTTCATACACACAAGACGGACAGTCATTAAGTTTTGACCTGAGCATTGGTTGGACATATGCTTAGCCCATAGCACAGAAACAGACAGAGAAGCATTTAACAATTTCTCAACCACCATCTAGAAAACCTACACAGTGATAAGCCTCAGGTCTCAAATTTGTCCCAGAACATGAGAATGCTGCAGTCAGATAAAAGCATATGACTGAGACGTCCTGACAACGAGGTGGCCTGTCACTGCCTGCGGAGACTGTGGGGTGCCAAAGTCAGACAATGATCTGAAAGGTATTGGTACTAATACCACTATCCCACCACATTCGTATTCAGGATCTCACAGCATTTCTCTCTTATTTTAGACAGAACCATATTCCCATTTCCTTGCCTGCCTTTTTGGTAATTAATATCTTGGAAGACATAAACCTCAATCTAAGTTCTTTTTTACCCAAATTATGCTTGCCATACTTCCTCTTTTCTAGTCCTGCTAGCTGCAAGATGTCTTTCCTGACTTAATATGAAGTCTGGAGTTAGTAAATTCTCATGGAAAAATGTGCCAGGAATAAGACTCCCAGCAAGGCAAAGAAGTCCTCAGGAAAGCACATCCACAAGATAAATTTTCTTTATGCTCTTTGCTACTTATCTGTTTTTATTAAATAAAAGCATATTTGATGAATACCTTTTAACTAAGGATTTCAAAATTCTGTACCCAGCTGGATAAGTATAATTATCTGCATTTAGGACAGAAGTATACCTAACTGCTGTGAGAAAAATAGAACACATGGGCTCAGCACAAGTCTAAATCCTAACTATTTTTATTTTAAATTATTTTTATAAAAATAACTTCTGATTTCTTAAGATACAAAAATCTAACAGATAAGTAAGAGTAACCCTGATCTGAAATGAAGAGCAGACAGCAGTAACTGCCAGAACTGCAGGGAAGGCAGGATAGTTTATTATGTGGCAAAGTTATCCTGAATAACTCTCATCCCATGATTGGTGGTCATTATGCTCTCTCTTGCAAAAGGTATTTTTATGACTTTGAATCTTCTCTTCTCATAAGAATTCCAGACTTGAGTACAAGACCTTTGGCTTAGACAGAAAAGACTCTGGCAAAGCCTTTGAAACTTTCTAACAAATACACTTAGCATATATTTGTAGAAGTTACTATGCACAAAAGTATGTATTATATAGCAACAGATATTTTGAGAAACCTGCTAGCCTAAACTCTTTTTTTTTTTTTTTTTGAATTGGTGTCGGTGAATTGTGATGCTAACCTCTTTTTAGTTTGGCTGGCTGCTGTCAGGGAATGAACTCTTTAATCTGATTGATCCAGGACATCAGAGAATGGTAGGCAGATGTGACCAACAGTACTGGGGTAGAGTTGGAGTACCCCTTTCACAGCAGCCTAAAGTCAGATTAGCTCAAAATGACCTCCAAAGACATCTCTATCTTGAACTACCTGTGTTCAGAGAACTAGAGGCAAAGACCAGAAATACTGTGTATACCAATAGCCCTTTACAAGTATCTGGTAAGAATTCACAGTGTACAACCACCAAGTAATGTTCCCTTTTCTTTAATTAATGTCAGTGTTAATGGACTGCAGGTTTGGTTCAAAAGCCCATGATTATGCAGCCTGTGCAGACACAGAAGGAGAACAAATAACAAATATATTGGGCAATGTCTTTTTTACAATCATTTCTGAAACAGCCAATGAGTGTTTTAATTTAAAAGTTATCCAAGAGTAACTGTCAGCCAAAAAGTGAAGAAACTTCATAATAGAAGGAACTATCATGAAGGGAATATGTGTAACGAGGTGACGACAGACAAGTCCTGCACAAAACAGTTGAGCAAATGTGCTAGCTTGACTTACAGCTTGACTGTTGGCCTGCGGTTGACCCGCTGCCTGAGGTTTCTATGTGGAGTTTTCAATAAATGCAAGAAAAAGAGGGTGTTACTGGGAAAATAAAGCAAAAAGCAGAAGGTAGCACTGAGAAGCAATGTGAGGCAAGAATAAGAACCTGAATATTTCGTTTGCCCAAGGATACTAAAAGAGCTGTTGACAGCCTTCCTACAAGTATTAACCACACCGACAGTCCCTGTCCCATTAGCATGTTGTAGCAAGAGCTTTTGCTCTAGACTCAGGGTATTTGGAGGGGACAGGCCACGGAAGGGAACATGAATATGTGCTTATCTATTGGTGTACAAGACGAAGCACTCTTTGTTCACATACCTTTCAAAAAATAAGGCCACACAACCTCAGCCATGCTCATCCTCAAACATCCTTCCCTCTCCCTCTCTAATCATCCTTCCAACAGCATTTAAGGAAGGTAATGTAGTTGTTTCTTCAACTCCAATCAACCTGCCCAGAATGACAGAGGACTTGTTGGGACAGGGATATGGGATGGCTAATATCACACCAGAAAGGGACAGGGGACGGAAAAGTTTTCCCCACAGCATAAAAATCAGAGGATAGACGTGTTTAAAGATCAAGCACACTTTTCTGTTGTAAAGCTTAAAAATGTTGTCCTGAGCAAGCTCTATTGGCCTCTGTAGAGAAGAGGTTGCTGTTAAGAAAGAAGACTGAAAGCCTTTCCACACATGACACTAGGCCAGGGTCTGTCTGTTCCATTAGGAGACTAAAAGAGAAAACGCTTGATCCAGTCTAGGCTGGCACTTATCAGATGGAGTACTGTCAACATGCATAAAGACAGACCTGCCCTTTATAGTATAACCAGTTCTGACTAGGCACAAAAAATCAGAGACCAGCTACATTTATTTTTTAGACTAAATTAATACAGGAGCCCTCTTCGGCCTATGACTATTTGGAAATGATGTTTGGAATTTCATGATTGAGTAAACCAAAGTATGTTTTGGTTATTCATACATCTGTTACTTAGTGGAAGACAATTTTCAGAGCACTTTCACCCTGGGAGGTTGAAAAAACGTTGAGGCTTTGAAATCAAGTCTAGCCTGCACGTGTAATCAAAAAAAAATCCCAAGAGCCATTGCTTCTGACATCTAATTCTCAGCTACATCACCACTACTGCCAGCTTTGGGGGCAATATGTGAATTCTATCAGGGTGAGAAAGAAATCTGCCTTAAAAGAAAAACATAAGGATCAGCACAAGAGGTTTTACATTGTTTCCCAACTCTTATGCTTACTGGCTTAGGAGATGGGAAATACTTTTGTGTGTCTGATACAAAGGAAATTCTGCTTCTGAATAAGGCAGTCTTGAGACAAACCTGCCCTTTGCAGCAATAACTTTCACCTGGGACCATTTTTGGCAACTACAGCACCTGCAGTTTCTCTGTTGATGCAGCATAAAACCCAGCCTGATAACTTCCTTTCAAAGTTATCTCTGAAACCCATGCCACTACCTACTAATTAAAAACAAGGAATGCTGGTGGCAGAAGAAAGGAGAAAAAAGGCAGAAAGTAGAAGTGAACAGAGGGAGTAAATAACAATAGCTGTCATTTTCCCCTTCTTTTTTTAGAGCATTTTGTCTCCTTTCAATTTTGTTTAATGATATGGAAACATTTCCTGTCTCTCCTCAGTTTCAACATTATTATTTGAATCTTACAGATGGAATACACTTCTCCATCATTACATTAAAATATTAGCTGCCCTGTAGTTAATGTTGCAGCCAGCTCCCATTATAAAGCTCTATTCAGCACTCTTACAAATTTGGCAAGGAAAATTGGTCTGGCATGAAAATGACTATGCATACTGTGAAGGCTCAGGAGAATATCTCCAAAAAGTCTGAAGAAGAGCTATCAAATGGCTTTGCAGTGGGCAACTCACTCTTACTGGGAAGAAGAGACATGTAAGAAGCTCTCTTCAAGCTATACCTGAGGTTGCAGCAGGCCATGACACCAGGCACGGAACGTCTTAAAGAAATTGCCTCAAAAAGCCCTAATTAAAGGCAATTTTAGTTTGAAGATACTGTTACTCCCCTACTTGGTAATGTGGTTTGCAGTGTATGGACAAGAAAGCCACATCCTCAAAACTCTATACCACATGTAATGGGTAGGGAAGGAAAAATCAAACATGGGATGTTTGACTTGAGAGAATTCCAGTAGATCTGTACAACACAGGTGAAGCTGTGTGGGTACTATCAATTTGAGAGGTAGTCTAAAGTACAATGCCAATTATAAGATTTCTACTTATCTCAGCCATTAGGTGGATAGGTGGATAGATCTGCATTGGAGCCATTTCTCATGGGTCATTGATCTTATTCCCCCATTCCTCCCATGAGGGGAAACAGGTTAAATTACTAGACTAATTTTAATGAAGTATCTGTTGAATTAATTCTCATCTCAACCTATTTTGTTGTTCATATGCTGTTAATTTACATGTGAGTCTACTTTTTTATTAAAGTTTTATTAAAGTTATTTCTTAGTATTTGAAATGTATGGCTGTAATGTATGGCTGTTTCTGGGTTTTTTTATCCCCTAGGTTACAGATATGCCAAATGCTACAAAAATCAAGCTGTTTAGTATAACCATAAACCACTCAGCTCACTCTTCTTACCAGCTTGCAAGAGATGAGTTTAAAGCTTGGTCAGAAACACAACAGATCCAGGCTTTAAACCACTCAGAAAGACAGAGAAGCGAGCCCCAAATCATAGAATACCTAATCAACAACAACAGCCTAATTTGTCTCTGAAAATTAGCACGGGGTCAACTGGTTGAAGTACCCCAGTCTGCAGTCCAACTCGAAGAGCAGACAGAGCATTCTCTACCACTTCCGCCTCTGCTCACTCTCAGACCTGGCACCATGCAAAGACCATCATAACACTCACATCTTGAGGTGACAGAAATGCAGGTGGCAGGGTCTGCAACGAAAAAGACAGGGGCCACTCCGCTGTCTGAAGTCATGAGGATGAAAGCTGTGGGGCCACATCTGTTCCCAGGTCATCCAGACGTAGCAGCTTCCCCAAGTTTCCTACCTGTTTTGCAAAAAACATTCATTTCCTTAACAGCTCACACCAAGATAAGGTCTGCCAAGTCTTCTGGCTGCTTCCTCCACTCTAATTATCTTTTCCTCTACTGGATTAAATCCCAGCAATTTACTTCATCCAAGCTCATCAAGGCACTATGTACTTTGTTCTAATAACCATAATTTAAATGACATGTTACTATTTTTTATACTTCAAAATCTACTGTTAATAAATTGGTCTTTAAAAGGATACTGACTTCTGAAGAAAAGTACTAGAATGTGAATTTGTTCAAATTGATGTTCCTTGGTTCCAAAGATGACCACCTATTTCTCTAATCAGTATCATTTTATCTTTGTCTATATAAATATTTCCTAAACAGTAAATATTTTATTTACAGATTCAGAGAAAGAACTCTATTCTTTCCAAATGAGGGTGATGAATACATTATACTAATCTTGTCAGGACAAGGAAAATCTTTGTTCTGTGCTCGTATAATGCCTAAAACAATACAATCCCACGCTACCAGTCCCAAGAGTTCTCACAAAATAATGCAGAAATATCTTCTCCTCCATTTAATGAATGTAAAAGAGATTGCTGAATTTCCTGCATTTCCTACGGAGCACTCTTCCCCTGCAATATAGGCACTGCTATCTCTGCTGAGAGTACTCTGGCTGCTCGGCCGCACCAGAGTGGTGGCAGCTCTAGTACTGCTGAGAAGCATGCCTCTGCACTGCTGAGGGACCTTGCATTGTTTGACAGCGCACCGGAGTTGGGCAGCAACTTGACAGGACTTTTCCAGTATAAACCTGAATCCCACTTGAGTCCTACTTCTTGCCCTAAACTAATCATCTGGGAAAAAACAGCAGGATAAAGTTCTTGGTACACCCTGAAAACTGATAGAAACAGAGAATAGAGCCAATATGGGTTGGAATGGCCTTCATGTTGCCACCTTTTAAATTCTGTATCAACTGAAATATTTTATCCACTATTATACACCTTAACACTTACTTCCTGTAACTTCAGAATATTAATTGCACTTTCATTCTCTGCTGTAATTGTTTCAAATCTTTCCAAGGACCTACCAAAAGAAAAGCATACACATGCAAACAATGAAGATCACAGAAGACTGGAGATCTCTAAGAATTAATTTTGTTCAAGACACAAGATTAATATCATTATTGCCTAACAAATGCATAAAATATTCACAAGTTATTGTGACTTGAACCAGCAATTAGCTCCCCATTATCTGAAGCAGAGAGAATGTGGTTAAAATACTAAGTGCCTAGCACTCTGTGTACAAGAGTATCCCACTTAGAGAGAAATACAATGTTAGTTACGCAAACAGAATGTCTGGTGTTTTAAAGTATATATTCCCAATGTATCCTAGGAAAAAAAAATATTGTGCTATGTTTAAAGATTTCTTTTCTCAGTTTTATTAATTTGTCCATGGTTTATTAAGCAAGCAAACAAACAAAAACAGACAATGACCAAATAACAAGATTGACCCTTTTCTGTGTTTTACAGATTTCAAGTAATGTTACCTTCAGATTATTTTTATTACCCACAGGCACAACAACAGGCATCACAGAATTTTATTTTATGATAAAGCAGCTAGATCATATCACATACAGGGCACAATGTACGTGTATATTCAGACATTCACACAATGAAGACTGGATTGAAATTTTAAACCAAGATATCATTTTTTCTGTTGCTCTTTTAAAGAGCAAAGTATTCACTGTAGATTTAGGCTGGAAAAAAATAGCACCAGTAAAGATAAATTGCTCCTCTTGCTTCTCAGTTACAAAAGTAAACAGACAGGTAGATACCAAACAATTACACTTGAAAATCCTATCGATCAGGGAAGACACTGTGACTCAAAGATTAGATTATCTATTGTAATACCGGATTAATACCTTTATCCCCAATGAATAGCTGTTGGAGTTTTCAGTTACTGTAAAAATGTCAAATACTTTGCACATTCTGTGGGCAGTGCCCTCTCTGAATCTCTTTATCTGTACACAATCACTTTGCATCACACATTTGACTTGTCTGAGGCAATTTCATGGATTTTATACAAAAATAATGCAATTAGTGAGCTGAATTATGGCTCTATTATCAGAGTGCTATGGCAGGGAGCAGAGAGGTGAATTGCCCCAGAGGCATTTGCTGGAGATGTATCTCCTACAGAGAACAGAGGTTGGAAGGATATTTCTGTGGGTCCTGGAAAGACCTGCCAGTTCTCAAATCTGGACACATGAAAGGGCATCGAGACATAGCACATTTCCTTTCTACATGCAGAATGGCTGCTTCAGGCTACGCCAGCCTCTCTCCTTGACACTAAAGGAGGTGCCTTCCTCTGGTGAAAAGAAACTCACCTAGCAGCGGCAGAGATACATTGGCACAGGCTTTACCTTGCTCTTGGTATTACAAATAAATGGAAAAAGAATGAAATAAAACCCTCAAAAATGTTTCTGTTTTTACTGTACTCATGCTTGGGCCATGCTTCTGTCAGTCAATAGGAAAAAGATGCAAAAATAGTGAAATCACAAGAAAAGACTAAATAAATAAAAGAATATCAAGGAGATATTGTTCAGTCCTAATACCCTCAGGCATCTGTCTCTTAAGATGCATTTGTGGCCATGCTCCACTGATGATTAGGACTTCAGTTCTTAGTAGCTTTTGTTGTTTGGTTGGTTTTGGTTTTTTTTTTTCCTTGAGGGAACAGATCACCTCATAGCTGTTTTGCTTTCTTTCTGCATGTACATATAAGCCTAAAGTGATCACCCGGGGTATGTTTTTTGTTCCCCCTCTGCAGATGGTGATTATTTAATATACATCTGTTTCACTGAAGTCACCTAATATGGATTAGCATTTTACAGAAACACAGCCGTATGAAACAGCGACACTGCTATCAGGCTCACAAAAAGCTGATAATCGCCGATAAAGACATACAGCACATTATTCCTTTAATGATAAGGGCATGGATCTGCCTGGTTTAGGAGGTTTATATCTTTGTTGTCATAGCATCTGAACACCTCATTTTGATTACAGGAATGGAAGGGAGCACCTAGATCATCAACGATGTTTATTTCATGCGGCACCAAGAGTACTTGCAAAACACGACAAAACACCGCAGTGTGTCTAGATCTGTACTAAAAGGCCACAAACTAGCATTACAAAGTGGCATATAAAGAGAGCAAAAGTGCTTGAGGGTGTTGCCAGGGCCACACAACAGCAAGAAATTTGTTAAACAAAAATCTCAGCTTCTGTGTGCTGAAAATGGTTTACTTCTCATATTAAAAAGGAAGGCCATAATAAAAATGTAACATACCAATCTGAGATGGAGAAATAAAATGGCAGTTAGTTTAGCTTAATTTTGAGCTAAGGAAACAGATATATCAGTCAAGTACCTGAAAGTTTTTAATATCACAAAGACACCTGCAGATTTTCTGTATTTTCTGTCAACATCTCTCCAGATAAGAATGATCCTGGCTGTGGTTTGGCTCAGGTCAACTACACTCTTCAAAAATATTCCTGGGTATGATTCAGGTATTAGCTCAGACCTGAGACAATTCCCAGTAGGCAATTTGGAAGTGAACACCCTGTTTTCATAGAACTGCTGAGGTGGGAAGGCACCTCTGGAGATCATCTAGTCTAACCACCTGGCTCAGAGCAGGGTCAGCTGGAGCAGATTGCTCAGGGCTATGTCCAGGCAGGTTTTGAATATCTCCAGGGAAGGAGATCCCACAATCTCTCTGGGTAACCTGTTCCAGTATTTGACCAATCTCACAGTAGCAAGTTTCTTTCCTAAGTTTAAACAGAATTTC
>WAAD01034516.1:104695-116280 GCA_013389945.1 Fregata magnificens | reverse complement strand
TTCACATTTCACTCAAAGTAAAAGTCTCTATTTTGCAGTTATTCAACTAAAAGAAGAAATAAATACCACAAATCCTATGAACAACAGAACCTTCATTATGTTAGAGTGAGGGACCATTATTATTTTCCCTTTGTATGATCTCTCATAAGAGAAGTCCACATAGTCCTCATATTAAGACACATTAGGTTTTTATTCAGCTCCTAAACTTGTCATTATACAAGTATACTGAGCAAAGCTATGCCACTGATTTCAGGAGGTGAATGGGGGTTTAGAAATCAGAGAGGACAACTGGAGCATTTGGCTTCTGCAGAGAAGACACCAATGACATTTCACATTTCACCTTAAAGAATAGTAAAGTACCAAGGGCTTTGCCATTTAGGTTGCCCAGTCACTGGACAGCACTGTTAACACCCATCTGAGGCCCTAAAAATAACACAAGCAGAGAAAAACCTAGCTCATGATTTTCATAAAGGAAATGGGAGTACATAACATGCTAAACATGCAAGTTTCATAAAAACCTCACAAGAGTTTACTCACTTGCTTCTACAGCCATCAAACATTCCTGTGTTTATGAAATAAGGACACACAATTGTTGTTTTAACACCAGTCTTTCCCAGATCTCTCATCTCAAAATCAACTGACTCGGCAAAACCAACTGCTGCAAATTTACTTGCACAGTAATCTGTAAAATAAATAAAACATTAATTGCAGTTAAACATTTTAATTTACTAATTAAGCTTTAGTAAACAGGTTCAGTGAGTCCTACCACTGGATGTGTACACAGAAGCAGTAACTGTTTTTGACAAAGAACAGAGACAAAACTATGCTCTAGTAAGTAAACTTTTTTTTTTTACAGTACACACCACAGCACTATAGTATAGAAATGATATATACACAGTACCTGCAGGAAATTACTGTCCGATAATAAAATACTTTATAACAGAGTAGGAACTGTTTTCAGGATTAGGTTACCAATAAAATTTGCCTTTGATGTGATTTACACCTTTACTTTCCCTCCCCTAAGTTAACTGTTGTTCTAGACTGGCAGAGGGTTTCTCATCACATCCCTGCTATCACCTTTCCACTCTCTACTGAACAATAGCAAATGAAATTATCTTTTCATACCAGACCTTATCTTTGACGCATAAGAAGCCAGTGCATGGATTCCAACTTAAGCTTTCAAGACTCTCTAATGTGGTTTCAACTTGAAACTCAATTTGTCTTCATTATCACTGCCTTGAAGCTAGATTTCTTTCACGGCTATGTCACCTTATTTCATTTTCCTCCCCCTTTGCATAGGTTTTCCAGAAATGCCTTCCGAGTTTGTCCTAATCTCAACACTTTCTTTCGATCACTATATGGGTCCTCTTGAATGAATGGCTGAGAGACAGAGAATGCAGAATGAGATATCACACCTCTGCCTCTGTACCACATCTAGATTTTAGTAGTTCTTTGAGTTATGGAAACCTGTACATGACTCCGCTCAGCTTGAGAACGTGCTTGCCAAAAGAAAAAAAAAAAAGTGTGGCCTCTTCCCCCCCAGCTACCTGCAGGTTAACTTGAATGGTCTATTTAAGGTCAGCTTGTTTGCAAGTATGACCATTTGCTTTACCTATATGCAAAGACCCAGAAACTCAAAATCAGGATTTTTTTTTTTTTTCCTCTTTTAAACTGAGCCCAAGCCAACGTGGCAAAAGGCTCTTTGCTCATGTCCTTATTTGTCAAACACGCCATCGCCNCATGAGTACTGATTGCAGAGTTTAAAATCAAACTAATTGTCTAAATGAACATTAGCTTTAATACACTACCTGAAAGACGATTGACTCCAATCAGTCCCCCTGAGCTTGCAATACTAACCAAGTGTCCATGGTTAGAGGCCACCATTGCTGGGAGGAAGGCTTTGTAAGTCTGCAATGTAAGCCAGAGTTGCAATGAAACGTTTTACTAAGTAAGCTACATGCTATAATATTATGAAGGTGTTGTTTTTAAATAAATTCTCCCTACAGTTTAAATAAGCTTCCCCCACTTCCATTATGGGGAGGAAGGAGTTTGTTGTTTGAACTCTAACCTTCAACTACTAAGCTGGGACTTCCCAGGCCCCACCAGTACCACTTTTTCCTCAACACCAAAGACAGATGGTAATTTGCTGAAAGCTAAAGATATAGCTTCAGCTAGCGGTTAAGTTTCTTTCAGCCTAACGCTCAGCACTGCAATGTTTCAAATGAGAATTAAGTGTTCACTGCAAATTTTGTAAAATGGCGAAAATTTGAATTTCATGTCTTCCTTCTATTAGATTAATTTAATATTTGTGATTAAATTTATTTATGAAGAAACTGAAGCATGTTTTAATATCCCCTTTGCAATTCTTTATGATAGGAACACCATATAGATGATCTGCCTTCCCTGGAAGAAAGAAAAAGCACATTAAGTTACTCATTTTGGACAACAGCCCCACTTAAGAGCATTGTCTCAACATGTGGTATTTCTTACTGAAACTATCGTAACCACACAGCAACTAGAACACTAACAGAATTGAACACTTCTCTGTTACTAGAGCAACGACTTTTAGGCTGGCCTGCTTCATGTCAATTAATATTGAGGGATTATAACATATGACTAGCTTCAGAATTTAGCAGATAGTAAACTTCAGTTCTTAAGAGCATTTCTAAATACAAAGTGGTTTTGCTTCCACCTACCTACCCCAGAAGTTCCCAAAGGATACATTCTTCCACCCTTTTTTTATTTTACCACCTCCCAAGCATAGAAAGTAATTTCTCGTATCATTTCTGACTGAACTTGCAAGGAGCTCTAGATCCTTGCGTATTTTTCTTAATTCCAAAAGGCAAAATTAACACTGAAAACATGTTAAAAGGATGTTTTAGTATGTATATGCGAAGTACAGGTATTACCCAGAAGTGTGCCATTATGTTCACTTCCATGGTTTTTTCCAGAAGTGAATCTGGAGAATCAATGAACCTCTTCCCAGTTACAATACCAGCGTTGTTGACTAGGATGCTAACGTCACCGACTTCTTTTTTAACCTAAAACAAAAAGCCTCAAGATATTATTCAATAAATAAATACAAAACATGCTTTCCAAGTTTTATATATGAAAACATAAGAAATAGAAATATTGCACGTTTCAACTAAGTTGAACTTATTATGCTTGTTATGGATCCAAACACCTCAGGTTCTTGCACGTTCTCAGCTGATGCCTTTTTAGAGCTGAGTTTACAACTGGACTTTGGAGGTGTGGAGCTCAACAGCTCCACAGAAGCTTCTGCTTTCAGCACCTCTGGTTCTCACTGCAACTGTTCCAGATAAGTCTCTGTTGCAGAGAGCTTAACTAACACAACAAGTATTTTGCTACAGTAAACCCTTAAGACCAAGGAGCAATTCTGTTTGCAGGGCCATTTCTGACCCACTGCCACATGGTGAGGCACAGTACATAGATCCTCAGTCAATTTCACCAGAATCAGGTACATCAATTCTATGTGAGGGCTGCAACATCTAAACTTTCACTTGTGAGGTTCCTTGGATTATACTCAAATCCTCTTGTGTTTTCCAGAGGAACTTGAGCACAGAGGCAGTACTGCCATACAACTTGAAGGCTGAAGCCAGCTTGCATAGTACTTGAGTCTTGATGAGCAGAAGGAAAATTGGATTCCCTATTGGTAATGCTAATTGCCTTCACCCCAACAGTCCAGGGATTCATCTCTCCCACTGCACAGGGCAGCAGCTACTTAGTAGCACCTTAATATTTCAGATATTTCAAGATTCTTCATGCTGCTTTCCACATGTTCCACTTCTCCTGACTGCGATTGTTAAACATTGGCATGTATTACATAGTAGTTTTTCACTAGTGGTAACCTTACTTGCATTCCACAGCACACACATTAAACCAGACTTCCCTACAGCTTTCTAGGGGAGCAGATGTAGTTTTCCACCCTCAGCATGTTGGAATTAGAATGGGCAAACAGTCGCTTTTGATAAGAAGTATTTCTCATAGGCAGTGAGAAAGACCACTGTAAAATTAATTTCCTCCTTACAACCTTTTTATTTATTCAAGTATCTTGACTACTTCAAGCAACTTTACGGGTCAGTAACTTAAGAGCTTATCTTACCAAACAAAAAGGGGTTTTTTAACGAGTTTATTTCTCATGAAGACAGCCTGAAAGAACACCATATCTCCATTGATATTAGCTCTCAGGACAACACAAGAAATGAGAAAACTGGAGGAAGGGTAGTAGTCTGTTATGAAAATTAAATAAAAGCTGTAGGGTTCCGAATAAAGGAAGATTTTAGGACACATCATTCACAGAAGGCAAAAGCCTTCTGAGCTTCTGGGGCTCATGGTGCATAAACTTGTTTCTAGTGTATTTGCTTCAATTCTAAGACTGTACCAGAATCCTTATAAGATGGTTCCCAGAAAATAAGTTGGCTAAAGAATGATATTATACATTTAGTTCAGTAAGAGGAAGTATAGTTCTCATTTTAGCTCCAGACTGAGAACTTCCATGAACAGACTCGCTTGGGAGAACAACTATAGGCCAGCTGACATCAAGATATTGTGCCAGCTCTCAAAAGGAGAATGAAAATATTTAATGCAGTATTCAAAGTACAGTTCATTAATCTGAGCTACCTGGGAAAGAGGAAATGGGCACTCTATATGTTGTTTAATTTGTGATTTCCAGATCAAGTGCTAAACATGCACTGATCAGTAGCTTTAGGAAAGCTTGTTGGTTTTATGCCATCTTGCCATACAGTTGCAGATCACAGAACCTCATTTCTTAATGGCATTTCCTTTGCTAGGTGCCTACAGTGACTGAAGAAAGCACAAGCGGACCAGGTAGACTAGCCTGTATAACAGTAAAGAATTAAAGGATAATTTACCACCTATCCTTTATTCTAGGTTAACTTCCTCATTTTCCTTAAACTTGTTCCAATCTTGTCCATGTTTGTTAACTAAGGGTTTAAAAAACAGAAAGCAGTCTTAGTAGGATTATACAGCCAGAGCCCCTCTCCACCTCAGTCATTGCTCACACATTCTTGTCTGTCTCTTCCCCTCTCAAGAAGTTGTCATGTAACAACTTAAATATTTCTGAAGCAGCGCCACATGATCTCTATAAGCAGCCTTACACAAGTTATTCTAGTCACCAACCTGAGTACGTACCCCTCATCACAAGTTAAAAATAGTATGCATTCAGAGACATAAATGTAATAATTAGTAAAGGATGTTTTAATACTGCCTCATGTCAGATGATCTAGCAAGCCTGGAACAGTACCCCATATCTACCCTTTGGGGCAAATCAATACCTGAATAACTGGTCATGCTTCTTTTGTGCGAACAAAAGACAGACAGGGGTGGGGGATGTGGTACATACAGTTTATAACTTGGTGATTGGGGCATTCAGGTTAGATGGGAGAAAGGAAATAAGAACAGAACCTTGATCATCCCATTTCTAACTAGTGACTAAAACCTGAACAACCTCTTCCTTTACCACCTGTCTCTACTCAGTCTTCCAAAATATATTCACACTTTGGATGGAATTCAAAGCAGATTCAAATGCCTTCTTGCAACCCAGACAAATAATTTGTTTGCTTTGCAACACCTCTGTTCATGCTGCTTCCCTACTAACTAGATGTGGCAGCTCTTTCCTCAGCAAATTGGCTGTTTTAATTCCCTTCTCCTCTCAGCTCTCCCCTCTGCATGACAGAGCCAAGACACTCAGCCCAGGCTTCCACACTCTGCTTTGAGGCCAAGCACAGAAGACCTTTACCAAGTCTTTTCCCTAGCTATTAAGCCAGGGGGGGTGAGGGGGTGGGGCACGGCAGGGAATAACATCAACTTTCCAGAGCTCTAAACCTCTCCGTTTGTACAGTGCAGATAAATGTTCCAGGTGTTTGTTTTAGGCCTAGATAATGCAAGCATTATGCAAAAATCTGATCTGGTTAAACATCTTTTTCAGGTATAAACACTATTTCCTGTTTGTTTCTGCATTTGTATTTGAAGTTTATATATTGAAGTTTAGTAGTGAGCAATTCCCGATTCCCCAAACAGCATCCCAAAGTGTCTACTTTCTAAGAACCACAAGCCCCTCCATAACTGCCTACAAGAGGTGGGAGAAAGCACCAGATGTTTTATAGGCAGCATGAACTACCACCAGGAAGTGTGCTTCTACTGTTGCTCCTCTGCACAGGAAAGAGGATTCTCAGAAAAGTGGAAAACTGGCTGCAAACTGTCATCTTTACTAATAAGCAAGAAAAAAAAACAGTGAATAAACAAAAGAGTACCATGCAAGAGAGGTCCTGGAAGTAAATGTGAGCCCAGATGCAATTTTGCAACATGATTTGAGGAAAAGGCTTTGCTTCTTCACAAGTAGGAGGATCAAAACACAGACTTACTTCCCTTTTTTAAAGCCCTAGATTCTTGAAGTTTAACTGAACTCAAGGAAGGGAGGGGTAGGTCAGAGAAGGCCACATTCCTTTTGGGGTTGGGTACTTCTGGAACAGAGACATTAGAAATAAATTTTAAGCTATAGCTCTTGATAGCCAAAAGCTGTCCTTCACCCTCTTGGTACCAGAAACAAACAAGGACAGCACATGTGCAGGGCTTTTCAGTTTTCTTCCTACTGAAGTGACTTTTTCCTGGTCTCTGTGTGGCTGATGAAGTACCAGAAGCAGGTATTTAAGGTTCACATACATTTCATTTTGCCTTTGAGACTGTCTTACTAGGCACAAAGTTTTCAAACCTATCCTGCCCTGCCTGCATGAATTCAGTTCGCTATAGTCTTGGAAACCTCCAAGTCATTGCATGAAGCTCAATCACAGGGCAGGGGGGGACCAAAACCTGGAACCATGCCACCTCATCTTGCAAAGGCTGACACTGCACACTATGAGCCAAAGTCTACTACACCACATTAAGTAAACAGTGGCACCAAGCACTAACGAATACTGAAGTATTTTTGTCACTAATAAGATGAGAAAGTTGTCAGCATGGTTCTACATCAGTTGTCAGGAGGACACGATGTTTCCAAAATAACAGTAGTAGAGTATTTTATTCTATGTGGATCAGCAGTAGGATTATTAGTGGATCAGCTGTTAGTGAACTGCTGTCAGAAGATTATAAGCAAGGAATCATGCATCGAGACCCTCGTACTACTTCTTTGCTCCTGTCTACCTCTTTTTATCAACCCTAACCTGTGTCACACATCTGCATCCTCTTCTCCTTTTTATATTTGGCCAGAAAGGCTCTGCTGCTGCTTTTGTCCATGGGACTGAAGCGCTAGTCCTTGAGTCCTCAAAACTGAAGGTTAGTTTCCATCATCTTCACTCCAGCGTCTTTCACACTACAATACTCCCTCCTCCTCCACTCCTCAGTTCAGCGGGAAGCACAGTTACAGGCCTGTGGTGAGACATGTGCAACTGCTCTGTGGGGATGGCAGATGTGCAACTCAGCTGGCATAACAGAGCTGCAAGGGGGATCAAGGGTGGTCGGCATTACCAGAATGCAAAACCAATAGTACCAGCCTTCGACAAGCTGCAAGTCATGCGCAAGCTTCACTGATCAGAAAGTTTGTTCTAGTCATTTTTGCACAGATAGAAAAATGCAGAAAGCTAGAGCTTCTTAAACAGCACCAAAAGAGGAACATTATTTCAGCCAACAGATGTTCCTGAAGACAGCTGAACCTTTTTTTTTTTTTTTTAAGAATTCATCCTCAGGCAAACACTCACTGTGGAAACTTTCTAGTCCAACAGTTAAGTTTAGCAACCTTTTAAGCAAATGAGAACAGGTTGTTATAATGGAAACTGTTAAGCAATTTTAGCTTTTGGCAATTCTACTAGTCTGCCCAAAATATCTAACCACATGCTATATTTACAAAGCTCTTTAGAAAGGAAAGTAAGAAATACTTAAGACTTCAAGATACATTGATTAATTCTGATAAAGCAAGTCTGCAAAAATCTATTCACAGACATGGAATTATTTGAAAATTGCCTAAGCAGTTAATCCTTTTTACAATGTATGGTCTTTAGGGTTTACTGTTGGTAAAAGGCTGCCAGAATTTGAAATACTGCTTTAGCTTCAATAAATTGATTTTCTGCACTTCACCAGTAAGTGCTTGCTCAGTAATTGAATGAATGAAAAGCTATCCAGTTGAAATTAGCTACTGAAAAAGAGAACCAGCTCTTTTAATTTTTAAGGGAACAGAGGTACACAAGTCAACTCTAAAAAACCAGTATTCTTAAAATAGGTACCATGTGCCAGACATTGAATGAATTCATTTTAATCTCTTGCTTTGAAGTCACTAAAACTTATCATACACCATACACACGTGCACACACTCGTCTTAGATTACATCAAAGCCACAAATAAGATACTTTACCTGATCAGCTACTCTGTAGACATCCTGCCTTTTGCTACAGTCACAGATGTAACAGTGTACTCTCACCCCTTCATTTTCTCTGGCCAGCCTACTCGTCTCCTTGAGCCCCTCTTGATTAATGTCCCAGAGAACCAGTGTGGCTCCAAGGCTGGCAAACTTTAAAGATAAGAGTCTCCCAATGCCACTTCCCGCTCCTGTTATTAATACTATTTCACCACTAACATTCTTCTTCCGTCTAGGCACAATCAAGAACACTAGCGACTCCAGCAAGTAATAAACAGCAAGTCCAATGACTTTGAATGTTTCCACGAAGAAGTTCATCTTGAGGCTACTTCTTCAGATACCTGATAAAAGAAAATGTTTACCAGAGAGAATAAATCATAAAGAAAAGCATTTTCAGATCCATTATAAATATTTTCTCTAGCCTGCTTCTGAATGTTGTTCCAAAAAAATATATAGGCTTACATCTGACCCATTTGTCCTGTTTCTGTATCATCTCAAAGTTACTCCTACTCTCCAGAATGCAGCACACAATTGATTTACCATTTGGCAGAGGCAGGAAACTCCTGCCCTCATCTGCTTTAGAAATTCCCCACCCCTCACGTCATGGGTTTCCACCTCTGCTCTGACTGAACGTGGACTCAAGAACTAGAATCAAAAAAGTGATAGTTGCCCCTTGAGTATCTTAAGCAGAAATGCATGGCAATTACAAATCAAAACTTATGGCTTGATCGAACAACTTTGGTGCTCGCAAGCTAGTACTTCAGGTCAGGAAAAATCCTCCTTTTAGGACCATGACTTTTTTGCTTTGTAGGCACTCCTTGTCGTCAAGAAATCATATGCAGACCAAGTCACAGTCTCAACCCTGCTGAAAAACTGCCAGCATAGGGAGATTCAGAATACAATAGGCTTATACATCTCCAAAACACACCAGATAAATTACTGGCTGTCACTACTAGCTTTTCGACTACCAGCACTACCATTATTGAGGAGAGCCTGCTTTTGCAATGGAACGGAGTGTTTTGCTTAGGAATGCATTGCAAAGCTGTTGATTTTCTTCTCTTCACCTCCCTGCATTAAGCAGGTGTCATGGGCTTGAATCATATTGTCTCAGGTATGCATTTAACTGCACAGGCTGTACTCATCACAGTAACATTGACACCGAGCAGGCATTTAAGTCCTTGAAAGAATGCTATTTATTTCCCAGTACACGAATGCCATAAAAGAAATGCACCCTTGGCCAAAGCAGGTTTTAATCTTTGACTAACTACGGTATGAAGGATTAACATCTTCCTTCTCAGCTAAAGGACGAGCACGCTGGTGCTTACACTTCAACCTTTAGTACTACATCCCCCATTTGATCACATCTCTTAGTTAACAGTGCTATCTATGTGTATAGGTAATAGTGTTTGACAAGTGCCAAGAGATAAGTTACTTAGACCTCTGCTATTCTGAGCAAAGTTCATGAAATTTAGCATGTGGACATACACGCATTATCATGAGTCTCAGGTTTTGCACACGGGAAACAAGGTTAGTCCTGAAAAGGGATAGGCCACTGCTAGAACAGAGCAAGTTATTTCAGCAAGCTTCCTGGCAGAAACATTAGGACATCTTAAAACTATTCCGATAAGAGAAAAACACTTGTCAAAAATATAGTGGGTAGGGAAACAAATTCTTCTTTCTGAAGGAGTCATAGGGTGAACGCTTTCTGTTCTTTGTTCCCTTTAAAATGGGACAAAATGTGTGCAGAGCTTCTGGCACAGATGAAAGGCAGTAACACCAGTAAGAAATATCAAAATAGCACAGTAACATTTTTCTAGAGCCAATATTGACACCTCCCGTAGAAGGTTCTTGTAGCTATAGAGCTACTACAAATATAAGCAAAACCAGAGTTATACAGGAAAAGCATTATGAAATTTCAGGTACATCAAAAAGACAGCAAGTTTTTGGAAACACGAGTTCTTTGCTGGGTCTAAACCAGAAGCAACAAATCTTTAAAATAAATGCAGTTGCTGAATTTAACTCGATTACACTAACTTAATGCACTTAATGTCACATCCTCCATTTGCATGAAAGGAAATTGGTATCTCTGGAGTAGATAAGGATGTTACAGTTAATCCCTATGGAAAAATAAGAGAGGCAATTGCCTTCAAAGTATAATACACAATTTGACCTAAACCTGGTTTGAACTTATGTCAGTAATTCATTAAGTAAAATAATCATGTATTATGCTTGCACAGGACAGAAGCACATTACATCGTAGAGAAGTACTGACTTTCTCTTAGAGAGGTAGAGTTGTTCTAGGCATACAAACCACAGGAGATTTTCTGTTAGAACACCAACTCCCCATCCTTCAATGAGGCACTTAATTTCCACTGACAGATCTCTCACCTAACTCAGCTTTGACTGGGCCAAGAGTCCTCCATGCTCACTGCACTAGTACTGCTAATTACACCAGCTACTGTAACCAAGCATATTCATACGGACAATTAAATTAGCCGACACACTTGGCTGATTTTGGCTCCTCAACTAAAGTGAGCAGGGGTCTATTTACAGGTGAATTAACCAAGGGTAGCTTTGGCACAGATACGATCTCAGATCCCTTCTGATGTCATGTATTGTTTTTTAATATGCCTACATCCACACAGACACAAGCATGGAGGGCTTTTACATTACAGTGAGGTATCAAAGGTTTTACAATGGCTTATCAGACAGATCTCTTTCGAAGCGCAGACAACTTTGCCTGCAGAGCCTTGTCGGTCTCTGTGCTAACGCTCACGGCCGAGCGGCTCCTGCAGACTGTCGGTGCTCACGAAACACACGGACAGAACTGAGGCTGGCATCTGAACTGCCAGACACCTCTGCTAGCCAAAGGGATTAGAGGTTGATCACACGGCCACCTGAGCGGAGGTTGGCAAGCATGAATTTGCTCACTGCATCCGGAAGGTTGCGACTCCCCAAAACCACAGTGATCCTGTAGCCACGACAGTCCAAGGACCGAGGTGTAGCAATACCTTCCTCGCCACCTGGAAGAGGCTGGACTACCTTACTCTCACTTGGCACACCTCACCTGCTAACCCAATTAGCATCATAACCCCCCCCAATAGCTTTCAGCTGCGGTGACCAGCTCACCGCCCTCCCTCAGGCCGCCCGGGACCCGCCGCAGCCCTCCCCACTCCCCCGTCCTCGCCCCCCACAGCGG
>WAAD01034516.1:71204-94182 GCA_013389945.1 Fregata magnificens | reverse complement strand
GGGGGCGCTGCAGGGGTGGCTTCTGTGAGAACTCCTAGAAACTTCCCCTATGTCCGACAGAGCCAGTACCAGCCGGCTCCAAGACAGACCTCCTGGCCAAGGCCGAGCCCTTCAGCAACAGTGGTAGCGCCTCTGGGGTAACATATTTTAGAAGGAGAGAAAAAAACCTGGACAACTGCAGCCAGAGAGAGGAGTGAGAATATGTGAGAGGAACAACTCTGCAGACACCAAGGTCAGGGAAGCAGGAGGGGGAGGAGGTGCTCCAGGTGCCGGAGAAGAGATTCCCCTGCAGCCCGTGGTGAAGACCATGGTGAGGCAGGCTGTCCCCCTGCAGCCCATGGAGGTCCATGGTGGAGCAGATATCCACCTGCAGCCTGTGGAGGACCCCACGCCGGAGCAGGTGGATGTCCGAAGGAGGCTGTGACCCCGTGGGAAGCCTGCACTGGAGCTGGGTCCTGGCAGGACCTTGCAGACCCTGTGGGGGACCCACGCTGGAGCAGTCTGCTCCTGAAGGACTGCACCCCGTGAAAGGGACCCATGCTGCAGCAGTTTGTGAAGAACTGTAGCCTGTGGGAAGGACCGACGTTGGAGAAGTTTGTGGAGGACTGTCTCCTGTGGGAGGGACCCCACGCTGGAGCAGGGGAAGAGTGTGAGGAGACTTCCCCCTGAGGAGGAAGGAACGGCAGAAACAACATGTGATGAACTGACCACAACCCCCATTTCCCGTCCGCCTGTACAGCTGGGAGGGAGGAGGCAGAGAAAATCAGGAGTGAACTTAAGCCTGGGAAGAAGGGAGGGGTGGGGGGAAGGTGTTTTTAAGATTTGGTTTTATTTCTTATTAACCGACTCTTGTCCTGAAGAGTGGGATCTGTACTCGGTGTGCAAGCCAATCCACACAGGGTCGAAGTATTTCTTTATTACAAGTCTGTGCAGAATCGGGAGCTAGGTGGTATTCCACAAATCTAGCCCAAATTCTTGGCAAACAGATACAATATTTATACAACCTAACTATACATACGCATTTTCTAAACTTCGCCTAAAAGATGCCATTGGTAATTAACTACACGCGATAGTTCTCTATTGGTCCATATATCTCTTGCTTTGATTTAAAGTTAGAGAGTACTCTCTAGCTTACTGTGCATGTTCAAGGGAGGTGGGGCGGGGTGAGTCTTTTGGGCCTGAATTGAGTCGGTGGTCGCGATCTCCCCCTGCCGCCTTTACCTATCCCCCAGTTACTGTGGGCTTTGCTGACTTTATGCTTCTTTGGCAATTGTCCAGCTTCTTGATGCCTTCTCAGGCAGGATGTGCCCTCTTATCAATTCTTAGTTTTTCTTCAAGGGTATAGTCGTTAGTAAGGAATGCATGGTTTATACAAAGTAACCAGGCCTACAGACTAGAACTACTGATCCACGGACGTCCTCAGAGGATCCTAAATTAAGCAGTATTACTATGACCTAGGTATTAATTTAAACACATTGGTGTGCTTGAACTTCAGATATCAATTCTCTGATCTGATTATTAATAAATTAAGCTGATTTCCCTAAGTCGAGTCCCTTTTGCCTGTGACAGTAATTGGTGAATGATCTCTCCCTGTCCTAGTCTCCACCCACGAGCCTTTCATTATATTTTCTCTTCCCTGTCCAGCTGAGATGGGTAGTGATAGAGCGGCTTTGGTGGGCACCTGGCATCCAGCCAGGGTCAACCCACCACAGTTCCCTACAGCCTTTCCTCTGGTGGTGTCGTGCTTTCCTCAACTCTTTTGGTATCAGAAACAGATCACAGTCCCTCCTCCTTTAGGAGAAACCTACCTACTTCTAGTGAAACAGTTTGGAGATCCTTAGCCAATCCATATTTACTACATGTTGTAATTCTAGCAGTCTCCCAAGCATCACCTCTTCAGCATTTGGCTGTATCTCATACACACCTTTTTAAGAACAGATTCTCAGCTCTTCTCACCACTCCCTTTTTGTGCATTACTACCTTCAGCACTCCCAAAACTCAACAGTCCTTCCTACTCAGCAAGCTGACCGCTGTTTTATTCTTTTCCCCCTTACTATCCTCTTCAACTTTTTTTATTTCACCTCTTTAAATCCTAAAAATCAATCCTTTACTTGCCAGTCCCCAAACCCAGTAAAATGGTTATCTGTGTCTCAGTCATTCCCCACTGACCTCAGAAATCTAAGGAAAGACTTTCCACAGAGGAGGTTGCCCAGACACTTGAGTAGCAGGACAATGAAATGTGTAGGAGATTATGAGAGGCTGGTGGCAGGTCAGTTCCCAATACAGCAAAGCCAGAGAACCTCTTAAGCATCAGGGATATAAGAATGGAGAATGCATTGTTAATGACCCACAGGATCTGCTGCTTTCTTCATTTCTTCAGTTAGGTCTGGAAAACAGGGACAGGAGGACCTCTGATGCACACACCTGCTGCCCCCTGAGACGCCTCTGCGAGGTAGGGAAACAACAGTAGTCAAAGCTGGAATAACAAAGCACATAGGAACATGCTGGGATAATAAAGCACACAGGAACATGCTTTGCCAGCCTGACTTACGCAGGTCAGGACTGCAGTATAAGAGAGCCTTCTGCTGCATGGGCCTGAACAGCAGCTAGTGGGCAGGAGAAGAGGCATAGCAGCAACGTTTTACTGGCACTAGTTCTCCTTGACTTCTTTTCCTTGGCACTTGAAGGGTGCTGGCCCGAATGATGCCAACCATTAAGTAAGAAGTTACCCACTGTAACTTACTAAAAGGTTACTGTAAAGTGCACAGCTCCTCTAACAAATTATTGGAGTACCTTGGCCACAGGCAGAATTCCTTCCAAACCCATACAAATAATGGCTGACTTGGCTAGTCTTCCTACATCTTGCTGAACATTCAAATATTTAGGTCTGTCTCCACAATTTGCTAATGTTTGTTGTCCACCTTTTCATCAGTTCTGTTTCTGTTGTATCTCACTTCCATATGACTGTTTCTGCGTGTAATGAAACGTGAGTGAAGTGTGGGTAGGGGGCAAAGTGCTCAAGAACAATTCACCCAGTGGCTTGCTTTGTTTGGTTGTTGTTGTTTTGTTTTTGTTTGGTTTTTTTTTTTTAATTTAGAGAAACAGACCTGTGTTTCTTCATCTGCCAAATATTTATCCTACCATTGCAGTGTTCACACTGTACACACCAAGATATTTAATACATAATAAAATGACACCTTAATCTGATTTATTACCAAGAAAAATGGGACAAATGTAATAAGGAAATCCTGGGCTTGCAAAATGGAGCAGGCAAGATTGTCATCATGCTGTGCTCAGCCTTATCTAACCTCACTACAGTTCCAGTTGCTGGGGACCATCTCTGAAGGCCTGACAGAACTGGAGATGAATGGAAGACATCAGAGATGAGAAGGCTCAGAAGTAAAATATAAACTGGAGCTCACTATGGGCAGTAGTCAAAATGCCATCTTAGATTTGAAACAGTCAGTATATCTTTTATGCCTCATACAGGATAAGATAACTTTGTATCAGCTGTAGATAGAATTATTTACCTCATATAGGTCAATGTAGTTTAGTAATAAAACGTATCCAATCACCTTGTACAGATCCACCTGTAAAATAACTTTATACTATTGGTAAAAGGAGAAAAGAAGGGTTCTTTTCCAAGGCAATGTTCCTCTAGTCCTAAGCTTGTGTTCACATCTACTGGAGTTGCACACCTTCTCTGAGACTTAGGTGTGCTGGGAAGGGAATATTTTCTTCCCTTATGGGTTATCTTTCTGTTGGTGCTTGAAGATGTTAATTTTTAATTTAAACATGTATTCCTTTTCTTTTACATTTATTTTCCGTTTTTGTTATCCATATAGTCATACATGTCCTACACTCCATATTATTGTAATACTTGAACTTCTTATGTCTTGTTCTTTGTTTATTGACTGTGAAAATGCAACTTTCATTTTTCCAATAAACACAAAAGCACAGTACTAAAGTGTTTCTTGTGAAAATCAGACACCTTTTACAAGTCCTGAGCACAAGCACATACAGTTTCACGAACTGAATAATCAAGGTATCCATTAAAACTTCTCCCATTTCTCCATGTCTGTTCAAGTTTCTCCTTGTCTATTTTACAACACTTAGAAGCACAGTTGCAGGTCAAAACTGAAAGTGGCTACAGTCTTTGCAGGATGTGATTTTCCAATATTCCACATCAGTTTCAAATGCAATCATATTTCTCTTTACGGAAAAAAATGTACATATTTTGTACTCGACAGAATAGTTTGCATAGGTAAAATACAAGCTTGTTAGGCTTATGACTAAGTTTACGGCAAACAAGAACACCATGCATAAGCTCTTAAACCAGAAAACCAGGGCCAGCAGTGCATTAAAGACTCATGAGAGATAAACTGTCTCAATTTTTCTGAATGGGATGGTCACATGAGGGAAGAGAGGATTGCATGGGGAAAGGTGAGGGGGAAGTGGGTGAGCTTGTGATTTAAAAAGCTTGGTCACTAGCTCAATAATCCTGCCGGTTTCACTGCAGAAATATGTGTTAACACGTTGTCAGAATTGCTCTGTAACGTCTCACACTCTTTCAGGATGTGCAGTTCAATAACACTTTGATCTTGGAAAACCAGAGTGAGGAATCAAGGTACATGCTAATGCAACCTTAGCTCTGCCTCCTGGAACTGGCAATAATCACTTGGAGTTGTCTGCTGGTATCCAGCTGTGTCCCCAGCTTTTGATGATGCTGAATTGAGAGGTAGCTGGAGCAGCTTCAGAGCGCTGTTATTGGGGCACCCACCCCATTCATATGACCAAAAGAAGACAAGAGAGATTCCCTAAGGGATCCAGAATGGCCAAAGACAAGTTTTATACCATGTGTCCATGGTGGACTCCTGTGGTCTTGTAGGAGCTGCTGATGTACAGGGAAGAGGGGGTTGTGGGAGTCCCTGGTAGGCCTGTGAAAGTGTAGCTTTCTGTAAGAGTTATGTGGCTGAGAATAAAATAAATGGTTGTAAAATTTAACAGGGTTATTTCTGGGTACCTGACTAAAAGTTTGAGTGCACAGCTTTTTGGATGCTTTGGTTTAATATGTCTCATGTAAATATATGCTTAGATTTAGCAATGAGATGGAATCAGTGTCGGAGCCTCAATTCTAGAACAACATGTATAATCTTCACAGGCAAAATACATTTCTGTGAATTAAACGACAATTGCTCAAAATAGAGCAGAGCTAAGGTGGTTTTGGTGTGTATCTTAACTCGTTATTGCCTGACTTCAGACGTTTGAGTGACACTGAACATGGTGCATGGTTGGTGTGTGATCCTGGTCTGATCCTTCCTCTCCCAGTATCCTTTGCTATAGTGAAACAAGGCTAATGGTCATGCTTTGAAATAGCTAAAATATGTTAGGGCCAGTGAGAGAAAGAAAAAATTTGGTGTGTGCCAAATCCTGACAGCGTGTTGGGAACATCCCTCTCCTTTCCACTTACCTGCTCACCTTTCCCCCAAATAGGTTGTCCTTACACCAGGCAGCATTCCCAGCTCACCCTCTTTGATTCCCATTGAACTGTTGCAAGTGGCAAAGCTGTGTGTAAAAAGCTGGTGATTTCCATTTCACATTTTCTATTGCTGGACACGCCACAGACATCAGTTTGGTTTGGGGTTCAATAGTCCTGGGTTACCTGAGGTACCCGATGTGCTGCAGCTGGAGACGCCTCTTTATAAAGGGGTGATTAGCTTGATTGTTTTTCTGTGAAAAGGAAAGGATGAGACTCTTCTCGTGTTCAGCCTATTGCATTTGTACCAAGATCTCATCAAAGAAACGGAGAATGCATTGCAGTAGTTAAATCACTGCATTGATCAGGATAGATCAGTGCCTTGGGTGGAAGTTGGGCCCAGGCCAGTGACTCCTCAGTAATTTATGCCCAGCAGAGGTGTGTTAACAAAGACCTTGTGATCACTATAGTCATCCAAATCATGTATAATCATATGAGTATAAAGCGCTCCAGGAAAGTAAGAAATAAGAGGTCAAGGTTTTCTGGCAGCAGCTTCTGGAAGGAACAGAGCTGAGATCTGCAATGGCTTGTGAGAGCTCTGTCTACTCTGTAGTGAAGACGAGGCTTATTTAAATCTCGTGTAACTGTAACGTGCTGTAGTTTTGTCCTTCCCAGCCTGAGAGTTAAATCTGCATTTCCTTCAATGTCTCTCCAGCTAACATGCAAATAACTTCCATGTGCCACTTCTTTTCTCTTTAAAAATAGTTGGAGTTCCTTCTAAATTATGTTCAGTATTCAGAATATACCCCCAAAATACAAATATCCCCAGGTACTTGAATGTAGTTTTAATTTCTTCATTTTGATATGTTCCTGAGGGTTAGAAAACCTACTTTGTTCTTTCTTCAGTGCTAAAGAACAGCAGTCTCACAATATACAACCAGTGTCTTAAACTCCCAACACCTTTCTGAACATTAGTATTGATAAGTTATTTCATGTTTCTGTTACAGAGACAAAGAAACAAGGAGTGAGGTGAAGTCCCTTCACGGGGAGCACAGGAAAAGCTGGTTCTCATTTTGGGTTACAACCCCAGAGCTCTCATCTCACAGGCCTGGTTTCTGACCACGATGACACATTACTAACCAGGATGTCTTTTGGCTGCCCTGCCGGTAATCCAATAAGGAATATTTGGCAGAAAGACATAGAAGTTACATTTCCATACTTTTTGTGAAGAGTTGTAGGAGAGAAGAGAGTTGAACTGAGGGAAATGCAGGAAGAATTGAGTCACTGCCTGCTCCAAGAGGCAGCCAACACTTGGCCAGTCCTATCTGCAGAGGGTGCTGTCAGTCCCGGGCCAAACCGGCAGGAGCTATGGAGAGGAGACTGAGCTATGGAGAGGAGACAACACGGGTGTGAACTAAGTAGCCTGAGCAAGGCATGCAAGGGTGGACTGAAGGTATTGCAGGGTCCTGCTTTGGTGGGGAAGGGTTGGAAGAGTTGCACTGAGGAGCAGAAGGGATGCGGGAGAGGGGACAGGGGTGCTATGATGGTGCTGCTGGGGAGATGGTAGGGCATTGTGCAGGACCTATTAGTTGCGCTGCCCGTGGAACAATTTATAATTTAGGAGCTCTGATTACCATTCAGAGAAAGAAATGAGAAGAAAACAAGGGTGGCAGAGGATAGTACTGTTTCCTTTTGTGATGAAGTGGGATTTCAATGAAGGGTGCAAGATCACATTTAGGGCCAATATAGCTTTGCAGGGTCTTTCACCAAGAATGTTTTTGTTTCTTTGAAGATGAGATTACTGGATTCTGACAGAGCTGTCTGTCTCCATGGTAGCAGAGCAGGCTATGGAGGGGACAAATGCAAACCCAAGTTTTCATTTCGGCTAATGTTGTTTTCTTAGGACTTGCCTGCACTGAGGCACTCGGGAATGTTAAAATGAAATAAACTAATGCACATATGCTAAGTTGCACTAAACCTCTATATGGATGCTCTCTTTCATTGTAACTTAGGTCACCCTATCTTAGCCTACTGTGAAATAAAACTGCCTTTCTTCTGAATGAAAATGTAATAAAGCCTCACTTATGTACGTCAACTAGTGAATTTGTCTTGACTAGACATTTTCCTCAGCATCCCCATGTAAACGAAGCCTTAAGTGAAGACAGTACTGAGGCCACATTGTTGGGCAATGAAGATCCCAAGCTTAGCTGAGAGTGGTGTTAGGGTATGATAGGACCAGACACTAACTTTGCCTTAGGAAGCCCTTGTTAACATGAATCTAAAAATATCTGCTTCTTGATGCAAACAGTCACATCTATTATAGGACATTTCAATCTGCCTTTTTGAAAAAGTTTATAGTGAGGCAATTCCAGAAATATTTGGAGGCTTCATATTTCCTTGATCCTAGCCAAATTAGTTTCAGGCCTCATTATGGTAGGGAAACTATAAGACCGTCTGTCTTATTAGCTTACTGGCAATAGCCAAAGACTGAGTTTATGTATCAATTATCTACAAAAAATAGGGTCAGGAAGTTTGGGGTCATCCATTATAGACAAATGTACTTCACTGGCAAATGTGTTTCACAAATACACTGGCATTTCTTTCGGTGTAGAAGGTCACAGTGAAAATGACAACTGATCTTGTGTTACAGGATGTGTTGCGTGACATTTGACAAGGTAGAATGAATACGCAGTCTCATCAAGACAAAATATTATAGAAGTGACTCACTAATTGGTGGAGCTCGTGATTTCCTATTATTTTGTGATAATGGGTAGATACATGACTTTGAATATGTCTTAAATACTTGCATTTAATTCATTCTGGTATTTGAAAATACAAAAAGCTGCAAATACATTGTGTCAGTGATCCTAGCTATAGGTAGTCTTGCTTACCTAGAAACTAAGGAACGTTTCCCACAAGAACAAGAAATAGGATAATTAAGATCTTCAATCAGTTAAGAATTTATTTCACAGTTGTCATATCAAAAGAACCTCCCTCTCTTATCTGAAAGGGCATTCCCACAGGATGACGAATGTAGTTAACACCCTTGTTCATAAGTGGGGGCTGACTGTATCCCAAAAGTTAATTGAGTTCTGAAGATGCAGATGTGGGAGAACAAGAGTCAGCTCTTCGAAAGATCCGGAGCAGAAGACTCCAGGGATCTGCCACGTTCGTCAGCCCATATGAGTATGTCTGTCTGGACCTGGATAATATGTCATGTTCTCTAAAGAGAATGTTTCTCTAAGCCCCGAGGAATGTAAAATGAGAGGTAAAGGGAGAATCAAGAAATATATGGGTGGTATCTCTAAACCAGAGCAGAACTGTATGGATCTTGTTTGTTCTTTTTCCAAATCATTAGTTGCGCTCTAGAAATCAAATGAATTTTTTTCACCAACAGAGAAGGAGTAATATTTAAAGGGATTAGTACCTAACAAATAGCCGATGCTGAAATGTTGAAAGTAAGTAATCAAAAGCAGGAGATTCCAACTAAAGTAAAATTGTTACAATGAAAAATGCAAGGCAGAATTAATAAAAAAGAGTAAAGAAATACATTATACACTGAGGCCACCTACTGGGTACTGTTGAATTAACACAGCAAATGGTAAAAAAACTGGAAGAGTCAGTTGGCAAGAGTCCAAAACAAAATAAGAGAACTATCTTGCTCTTAAAACAACAAAAAAAAAAACCCAACAAAAAACCAACCAACCAAAGAAAAACAACCCAAAAAACCCCGAGGAAAAAAGATACAAAATTATGTTCTGGGAACTCAGATTTTTTTTCCTCTTTAAGAAGTTTCAGGAAAAGAAACTGAACTTGGAATGGGACGACTTTTTTTTTTTTGGCTATCAGTCCTCCGAAGGGATGTTATCATTTTTTCCAATGATAAGATTGTCCCTTGTGCTCTAATAAAAGTGACATGGCTGAGCTGGTGCTCAGAGTAATGCAACTCCTTGGATCTGGATTCTGCTTTCCTAACTGAAAAGCCTATCTTCATCTTTCTCTTTGTAAAATCAAAGTAGGTTGTCCTAAAGGAATATCAAAGCCAACTTGTAAAACAGTTAATTCTAGTGCTTTAAACTAGTCCCATTCAAACCAAATAGTAGAGTTCATCCATGATGGTATGGTAGGAAAAGTGCATTTTTATCTCCTGAAGTGTGGTCAAGATATTAGAAATTATGACTAACCCAAGTGATATACCTGAGTGATTCCTTTTAACTTAATCATTAAAATGAATTTAGTATCTGGATTTGCTAATGGCAATGTAAGGCAAAGTTGCTCCGAGAAGAACGCAGCAGGAAAATCGGTATGCTAGTGCTTCTTAGGCTTTATAAAAAGGCATTGGTCTTATTTAGTTCTGTTAAAATTCAGTTTGTTTTTCAAATGTAGTGTTTATTCTTCAGCTTTAAGGTACAGCTGTTCCTGGGCAAATTCATCAGTCCAGGAAAGTCTTTGGACCTCATAAATGTCGGTGCAGAATCGGGAATATGAATGAGTGTAGCATGCTTTCAGCACTGTCTTGAGGAGAACTTCATATGTTTGTAGCCTGACTGTAAAACTGAAATATTTACAAGAGCTTAAAGTTCTTGATGTCTGATCTTTTCTACCACTTGACTTGCAAAAACCTGTCTAAGAGGTAGAGTATTTTGGGAAGATGGAGTGCCATCGCCAGACAATACCTGCCTTTCAGGCACTTCTCCATTTCTTTTACTTTCCACAGCCCTTCCCTCTGTTGGTATGGAAAAATGTGAATGACTGAAGAATGTGTAGAAATTGGGCACTGACTTCAGTGCAAAATTCATCGTGAAACATAATCTAACCAGAAAATTCTTACTCTACCACCTGTATCAATATAATCTGTAGCATTGACTTATAATAAACGTCTTACGATAACACAAGATTTTAAAGGAATCAGGAGCAAAATATCAAGGATTTGGCAGAGCAAGATACTTCATTTCAGTGTGGAAGGTGGCACTGAGCTAATTTATGCTCTGATGTGTTGCAGGTAGCGCTATAGACTGCAGGTGTAAGCAGGCTCCACAGGAGGTCCTGCTAATGGTCCCCCACTGGTGGCCGGAGCAGTGCTGCTGCCCCAGTCCTGCTCTACGAGCCCTAGTGCGGCTGGTTGGTAGGACAAAGACTTTGCATGCCGTGGGAGGTCATGGCATAGGAAAGACGTTGTGGTTCTCTGCTGTAAATGCATGAGGGATGGGCTTTGGTGTGTCAGAGGGTAAAGTAGGAGCAGGCAATGCTGTATGGGGTTTGCCTCATCTGAGAGAATTGTTTTTGAGTGGGATGAAAAGAAGGTTTACTTCAAGGCTGGCCCTCTCAGGGGCTGTAGGAAGAACTCTGATTTAGTCATTGCTGGATGCATTAAACCAAAGTGGGCTATGTTAGAAAAGAAATAGAACAGAACTGACTGGAAAAGAAGAAATTTCAGCCTTCCTGATAGGGATGGCCGAGGCCTCCTGGTGCAATTGCCCCAGGTAATGGCATTGGAGGGAGCACAGTGCATCCCCTCCTTCCAGCCTGTATGCACAGCTCAGTCAGACTCCGAAAAACTCAATTCACTGGGAGGGCTTTCGATCCAGTAGGACAGGGCAAGAGACCGCCCGGTTATCCAGAAAAAAAACTCGGACAGTTTTGGCCTCAATTGTCATGATTTCTGCTTCTGGTTGTTTTGTAACTAAATAGAAGTGGAGAATACAGAGCTCAAGAGCTTATTGCACAATTAAAAAAGAACACCATGGGCATGATATAGACATGGCTACAGTGATGGGGAGAAGTCTGAGCGAAGCACATACTGTCTGGAGAAATGATAGGAGAGGGGCACCATTTTTCACTCAGATCATCTGAGCCGTGCCCTGTGCTTGCTGATGCTGAAACATCAGAAGGGGGGAAAAGCACTGTCAAGACTGAAAGTCTGCTATGTGGTTTTCCAGGCATTTCACTGCAGATTTATAGTCGGTAAACTTGGCTTCTGAATTATAGGGATGTATTCAATTTTTTTGCTGGCTTCAGTATGTTGCTGATCTTCTGTGTACAATTTTTTCTTCAGAAAAGTTTCCAGTTCCTAGGGAATGGATTGTAGATTTAAGTTCTGTTTTCTTCCCTGCTGAAAATAATATGCTGGTCTTTGACTGGTCTGCAAGAGCAAACATAGCTTTTAACATACGTGCTAATTTGTATTCACTGAAACCAACTATCAAAGTGTTTACGTCGTCACAGCCTCATACAGTATAACCAAATATACTCACAATCTCAATGAGAGGCTTTTATCATTCTGAATCAGGTAAAGGACAGATTGTAACGGCAGTGAACAACTATCTGATATCTTCTCATGAGACTGGCAATTTGTACAATGCTTGAGCACTGGAGAATACCCCACTTCACACTTCTTATGTGGTAAATTCATTCTCTGTTTAAAAAGATGGTAGAGCTGGCTGAATACATTTGACTTGTTAGGAACCTTATTGTCAGAATTTTTTTTTTTGCACAGGAGATGTTAAGAAAACAGAATTACGCTCCTTATTCTGAGCCATTTTCTGTGCAGTCGTCAGTTAAAAGCAAGGACAGATGAGGTCTACAATAAGTCACCACAGTTTGGGTTCCTGATGCGTGTCCTATCTAAACGAAATCCTAATTGCTGACCCATTGGTTAATTCACATTCCTTTCATCTGAACTTTGTCATTAACTGTGTCACAAAAGGGCTGCATCCCACTCAGTGTTTGAATATGTGGTGGAAAAAGCAACCTGTCCATTTCTATGGACACAAAGACACGCTCCTCTCTCAGCAGAGGGATACTTACTTACGGGCTGAGTAGCAGCCCTGCTGGAAAAGACCTGGGTGTTACAGGGGATGAACAGGAGTCACATTTGAGCCAAGACTGTGTTCTGGTGGACAGTAAGGCAAACTGCATAGTGGGCTACACTGGGAGGACCATGGGCAGCAGGTTAAGGGAAGTTATTGTCCTCATCTAATCATCTAATAACAAGGTGCAATAACCAGAGACTGTGGCCTGTGATGTTCAGGATGGACATTAGGAAAAACTTCTTTATTAGACTGATAGTGCAGCACTAGAGACTCAGTCCAGGAAGAAGGAGAAATCTCCTTCCAATTTTCAAGGTCAAGCCCTGGCTGACCATGTTGTGTTGAGTGGGAAGTTGGGTTAGAAACCTCCAGAGATATCTTCTAGTCAACGTGTCTATGATGATTCTGTGCTAAGTCCTGTGAAAAAGAAAAGAAATTTCTGCCTGCCTGAAATGAAAGCTGGCAAAGTTCGGCTGCACTTACTACAGCCCATGAGTATTTTTCATGTGATTTAGGAATTATGCCAAACACAGTGACATCATTCACACAGCTCTGGACTGTACAACCATTACAAAGAATCACTGCTATCATTCTTTGGCTGTCAATAGACATCTATGTGGCACAAATTTAAAACAGAAATACGTATGAAGCCCCTGCAGTCCTTGTCCCAGGTTGCTTGCGGATATGTGCTCCATAAACAAGAATAGAAAACACCTCTGCACTGTGAGTTTTTTAAACGGTGCTACAGCAAGTGGCCCGTGAATCACAAGGAGGAAGCGATCAGTCACCACAGCCTTCCCTGGCTCCCCTGGGACTGTGCGAAGATGCATCATACCCTTGGTTTTCCTCTTCATCTATCAGGGTCTGCATTTGTACTAGTAAAGAAAACAGCATCAGAGCCTGAGCACTCTCCCATGGTCATCTATACTGTGGCAATATTAGTGGCTTTTGTCCTTACCAGTCAGCACTCTCCCAAACAACACATGGCCATAGTTTCGAGGACAGTACAGACCAGGGATGGTTCCCCGAGGCCACCCTGTTTTTGAGGGGAAAAGAATTTAAGTTTGTAGACCTCAGCGACTTGACATCCTACTTATTATTCGCATGCTTGTTGCAACACAAAAATGTCCAAAGTTGTATGTATCTGCAAGGAGTCAAGTAAGAGAATATGGTTTCTCAGGTGACTCTCTAGACACAAAGAAGATTCAGTCAGGGGCAAACATTGAAGTGTTGCTGGTAGATTCAAGTACCATAAAACCTGCTCATCTAGTGTCTAAGATTATGTAAGAGCTTGCAGTTGTCCTTCTGATGAAAAAGAAGCTGTAATGGTATACACATTTGTATCTACAGTGTATTTTGTTGCTAGTATCATTTGATGTCTCCCGGAAGTTTTAGAACAGATTCTCTATTCATCTTCTTCATGCCACCCTTGATTTCTAGACCTCTTATCATGTTCCCAGCTGTCTCCTCACCACTTTTAGTAATCCTAATCTATTCTACCTCTTCTTTATAGGAAGGCGACTCTGTGGTTCACAATTATCCTTGCTAGGTTTCTCTCTACCTTTTCATTTCTGCTACGCCCTTTCAGTCACGCTGTTGGTATTCATACTACACATAATTGATTTTACCCGGGCATAATGACATTTTTTGTCTTGTTCAGTATTCATTTCCTAATAATTCATAACATTTCCTTTCATTTTTTAAAAAAATCATTATTCAATACTGATATTTGATGTTTGTGTTGATATTTTCATGTAACTACCTATTATATCTTTAAAATCTCCCTCCCCAGTAGTAATAGCCAATTTGGGGCCATCGTTAGATTTGTATGCAAAGTTAGGATTGGGTTTTCATGTATCATTTTACATTTGTTTACATAAATGTAATTTCCTCTGCTATTTTTGTACTTAGTCACTCAATCTCCTGAGGATCTTCTGCGGTTCATTTTCAGCCCTCATTCTTACGTGTATAACAGCATCAGCAGCACACCAGGTCTCTTTCTGAGTCACACCTTTTTGTGGTCATTTCGGATATGATGAACACTTTGGATCTGAGCACAGATCCTAGAGATGCTCCATGTAGTCTGTGATAGTTGGCATTTACTCCTATGTCTCCTGTTTTTTTGAACAATTATAATGGCACAAGGGCTTTTCCTGCTACCCCTTGTCTGTATTTTTTTTGATCTTGTCAAATGTCTTTTCTGAATCTGTATAGACTTTGTTAACTTTTTCTCCCTTGTCTGTAGGCTTCTTGATTCCCTCAGAGAAGAACAATAGATCTGTGAGGCAATGTTGTAGCTTCCCTAAAGCAAATGAAATTCTATCTTTATTCTGTATTGCTGGTGTCAGTCATTTATAGGAAACAGATACTGCCTCTGCTTAGTATGGGTAGAGATATATTGAATGATATGAATGGAAATGGACACCTGAAACCATTCAGAAGAAATATTTCTGGAATATGTAATTTGTTTGCTTTGTTTGCACTGCTTTAATAATCTTCTGACAGAATTGCAGCAATGTATACATTGCACATTTACCATTCATAGTTTCCTCAGTCAAGAAATATTGCTGATGCAAGTTATATTTTCCGATCAAAAAATTCCTGAGTAGTTATGCAGAGGCAATACCCACTAGTAAACAGATATTATTACTTTTTCCTACTCCATTGCAATGAAGATGTGCAAAATATAAGGCAATGCTACAGAATATCTGTTTTGACCAAACACTAGTTTGTTCTGTGCCGCAAATAAGAAAGTAAAGGACTCTCATGGCTGAAAAAGAATTGGAAAAAAAAATCCTGACAGGCTCATTGTATTTAACTGTTTCAGTCACTAAATCTTCAGTCTTCATTATGATCAATTAACAGAAAAAAAATGAAATGGCAGACTTTACAGAGCGCGGGTGTGGACCACATGTCAGCCCACTGTGGATTCCAACAAGCAAGCACTTACTCTGCAGCAAAAATGGGATTACTTGACCTCAGGCCTGGCCACTGACCCACAGACCCATTTAGCTTGAGTGGCTAAATGTCACTGACATTAATAGAAATGGCTAGTTACAGAGAACTAGCACGTTCACACCCTCCCATATCCTCCCGCAGCACTTGAGGTGGTCAGCCATGAAAATAAGTTGTTTCCTCTGAAAGGGAAGAATTCTGGACAATGTACTAAGTTGCTTTGAGTCCTTTCTGCAGGCTTGCAATGATGAATAATTGATGATACTATTGGACTGTTCACATGTAGAGTTCAGGAACAATCTCTCTTGGATCTTTTTTACCATCAAGCTAAACTGATCAGGTCAAGTACTAGAGAAAGGTAGATGAGACACTGCTCTGTCTATTACTTACTCCGTACAACCATGCTGCTGTTTCTGTCTTGTTGGCTCTGTACTTGGACAAAGTTAGCCCAAGGATGAAAAACAGCTGTGTGAAACAGAACCCATGCAAGAATCATGATGTGAGGAAAGCCTTTCTGAGGAGTGCAAAATGCAGCCTACTTTGGAGTTAGTTGATCCACATCTGTAATTGATCAACTGAATCTATAATTTAGAAGTCCTTTTGCATTCCTTGATTGTGCATTCCTTGATTGTGCTAAGTTCGGACATAGCATTACCCATGAGTAATGCTTTCTGTGAGCTTTGATTGGCTAGAAGACCCCATCCCATGCTGGCAGACAGTGACACGTTACTCAGTTATTCATGCTTCACTTGCTTCCTGGCTGGACTACAAGAGTCTGATGTATTTGGTCACCAGGCTTTTCAGCACTTAGAACAATTCACCTAGAATAAAAAGCCCTCAGCCATGCTGTTTATTTTGACTGTATCATCAGACCTGTCCTCAGCTGTCTACAATCTCTTCCCGCAAAGAAGTCAAAAGCAAGATTTGGTCCTTCTCATCACAGTGGGGTTTCCCACAATGGCCAAAAAGCATCTACAGCTTAGCGTTGACAACTACACTCATTTGTCCCTGCAGACCGTTCCCTTTGCTCCCTATCTCCACCTCAGTAGGGGTAAGTGCTGTCATAAAAGTTGTCTGTCCAGGAGACAGAATGTTCTTGGAGACCACTCTGGGATTGTGAAATAAATATCCTGGGATACAAGGACAGTCACAAACCCGACCTTCCATTCAAAGTACAAGATACATTTATTTGACTTTCTTTAGCAAAAACACTGAGGCATCATACATACTTACAATAAACACAACTCTACCAAAAGATGACACTTCACTGCCCAAGCACCTTCCCTTGGGAAGAAGATGCGAGAACAAACAGCATGCAACAAGCAAGAAGTCATGCTGCTTAATGTATTTTGGAATGACTCTCCAATGCCATGCTAGTGACTGAGGTATAAAGAACTCTTGCAAAGCTGAGCAGAAAGTTGCCTAGTTCCCATGCCGTAAGCTGGTCCCAATGCAACCTTGATATCTTCTTTGAACAACATGTAAATGGAGTTGAGAAAGTAAATGCACCCTTTCCTTCAAACACATTTGGTTCTGCTATTTGAACATTTGCAATACTGCCACAGGGCGTGACATACAAACTGTAAACAGTCAACATTTTTCTCTTGTAGAAGTTTTTATGATTGAGGCCTAAACCCTGCAAAAACACCCCTAGTTCTCCTCTGTGCTCAACCCCAAACTCCTTACCCAATGAATTCCAGCCTCCACTCCCTCTGCCTGATGCCAAATTTTTTGTCAAGCTTACAGCTTCCTTATCCGTGACAAGAGCTCTTAGGCAGACTTGGCAAACACATGAACACACAAATGAAAAAAGTGGTTGCCGTACTGATAGGAAAGTGCAAAACCAAATAGTAATAAAGCAATAAAACTAAATGACGACAGTGCCGATATTTTTATCTTCTGCCTTTTATAAGAATTCATCTTCCTTCATCTTCTACCTCTTGAGAGTTAAGCAGAAACTTAAAAAACTTTAACACTGAAGTTGTAAGGCATTTTAGTGATAAATAGAGCTGTACGCACTTAAAAGAAAAATGTGCAGTGGAACCAACATCTTGGAAACCTGGTGACAGAGATTCCTGTCAAAGTTTTATGAAGGACCTGTGAGAGTAAGTGAATTTCCATGCCTCATTTTCAATCATAAATAAATAAGTATGAATTCTGTCTCTGTGCAGGAACACCTTTCTTACTGGTCATTTTGACCATTGCAGACAGTGCCATGCAAACACAAGTTATAATTGACATTTACCGGCTTTTCTCTACAAAAATATAATTTTGTAGCACTCCCCCCCCAACATTCCTAGTTCAACTAATAGCTTCACAGCTTAATCTGCAGTTACTTAACTCATATGGAGATTTACTGAACACTGAAGGCCAGGCTGGAGATCACACTTCTCGAACCTTAGATAATAAAGAAGGTATCAAGTCTAGCCACCCTTAACTGAAGCTTATTTTCTTTTATACTCCAAGTAAATTCCAGAGTCACCACAGAATCTTTCCTGGCACTATTCTTATTCTTTGTATGTTCTTACCCTTTCCCAGCGGGTCTCAGTATGAAGCCTGCAGGAGCTACTACCCCATACCGACCCACTCCACCATGTTTTCATGCCGTCTTGATTTTCCAGCTTCTTCAGGTGTGGAACTGAGTTTGGGATGGTGGAGCCGAGAGGTAGGTTGGCAGAAGGCAGGCACAGCTGACCAGAGGCCTGCTGCCCTTCCCAGTGGCAAGATCTTGCTTTTGCTTTTGCAAGAAGCTTTTGCTTTTGCAAGAAGCTTTTTCTCCAGGCATCCTCTGCTAAAGTTTTCAGAGATCAATAAAAGACTGAGACACAGCAAATTCACTTCAGAAGTTGGCCGGGATACTGGTTCTCTATTCTGACGTGAAATGTGAATTGCATTGGGGTTGTCTTCAGTTACTTTTATGCATCTAGAATACTCTGGGACAGGAACTAACATTCTCTGTATTTAAATGTGAAGTTAGTGAGCACGTTATTTGACCCTGTGCATAACTGTGTGCGTATCTGTGCACACTGATGTGGAATTTGCAGCTGAATGCCATAACCCGAGGCACTCTTGTGATTTCTTTCTATCACACTCTAATTTGAGAAATTACAAGTAATTATAAGAACAAAGAAATTTTTAGAATACTCATTAAAAAAGAAAAGGTAAATATGATTAAAGAGGGGAAACTTCAAGGCAGCAGTTTATTTTTGAGGACGTGTTTTTTTATTTGTTTTATACTTAAATCAGTTGAGAAAACTAGTTTCTAGAGATAAAAGAAATTATGCCTGCTCTGTAATAGCATATTCCCTCCTTCTTATTTGATTCTTTATTTAATCATATGCTTGTTTGCATTCAAATGCTTTCATGGCCTATTATTTGAAGGCAGTTATCTAACGCCCTCCACAGCCCCATACATCATCAAACAGAAGGCAAGAAATTACAAACAGGAGAAATTCTCAACTATGACAAATAGAGTGCACAGTTTACGGAGTTTACACAGAGATTAGTTAAAAATAACCTTGTGTGAAAGTAATTCTTTTACCGTTTTACATGCAATGTGTAAATATATACTAAAATAACTTACTTTCTTTTACCGTTTTATAAGGAAGAGCTAAGAGTCCAGCTAGATTTAGTGTGAGACTCAATGTGAGTTATGTGCTTTTTAAAAAATAATGAATAGAACTGTATTTGTGAAAGAATAAAGAGCAATTTTCACAGCACCATTTTGTTTAACAGGCATTAAGAATAACATCCTGAAACATCTTCAGTATGATACAGAAAATATTACCTAAGCAAGGACTAAACCTAAATAACTCATTAATTCTGCTAATGACTAGAGAAGAAGTTTAAATTACTAGTACCAATGTTTTAAAGCTATCTAGTTTCAGTCCCTCCTTTTCTGAACAATGATGTTATCTAGGTGGTTGAAAACCCCGAAGTAATTCAAAACGAGCGTTATTGTTTTCCTTGGTGCAAAACTGAGGTGGCAAATACAGAATTTCTGTTAGCTCATAAAACTGTAGAAGTCACCTTCTCCTTCCTCATCCTTAGTAATTCAATCTAAAATCAAAATGGTTAAGTTATACTTCACAGTATTTCTTTGCGGCTCAGTTTCGTTTTCATTTTATGTTTGCAATGTTGCACAGGAGGCAACAAAAGTAAATGAATCCACATGACCAAGGATACAGGGTAGATGCGATCATAGAAATTGCTAAATTGCTGGCATTTAAGATCTTCAGAGCCATTTGCTTTCAGTGTGTTCTCTTTTCATTGAGTGAATCTTCAACAAACTGAGTAATTTCACTCGATGCAAGATTGCAAGGTAAATGAAAGAGTTTAGCATTGCTTTTGAAGGTGCTAAACTGAGGAGATGTTTTTAGTTAGCCCTAAAAAGATTGTATATTCCCCTCACCAATGGTATCTAAAACCCCCTTAATTGTATCTAACCCCCCCTGTTAAATTCACATTATCTATATTAATATATAGTTATTGCAATATGCTATTTAGATATTACTATAATACTATCTTCTTTAGTAATGAATTTGACGATTTTGCGTTTACGTTTCTGACACTGTTCTTCATGATGTAGCTGACCTTCTCAGGTTGCAGATGAAGAAGGATCCACACTTCAGTCGAGCCCTGTAGTTGAGAGAACAGTCAGTAACAGAGGCTTCAGAAACTGGGGATTGTTGATTCCTCCCTCGGAGGGCATTTTGCCAGAGAATTCTGCTTGAGACTCATGGAAATTCTTGGACTAAATATATGCATGCATGGGACTGGAAAAATATATACGAAGCATGTGTTTCTATAGGAATCCTATTCACCTAAAACATAACAAGATTTGAAAACACTTTTTCTTTGTAACTCAGATTGAAAAGGACCGTGAGCTTGACAGTCTATTTTATTGCACATCTTTACGAGGTTTGTAGTAATCGATATTTGCTAATCAATATTTGGCAGAGAGAAGAAAGAGACCATGAAGCAGGAAAGACACATTCTTAAGTGTTTAAGTAACAGTGTGCTTGCGTTTTTCCACTTGAACTTCAGGCGTGATCTTTTCTGACGGCGTACTCTACGTCTAAAGTAGAAAATGAAAACGTGCACCTGATAAAATAAGAAACAGGGATTCCGAAAAAGCATAATGTTTCACGTTCAAGTTTCCTTATTTTAAAGCAAATTATTTCAGCAGCGATTATCCAGTCTCACAGAGTTCCCTTTCAATAAAACCTGTAAGAACAGCTGCAGGCATTGTGAGATTTTAACAATGAATAAATAACGCTTCTTTCAGAGCCTGGTGAAATTTATAGGACTTTTTCCCACAGTAACTGACTTGTTCAAATGTTTACTAACTCGTGCTATGTATAAATATTCAGGGTTCTACTTCTGTAAATGCATGCCTAATCTGGGCCAGCTGAAGGCAACTCTCCGTGTTCAGTTTCCTGCAGCGATATGGACGCTTTTCTGGGAAGGCAGACTTAATTCGCACACTCACAATCATAAAGAGGGCTCAAAATCTCTGCGGTACTTCAGACTAGTTACTTGCTTTCAGTCTGCTTTTCTTTGGTCTTTTCACTGGCTGCGTTGGGAATACGTGCCTGCAATTATGATTGACAGTTCTCAGCAAATTCATTAACTACGTGTTAAAAGCTGAAGCTCATGGCTGATGAGCAGTACCGCTGGGACAGCCTGATGACAGCTGGACCATATCAACGTTACCTAGGATATCGTCTGTCTAGGTAACTAAAAAGGATGCCAGAGTTCCTGAGAAAGCCTTTTTTCTTTCTTGTGCTACGTTAGAGATCAGGAGCTATAACATGCTGTGAAATACTTCTGCCTTCCAACGGAAACTGAAGTAAAAGCACGAAGAATTGCAATGTCATTTGATGGGGTGTGCAAACTGAATCTAAACTTGATTGGGAGAAAGCATTTATTCTTCAAGACTGAAGCATACAGAGAGTGTACAAAGATTTTATTACAAACGTATGTAGCCATGCGGTGGGTGTCTCTGCCCCAGAGAGCTACACATTAGTTCCAGGTCACCCGCACGGTCACTCCGGTTTGGATATGCCAGTAAAACATATCCACATGCTGTGCAGGCTTTGCAGAGCCAGCGAGTGACAGATCCTGTGGATGACTGCATCTGTCTCACAGTATCTGACCCCCTCGGGCAGGTGCACAAAAGCACCTATGGTTCTTACACTGCATATGTGCACAAGGACATATTTTTTTTCATTTGTTTCTGAGGGTATTTGCTGAGTAGCTGTTCCCCACAGGGAGCTTCATCTGCTTCATGAGAAGGAAGAACTAAGCCTTCCTGAGCTCTAGACCTGGACCGCAGGGACATCACTATTTTTTGACACTGCTGTACATCCTGGATGTCCTCATGTTTACAGGAGGTGAGCACCTCCGTTCAGGACATCTCAGATATGTAATGCCAAAGGAAACCTGTATGTGAATGAGAATGATAGGAACTGTCTCCTGCAGTAGACCCTAAATACATGACTTTTCAGTGTAAATTAGACCAGTGATTTATCTGCCTCTTTATCATGCCCTGGAGGACACTATTTCTGTTACATGCTCCTAACTGTATCTCCATCACTCTTAGCATAGTCGATGTGCAGGGAGCTGTGGCTCTCCATCCCCAACTCTTCTGCATTTTTCTGGGTTCATCTTTCTCTTCCCCCTATAAACACTGGGCAACCTCATTGGCTTCTGTTATTTCATGTTACAAGGGCTTCCAAATTTGGCTCTGTCCCATGTCTAATCTTGTGGATCCAGCAGTCTTCTGGGCGTCTCTTTTTAAATATCTTCCTGCACTTTGATAACCATTTGCCCTCCCAATTTCACTCTTGTGCCCGGTCTTTTGTTATTGCCAGGCTTGCAATTAATTAAGGTACTATTAAGGCTGTTGTCAAAGACCTTAAAGAAGGAATACAAGAAGTGTCCCAGGCATACGACTGCCTCCAGGATGCTTTAGAAGGTGTACATGATTTTTCTGATACACAGGACAGTTTTCGAAAAAAGCGAAAAAATACTTTCAGCTCAAAACCATGAAAATGTCACTTAAACTTTGAAATATTCGTGAAAAGGTATTGCTTTTAATATACAGATGTTACTCAGCAGAGGGCACTCCGTTGTGCACAGTGCTTATATGGCACGGTACAGCCAGGCAAGCTCTCAAAAGTGTCAGCTGGATTTAAGATCTTACAGTTTTATAACAGCGTTACGTGAATCTGGTCCCTTTAAATCGCTTCCTTGCTGTACGCCTCTCTCATGCCACTGAAAGGTGAACTCCTCATTTTGGGGGCTTGTGAAGGCAGGGGACAGGAGAAGAGAGTGAAAAGAGGACGGACCCCTCAGTCTCTTCCAGCGATGAACGCTCTCGCCATAAAAACGCTTGCCTCAGTTTGAACGGGAAATACAAATCACCGGCGATCGGAAAAAACTTACGAAATAAAGAACAAGCCGGCCTTTTGCCTTTTAAGTTTTGCCCACAGGATTTGAGGAGCAAGCGGAGAGGCTGCGAAACCACCTCCCACGGATGCAGGAGGGGGGCTGCCNTCCGGCCCGCCGGGCTGCCTCCCGCAGCGGCACCGGCACGCCGCTCGGCCGCCTTCCCACCTGCCGCCCTCTGCTCTCCCGGGATAATCCCGCCTCTTCCTTCGGGGAAGGAGTGCTGCGGCACAGGGCTATGGGCGTTCGGTTTGCGAGTCTCTAAGGTTTTTCTGCTTCTTTCCAA
>WAAD01034516.1:46376-62268 GCA_013389945.1 Fregata magnificens | reverse complement strand
GCCTTGGCCAGTGGCGGGTCCATCTTGGAGCCGGCTGGCATTGGCTCTATCAGACATGGGGGAGGCTTCTAGGAGCTTCTCACAGAACCCACCCCAGTAGCCCCCCCGCTACCAAAACCTTGCCACGCAAACCCAATACAGAGGGCTGCCCTCCTATCTGCGGAATTCAGTTGACCCAAAGTAGACATCTACATCGTACACACCTGTAGATGCAAGCTACCTAGACTCCCTTTAATGAGAATGCAACAGAGAAGGCATTCCTGGGTATGATTCATCTAAACCAGAGAGCAATAAGAAATCAGGTGAATGGTGACTTAAATGGCACCCAAAATGCATATTTAAAATATTAATGTGTTCATTTGTTAACCACATTTCTGAGAAAGAAGCAATGGAGTAGGTGACAGAGCAACCGCTAGAATGCCACTTCCACCGACACGATGCATTTGATCAATGAACACCCGGGAAGCACGGAGTTTATGAAAGCATTGAGCAGTGCCTCGTGACTATTTAAATCACTGCTACCTCAGGCAGTGCTGCCAGCTGAGATTGGTTAATGAAATGGATGGCCACTTTATCATTTACTTGGCTTCAGCAACAGTTCTGTGCAATGGTAAATGGCAATTAAATCTGTATTCATTATTTTTTAAATTAAAGCAGTCATTCTTTATTAGCAGTCTGTCGCATCCTGTAGTATCTGAAGTATTGAACAGAGGCACTGTATTGACTAAAGAAAGAAACTAGAAAAATCCATAATAGTAATCAAGGTAGAATTTTGATCTGTTAATAACTGAGCTCTCTGGATTGATTTAGGCCTTTCTACCTCATGAAATTACATTAAGTATTGAAAATCATAAGCTAATATAGAAAGTAATAATATTTTTCTACGTATAAAAGTAAAGAGATGAAGATTCTATTTCTAGTTAGCCTGAAAAATTGTGTAAGCATGAAGCCTCCTTGTCCACAACTTGTAACAGCGAAAAATAGGGAGAGTACATTTGTATATACTTTATGCCACTTTCACTATTTTTTGTGTTTCCCAGGGTACAAATGAGGGTATCGGAACAGCGGGATTAAACCTTTTAGTCAACAACAAAGGTAGTGACAGAGGAACAGGGAATTTCCTGACTTCCAGCTCCAAGCCTATTCCTCCACAATTGTCCCATGGCTTGTGGGAACTGTGAACTGAACATCGTTCTATGCGGAGGCTAAGAAGAAGATACAAGCTACACATGAATGAGACTTACTTCCAATATTGCAGAATTTAAAAATACGCTTTCCACTATGAGTTAGTACATAACATTAGCCTCAAATTGGCTTTGAGTATCTTGGCGTGTCTTTTTCTAAAAGCTGTCCTACTAAAATAATTTCCTTTCTTTCTCCCACTCTAACCTGTCTTGCAATAGATTCCCCAATTTCAGAGTTACTGCTTGGTAAGGCAGGAGAATAAGGTGACACTGGGAACTCCTAGTACCTAGTAAGCAACATGCCTGTAGCACATGTTTCAACACTAAGTGAAATGTTGTGGTTTAACCCCAGCCGGCAACCAAGCACCACACAGCCATGCACTCACTCCCCCCTGGTGGGATAGGGGTAGAATCGGAAGAGTAAAAGTGAGAAAACTCGTGGGTTGAGATAAAGACAGTTTCATAGGTAAAGCAAAAGCCGCGCACACAAGCAAAGCAAAACAAGGAATTCATTCACTCCTTCCCATGGGCAGGCAGGTGTTCAGCCATCCCCAGGAAAGCAGGGCTCCATCATGCATGATGGTTACTTGGGAAGGCAAACACTATCACTCCAAAAATCCCCCCCTTCCTTCTTCTTCCCCCAGCTTTATATGCTGAGCATGATGCCATATGGTATGGAATATCCCTTTGGTCAGTTGGGGTCAGCTGTCCCGGCTGTGTCCCCTCCCAGCTTCTTGTGCACCTGGCAGAGCATGGGAAGCTGAAAAAGTCCTTGCCTAATGTAACCACTACTTAGCAACAACTAAAACATCTCCACATTATCAACACTGTTTTCAGCACAAATCCAGAACATAGCCCCATACTAACTACTATGAAGAAAATTAACTCTATCCCAGCCAAAACCAGCACAGTGAAATTAATGGGAATCTTCCCCACAGTGAGCTTCTTTCTCTTCTTCACGGTCTGGGAGTTAAGGAGTCACAGGGTGCCGTGCACCACCAAAACCAGCTGAGCCCTCGCTTAGGTGCTCAGGGAGTGTCACAGAGTGGCACTGAAATATCCAAGAGGTTACAGAAATTGCTGAGAAATTAAAGCTGCATGTGGTTGCCACTAAGATTTATTTAAAGATGCTTGTTAGATTTCAAGGTGACCCAACATCATTCAAATGTTTTCTTCCTCAAAATGCTTGTAGTTTGAGTATGATTAATGATCTTTATAAGATACCTGATTCTACAACTTCCTCTATAAGCAAAATATGGTCTGAAAAGGTATGTTGTACTAATGGGTATAAAACAAGAGCAAGAAGCTGTATTTTATCTGACACCACGGATTGTCTCTCTATTGATGCAGCAACACAGGTAGATTCAACCCATGGCTAACACTGCTAAACGGCTTGTCTCTTCTTCATCGGTTTTACAGAGAACCAGGATTGCTCCCAAAGGAGAAAAAATGAAGATAAACTGCCTTCCAGTCCCATTTGCAGCTTCAGAAAGAACAGAATTTCCCCTGCAACACTGTTTTTGTGTGGAGGCATTACGAATAAGAGGACGGCCTCAAAGAAGGAAAGCACACATTTCTCAGGAGTTCTCAGTAACTCTGAGATACTTCCTAAGTGGCACACTGTGTTTCAAAACACAGAAGATAATTTTATATTAAAAAACAGGAACAGCATCCAATCGCTTCTTCTGAACTTAAATAGGAAGGTCTTGGCTTACAGGTTTAGAATTGTGTTACAGGATCCATCACATTTCTTTTTTGTAAAAATAAAAAATGAAATATTTTCCTGGTATTTTCATATAAAAGAATGAGTTCCTGATTTCTAGGGCTGATAAGAAGATCTAACAGATCACTGTGAGACTTAGAAAGCATAAGCTTTACAAATTCCTTCTTGAGACAAGCAGATTAGCCAGAAGAAATGGAGCCAAAGAGCACCCTTGGCTGAGATGCAGCAATACCGAAGAAGGCTCTGCACGGTGGCTATGCAGGTTACGTGAATATCTCTTAGAAAATAAAGTAGTGTTTCCTTTATATTATTCTTAATCTTCTCATGTCCTGTGTATATAGATGGTAAACTTACAACTGCAAATGTAGGTGGTAAGGTTGGCATATTTTAGTTAAAGAAACTAAAAAAAAAAGGGTACTGAAAGGAGAGCCCTTACAATGTGCTCTTTGGCTGCAAATATTCCATCCTGACATACCAGATTTTTAATGATGGCTAGTCCACCAAATGTTAATGTCACTAACAGGTAACTACTCCAAATGGGAGCCTCATTTTACAAAGCATGTTAAAATGTATGTCTTTCGCCTCGTGAGCCCTGTTCATAAGCTCTACAGTACAAGCAATGAAATTATGTCCTAAGCATATTCAGGCCCACCATATATTCACAAATATAATGTCATGCCAATTTGTATAGGCTCCTGTAACCATACTTAAAAACAATCGTAGATCTAGAGCCAAATTGCAACATTCATGCAGAATAAAGGAATCCCAATGTTCAACATATTTGTTTACAGTTGAGAAAAGGATCGTTATTTGCAGGGAGCAATTTACACTTTGTTCCTGGCTCATTAGTAGGAAGAAAAGAATATTTCAACTACTGATCACGTAGAGAGTTTTTCAAAATACAAGTCAATAAACCTCGCTTTCCAAAGAGCCAAACTTCAGATAGCTTTCTCCTTTTCCCAGCTAAAATTTTCCCAGTAATATCTGCAGGGTACGTTAAAGAATTTACTGAATGTATGTATACTTTGAAAACACTGGGATTTAAAAAATATTTTTTTAATTGGAGTGTGCACTCATAGGCATTTGTAGCTGGAAGGGAGCTTGTAAGTATGGGGTTAGTTAAGTACAATGGAAATATGGTGACAAATGTGGGCAATAGATGACCATTCAAGGTTCTCTTTAATTCCTTACAGTGGAGTTTTATAAACTCTGCTTTGTAGATTTCCTATCCTGGTCTGCAATTTATTTATTCATTTTTAAATTAAGCAAATTATGAATGCTTTGTGTTAGCATTTTCTGAAAATTTGCGTGAGGATTGATTTTTATCAATTAAGTACCAGCACATACTTTTGCATCACTAATATTTGAACTTCTGCTATTGGGGAGTTTTTTCGTTTAGGACTTTTAGGTTGTAATTTCATTTAGAGACAGTTGAAGGAGATGGATGTGACTTCTCTCCAAATATAAGAAGAGATTTTGCCCAAGAGCCATCCCATAATTGTTCAAGAATACATTAGGTATTCCTTCTGTCTATGTTTCTTTTCCTATGATTTACAGCAGAGTTATGTTTCACACTAACAAACAGGCTACCTCATTGAAAAGTCAGTCTCTGAAAGCAATACTGTCCATGCTTTCTTGGTCACTTAATGTAATACCTAAGGAATTTTAAATTTTAATGATTTTTCAAAAATTACTTGGACGGAAAACCGCCAAACAAAGATTTCTCACAATACTCTTAAGTCAACAATTTTCTCAGTAATTTTACTAAGGTCACTGAAACTAAAGAGCACTGTGTGGACCAGTTTGCAGGTCCAGATTCAGCCACTGACTTCAGGGGCCTAACCTGGAACACACCACCTTAATCCAATTATCTGGCCTCAGCAGGGTGCTTCAAAGCCACATAGGTGCCCATAGGGTCAGAGAAGAGAGTCAGATGCCTATGGACTTCACCAGTGTTCACCATGCAGCTGCCTACAGTAGATGCTCACCACAGAGCCTGTGTCTATGAACTCTTGACTCTTCTGTTGTAGGAACATTTTACAAAATTTATAGAGGCAATTAATTACCATATAAGTAATTTCTAGAAAGGATTTTTTCCTGTCTGCTTCATCTGATTGTGGGGCTTCATCATCCTTCCTTTCTGAGTTGGCACATGATGTTTTGCCGCCACTAGTTTTACAAATGCTCTTTCTAAGCCACAGCCTTTGATAAATGATCCGATATCAGCCTCTAGCCATGGATTAAAACCGAGGCACACACTTCCCGTGGAACTGTGTTTAGAAAAGTGTGCGGTGACTAACGAGGAGCACGGTAAGCAGCACAGCACTGCACACGCTTTATCAGCGCTCACTGCGGTTCACTCCTCTTCAGGACACAGGCTCCCCGCGCAGCTCGCCAGCCAGAGCACGTCATTCCACAGCGCCCTTCTTCACATCAGCTTTGCGTGAACTGCAGTGCTATTTTGGCCCTGAAAGGGAAATATGTTAAATGCTTTGTGTTTTTTTTTCTTTCTGCATGAACAGTAGTGCGTTTTTCCCATGCTTTGAGATTTTGCTCAGAAATTGAGAATTCAGAGTATGAAATGAAGTCAAACATCCCTGCCTGGTGTTACTGACATTTATTGAGAGCTTGGATAAAAGCAGCATGCCCTCATGAAATGAGAGAGAGGGTTGTGGCTAAAAATCAGTGATTAAAAGACAGTTATGAAGAATTAAACTGCATGCTGACCAATGTCAAATATCCTACAAGAAGCAAATTTTCTGTCAAAGAATAAACATGATTCAAAATAATTTTTACTGAAATTTTTCAATTAGATGGCACTCGAGGTCTTCAGAATATTTTGGTTTCAATCCTTTTTCTTCCGACCAAAGGCTTTATCCAAGCTGTTGGTGATCTTAAGGCAAGATTTGAAGAACACTACCATTTTTCTAGGAATGAGACTGATGAGACAAACACCGAGTTAGCCTTATGTTTTTTTAGAAAAATGTACTCTATAAATAAAGAAATTATAAACCTGTTATATGTGCTCAATACTTCTAATGCCTGGCAATAATAGACTTGGCACTCCCATGTTATAAATGGGGGAACAAACGACAGACCAAGCCATTTTGTGAAAGCCCAGCCAGCGGTGGAGCCAGTTACTGGAAGCAGACAGTTCTAGTCCAGGCATTACTCCCAGTGTACCATCCCAGGAAATTTTTTGAAATTTGTAGACCCAACTATAGCTTAAGACACATATTAGAGACAGAAGTGGCCAGAGAAATGCTATTCATCTAGATTATTAAAAGTTAAAACCACTGTTTCTTCATAATTGGATACATATAACTGGATTGACTGCAGGAATACTAACTAAAGGACTGTTTTTACTAAACTTGCCTGCTGATTTTGCAGGCATATGGCAAAGGAAAGAAGGCAGTGCTAGAAGACGAGTCACATTCTTACATTTTGAAAGCAAGAAAGTGTAAAGTTGGAGGCATGATTAGATAAAACTTTTCCTTTTGAATTGCATCCATGATCTTGCTGGCTACATACTCTGCATCATAAACAGGAAGAAAGAGGTAGTTTCTGGTGAAACAAGAAACAAAGCATTACGAAATTATAAAACTTTACTTTTGAGATGTATTCTAACACAGAAATAATTTAATTAATTCAAGAATTTCCCCCCCTCCTCTCAAGTAGTCTCGAAAAGCAGTCTCCAACCCTCTTTGTTCCTGCTATCATCAAAATAAAGTGAAAGCACTTTGGTGATGTTGTGAATTTTAATGACTTTTGTGCAAGCCCTGCTCTGACCCTAATGAAAGTTAATGCCCACAGTGATTGCGGCATTGAAAACTTCCAAGCTAAGCCACACTATATGCTGTTCTATGCATAATAGTTCTGCCCTCTGCACACCTCCTCCTTTTCTACTGTAGATGTTGAGGTGACAGCCAAATAGACCAGGACCAGTTTCCAGCCAGGAGAAAGGCTATGCTCTGCATAATATATCCTGCTACAGGATGATGAATGGGGGAAGCAGGAACAGAGCACTGAAAAACCAGGACCACTGGTATTGCACTACTGCAATGGCTAATTCGGTGCCTGCAGCCTCTACCATCACTACAGCAACACAGCAACCCACCAGATACTACCACCACAGCTATTCTCACTCAGATAAATACAGTACCTGCTAATAATGATAGGTCACGGGTATCCTGACAGCCATAACTGTAATCACTGTGCCAAAGGTACTTGGGGCAAGAATGTCAACAGTGCCCATTCTACTGACAAATAAGGTTGCCTTAAATATTGCTGTGCATCCCTAACCGTTCCTTGACTGCGAGGTTATTACGCAGTTCCTGTTGCACGTCAGTTATTAATTGTATGCAAAGCTTGGATTTCTTATGTCAAGAGACATAGCTGTATGTGCCAATAGGACAAAAATACTGAATTGAAAAGCAAATCAAGCTTATAATAGCTAGAGACTGAATACGGCATATCTAGTGAGTAGTGATTAATTTCTATGTATGAAATAATACACTATCAAAGTTTTACCTACTGGGTTTGAAAACCTTTAGCTAATTCAGTATTAATAAAATAAGGGCAAATGATTGTGGTTTTAATGCCTTGTTTTCCTGCACAATACAGTTCCGAATCTAAGGCTTCCATCATTCCAATGACTGCATACTTACTTCCAGCATAATCTGAAAAGTGAAGAAAGAAGAAATATCCAAAATATGTCAAAAGCACCACAGTAAGTGTTATACACAGAATTTAATGTTTTGTAATACTATTTAAGCCCTGATATTACTTCGTTATATAATTAGCAGTCTTGTAATTAGTATTTTAAGGATGCCGTGCATGTTGGTGATGCTAACTCTGAAGGTTAATGGCTCTTCCCATGATTGATGCACAGTTGTCTAAGGACAACATTAATCCTTTCCTGAGGACTTTCCTTCAGTGCACTATAGACAGATATAGGAAGATGAGTTTATTCAACATTTTGCGTACATTTCCAGATACTCAAATACAAGCCAGGCATTCTTTCAATTCAGAATGTCTTCACCCTTTAATATCACAGCTTACATTTCAGTAAGAAGTATTTCCAGTGGTAAAATCTAAATACGCTACTTATAAATGCTGCTTCAACCTATTACTTCTTCTTCTGATTTACCCTGCAACCACAATACCATTTTGTTTGCCCGGGGAGACTGAATCTTGTCTGATTTTTATTGTTTGATGAACGTATGGAACGCTGTGCGTGGAGGTAATAAAAATTTGCCCTCACAAGGCCCTGTGCAACCTGATCTCAGTTGGGCCTGCTTTTATTTGGGGGTATGGACCAAATGACCTCCAGAGATTCCTTCCAACCTAAATTATTCTACAATTTTGCAACTGTAAGAACCTTATTTTAAAATAGGAATTGACATGTGGTTTCCTAAGGCTTTTTCAAATGTGTGTGAAAACAGTTGTTAGATACAACGAAATCCAATTTTGCTAAAAGAGAAACTTCAAAAACTGGCATCAGAGACAGTTTGTTATTCTTCAGGGATTCACCCATAGTGGGTGATGGAACCAGACAACACAAAAGTGCATAGCAAAGGTGTAAAAAGTTATAGTGCGTGGATGGGCAGGTCCACTCTCATAAGCCTTACAGTTAAATGATGAAAGTTGGATGTGATCTATTATCAATACCAAATCCGACCCAACGATAACAGGTGGCAAATAAAACACTACAGTAACACTGTCAATCAGCAGAAGAAACAGGAAATACTTATTACACTGAAGTTCACATTCTCATAGGGCGACCTAAGAGATACGATCAGGATGTCAGAGAGGCTTGAGGAGAGACTGGGCAGCAGACCCTGGCTGATGAAATAGTCAGGACTGTAGCAGGCAGCTCTCCTGAGGGAAACAGCCGAGAATATGGAGCTGACACAGTTCATTCAAATTAATTTTAATACAAATTCTGCCAAAATGCCTTCTGGATCTGAAAACCATTTTCCAACTAAATGTATAGTTCCAGGTATAACCCACATATGTCTCAGGACTGTGAACATCCATCTGCAGAAAACCTGGCACGAGAAGGTGTTAGAAAACCTGTATGCAGGACTGCCTCCCACTGCACATGTACGAGCTGTATTGTCCTTCTTCTGTGGAGATAAAACAGGCTGCATTGAGACAGTAAAATCTGCCTTGAGCTCCCTGTGCCACTCAGGCAACACGCCGCCATCATCCTCTTCGATACACCACCACCACCTTTTGTATCTGCAGGCTCTTCCTGAGTGTTCAATATGTCAGTATAAACTGCTTAAGCCAAGCATTTATGAGATCTCCAAGAAAAGTTATTAGCATGTAGATCTAATTTGTAACAGCACTTGATGATACTAACCTGACATTCTGTAGACTCCCAACAGTCCTGCTGCACCGGCTATGCTAGCCAGGTGACCACGGTTATAGGTAATCATGGCTGGAAGAAAGGCCTTGCAAGTCTATGAGACATATAAAAAAAACCCCATTATAACTAGACATGCCAAAAACGTTGCATTCCAAATTAGGCTTTACAACCCAGTTTGCTTTCTGGGGCTTCAATATACAAGAAGCCCAACCGACCTTCTATCTTTGTAAGAATTTATAAATGAGAGACAGCATTTCCTTGAATGACTCCCCTCTCTTTGAAGATCTGTCGGCATTAAAATTGTGTTATTAAAAGCAGCAAAGTCTGTATTTATTTTCTCTGCCTCCTGTTTCCTCACAGTTTGAGTCCTCTGACTATTACCAAAGATTTGGTACACCAGAGGGAGCTAGAAGCCAGCACATCAAGGGGAGCTCAGCTGTCTATGGGCCTTATTTGTTACAAACCGAACTGCCTGACAACTCTGGCACCCCAGACCACCACTGTGGGTGATACTCACTATATAAGGAGGAAGCTAGTGTTTTATGAGGGGGATGATAAAACAAAAGACAAGAGCAGTAACAAAATTTTTTCAATAGCTATGTGCTGCAATGTCTATTCGACTCCAGATGTGTGTGCCTAGTACATGTTTTTTTGGTTGAGGGCCCACGGTCACTGTCCTCCTGCCCTATGTCTCTTCAGACCTGTCAGGGGGAACACCTCTTCCAGTCCCTTTGCCTCAAGTGTTTGGAAGAATGATGCACTGTGGGCTGGGAAATGATCAGAGGACTTCAATCTGCAATGATTTTCCATTGACAAATGCCATTTAGCGAGGGAGTTGCAACGCTACATTTTTCCCTGATTGCATGCTGCTCACTCAGGCATATAAACAACAAATGCAAGAGGGGGCAAAAGTCACACTCCCTCACAACAAAACCTCCTAAAGGTCAACTGAGACCCCAAATAACAGCAAATTCCTTCATAGGTATGAAAACAAAGCAAAGATAATACATACTATCCAGATTAGTTTTCTATGTATGTTAAGCACGTGGTGACTAGGAATGAAAGCACAACCTGACACCAACTTGTGCAGCATAGAATCATAGAATCATTTAGTTGGAAGAGACCGGTAAGATCATCGAGTCCAACTGTAAACCTAACACTGCCAAGTCCACCACTAAACCATGGTTGTGCCTCCCTTTATGCTACAAGTATTTTAGACAAAGCCTTCTGATGCCAGTAAACATCAGGAGCGGGAAAGTCACATGCCATCATGTCAGCACTAACTTCAGCCACAGCTGTTACAGGTAGAGCATGTTTCATGATACGCTTGCACAAACTTTTGATTTACCAGAGCGCCCAGGCAGGTTTGTGTTAACATTACTGAGATATAGTGGGAAGACTATCAATTTGGTGTCTCTCCAGTTATAGGATGATCAGAAAAAAAGTATCTTCCCCCATTCAAGGCCCTTCCCATTCCTATTGCAAACTGGGTTCCCCAGGTAGCTGCCACCGTGGTGATTCTCACACTAAAATACTTGCCTGTACCTTTCAGTCACCCAGGAAAGAAAAAAATACATTACCCAGACTTGAGAGAAGAAGTTGACTCTTAACGTCTTTGCAAGATCTGCATCTGAAATGTCACAAGACTTTTTCCCAAGCAGTACGCCAGCATTAGTGATTAGAATAGTAACATCCCCAACTTCTTTTCTAACCTGAATAAAAAAAGGATAAACAGAAAGCTTTAGAAGGTATCCTTGCCTCTTGTGCTTCATTTATGAAAATGGTTAGTGATATTTGCAATTATTTATATCTCTACTGGAAATGTAAGTGCGTAAGAATTGTCATCCTGCATCAGATCAAAGGTCCATCTAGCCCCATAGCCCTTGTCTCATGGTGGAAAGCAGTAAAAAAAGGACTAGGACTCTAAGGTCTCCTCCAGTGTACTTCTCAACTTTTCACACTCTGCAGCTTAGGATCTTCCTGAGACAGATAAGTTATCTTTGTATTTAATCTATCCCGATGATTCTTTTTTCCCCCAAGAATTTGTCTAATTGCTTCCCGAACTCCAGAATACTTGTGGTTTCCACAGGAGCCTAAGGTAATCAGTTACAAAGCTTTAGCGTGCACTGTGAGCATGCTTTAATCGCAACCTGAACATTTCTTGTCCCCTATTTCTGGTATTGTGAGAATCTCTATTCCTCAGCCAAGCCTGTTCAACCCCTTTTCCACATAATTTCTACTGAACAGGAAAGAATTCAGCACAGATCCCTGGGGGATAGCAATCCTCCGAGTGCAGAAGCATGTACCATGAAATTGATAGATAACATCACTTGGAGAGAAGGCCAAAATCACCATTAACTCCATTTGGGTTTGTTATAAAAAGATTTTATTCCATGATTTGGATTTATATCAAAGCAGATGGCCAAGATTTACTTATAGTATTAAGAATCAGGCTCACTGCAGAGATCTCTGTGCTAGAAGCAAATGGTTATTTGGTGTCTCAAAAATTATAGAATAACTACAAAAACATAAAAATCCCAGATACGCTGCTGTCTGGCAACTTGGAAATAGGTGCTTGGATCTGAGACCCCAACATTTGACCTTGCTTTGGCTCTTTCATGGAACCTTAGTGTTCAGTGAAGACTCGTTTGATACTCCTCCAGCTGTGTCAGGCTTTCTGCTTCCCATAGAGAAGCAGGGCTCACATACTAGCACTTTTCCCTCGGCACAAATGAATGCAAATCTAGTCACTGCTGAGTATGGCAGGACTACCCAACTCTTTCTTTGTGGGATATATCTTACTTTCTCCCCACTCGTACCTTTTAGCTACTGTGTCAGTCCATATGACGATCCTCTTTTTCTTCACGTGGCAACAGAGCTTCCCCAATGGCAGCATTTTATTTAATCCAGTTTCATTTGACCTGTGTAACCACTACCCCAAAAAATGTGGGAAGCCTGACTGCCATTTACAAAAAGTCAAGCTGATTATTCTTCATTATGTATTTCTTTAGGTGTCTATTAATTCTTCTCTTTATTATCGTTTCTACTAATTTTCTGTAAGACAGGTTTGTAGTTTCTTAGTGCCCTCTCAAGTGCTCTTTAAAACTGGCATGTTTGCTACTCTGTTCCTTGGACACCTGTTATAGCAAAACACCACCCACGCATTTGTAGCTCATCAGATCCAGACCTGATTTCCTTCAGAATTCCCGGGTGGACACTGCCTGATCAGTGTCACTTCACCAGTTTATTCTAAAACCTCTTCTTTACGGACTTTGATGATCTGATTTACTTCCTAGAAAGCAAGCTTCCACTAGGGGAAAATACGTAGATTTTTCTGCAGTAAATATCCCAAATCAAAGCAATTAATTCAACTTTTCCGCTGTTGCTTTATCTTCTGTGTCCAAGCTCAAGACTTTTCATATTACCAATCAAGAAGTTGCAGGTCCTTCCAAGAGTAGAGGAGGCCCCTGGCTGAAAAACTTGCTTTAAAAAAATTTCGGGCTCCTACGTGACTCTTCAATTCATACAAATACCTACAAAGATGTTGGTAGAGTTAACAATAATTTAACACCTTAACGCCAGTTCCTGAATTTGAAACAGCTCTTCGAGTTTCTGCTTGTAGGTCAGTCTGTGCACTTCAGAATACTCTTTGCTGATGTGGGCACAGCAAATTTGGCAGGCTGCAGCCCTGTGGCTGATTCAGTCAATGTGTTTGGAGACTGAGAATTACTTGAGCGCACAAAACAAACATTTTGAGACTCTGCTAAACTAAGAACAAACAAATCATTTCAAGATGTTCAACATCAACAGGAAAGTCTAACAGAAATTACAAAAGCTTAATCATTTTGGTGCATGTCTTTGCAAGAAGCAGATAGCATTTATGGAAATAGGGATTTAATGCCAATTTAAAATGTTATTTTTTAAAGACGTGGTCTTGGTAAATTCTGAAGTGAGTTTTTTTCTTGCAAAAAGAGGATTCTAGAAGAATTGCCATTTGATTTATAGTATCGTTGCAAATAAAGATCAAGTGTTACATTTGAAGTACTGGCCACAAGTTGCTCAGACTGATTTTTCACCTTGCTGGGAAGTGATAACAGATATTAAGATTGTTGAAATTACTGGGATTCTTACTCCAAAATTGCAGGAGTCGTAATGAATGTCTTACACAGTGAGGATCACATCATCTGTACTGCCCAAGTAATGGGCAAAGATCATCCTCTTTGAACACTGCATGTTGGGTCAGTACAGAACACTCAACACCTTGCTCATCTCTGCAGGCATACTATTATAATATGATATATCCTTGCCTGCACTGTCCAAGTAATACTATGATACCACTTGTGGTTCTTCACATCTACAACCAATGGCCCCAAATGGAATTTTTTTCTGTGCACTGTTGGCTGTGCCCCAAATGCTGCTAACAAGTACGGGTAAAATAATACCTTGTTGACTGCAAGCATGACAACTGCAGTTCCAGATACTTACGGATACTGAATCCAACTTACCCTTTAGAAGTATTTTTCACTGGGAACATTTCTTGAGGAAAAATACTTATTTCAAACTTTCATAGCCGTTTTCATAAAGAATTAATCTGTTTTGGTTAAAATTAAAAGCAACAACCACAAAACAAAGAGCCCCCCTGATAATTCATAGCAAATTAATGTTACATTTCAAGGCTGTTCCAAAACAGTCTATCAGCATTCATGCATCATGAAATATTTTAGCTAATTTCTCTGATGTATGCCTTCAGACACAGAATGTCAAAGATGTGACTTGAGAGTCATGTATATAAGTACATATACTGAGAATTTAACAAAAGAAGAATTTGTCCTTGGATGAAATGGCAGAGTGGGTAACTGGATTATAAGTGAGGTTATACTGGGAAATATTTTCAGGCAGTATGTAGTTAAAGGACAAGGAAAAATTAATAATGTTAATTTAATGTCCAATTTCTGGACTCTGATAATAGAAAAAAAAAATGTTACAAAGCGTAGGTCAGCACAGCAGAAGAGTCTCATTTAAAATGGAGTCCTTCTCTTCCTTACTTTCCAGCTGGATTGACCAAAAAATAAACTGAAGCTGAATCATCAATTTGACTGAAGACCAGCCATGTCCTGATGATATTTCTGAAACCGTTACACCCCACACCACCCTTACAGAACTACAGTTTTCTAAACAAATGGACAAAGAAAAGGACCCCCTCCCTTACAATTGTCAATGTTTTTTTTTAATTTTTTTTTGTTTCTTGATATCTTAAAGAAATTTTAAAGCCTAAACAAGCTAATACATGGAGCTAACCTCTGCTGTATGTTTCACCATAGTCTTAATCTAAAAGAAGTTTGCATCTCATAATGAAGACTGGAAATGGATAAATCTCGACAGAACAGATTAAACCTGGTTACTTTATTGCGAACATAGTTTAAGTTCCATCTAGAAGCTACTTGTCAAAAAGAGACAGTCATTGCCCTACATGATTACTTCCCTTTAGTGAATAGTACAGTTTCTAAAAAAAAAAAAAAAATCAATAGCATAACCTATTAAAAAGAAGCAAAAAATCAGAAGCAAGAAACCAAATCAGAAGCCAGAAGCTGTAACTTACCTTGTCTGCTTGTTCATAGACCTCCTCCCTGTTGCTGCAGTCACAGTGGTAGGCAAACACTCGTTTAGCTCCATTTTTTTGGGCTAATCTGCTTGTTTCTTTGCTACCTTCATCATCAATGTCCCAAAGAACCAAGGTTGCTCCCAAAGGAGTAAAATTTAAGGCAATCTGCCTTCCGATCCCGTTTGCGGAGCCAGTAATAAGCACTATTTCCCCAGCAAAAGTTTTTTTGCATGGAGGAAATATGAATAAAATGAAATTCTCAAAAAATAAAAAAAATAATAATTTCAGGAACTGTAGTATCTTCAGGATGCTTCTGAAGTTGAACATAATTTTTTCAGGCACAAACACGGCTCTTCTGTTATACAAACCCAGAAATACAACATGTTACCAGCCCTTCAGAACACTGAGATATTGACTAAAAAAAGCGATTGACTTTCAAACAGCTGTTTCTTTCACATTGTTCTTTTGCGTGGCTACAAAATATAACTACTGGCTTGTTTTGTGAAAGCTGCCAGCTTCTTACTAGTAAGATTAAAGCAAATGTCTTCTGCTAGATCCTACACGCCTGCTGTTTTGTTCCAGAGTCCTCAGCTTCCATCTAGGTTTTCATGAAGGTTTAGTACCATACGTTTTACATATGTACGTTGTGGGAACGGCTATGGAGTACTTGGTTTTCCTTAGGAAGGTGACATTAGCTGACCAAAAAAGTACTGAAAACACTGGCGTGGTATCAATCTTAGGAAGGAAGGTGCCCTCCTCAGCAGAAAATGGGATCTGCCGTTTCAGAAAGCGGGCGATAAGAACCTACCCACACCGTGCGTATCTTCCAACGCCGTGTGGCCGAAATCACGGAGCACATTTTCACTTGTGAGCCAATTACCAACCACACCGACCAGCACGGCCCTGTCAGTTGCGAACCCTGATTTTTATCCCGCACGAAGACCGCACCATTTCCTTCACGGTACTTTGGACGGGAACGACAGGGCTCCGGAGAAGGGGCGCCCATCGCC
>WAAD01034516.1:29424-44885 GCA_013389945.1 Fregata magnificens | reverse complement strand
CTCATCTAACCCGCACTTCCTAAGCTTGTCTGTGAGGATGTTATGGCAGACAGTGTCAAAGGCCTTGCTGAAGTCAAGGTAAACAACTTCCACTGCTCTCCCTTCATCCACCCAGCCAGTCACGCCATCATAGAAGGCTATCGGGTTTGTCAAGCATGACCTCCCCTTGGTGAATCCATGCTGACTACTTCTGATAACCTTCTTTGCCTCTGCATGCCTGGAGATGACCTCCAGAATGAACGGTTCCATCACCTTTCTGGGGATGGAGGTGAGGCTGACTGGCCTATAGTTTCCCGGGTCCTCCTTCTTCCCCTTTTTGAAGACTGGAGTGACATTTGCTTTCCTCCAGTCCTCGGGCACCTCTCCTGTCCTCCATGACCTTTCAAAGATGATGGAGAGTGTCTTGGCAAGAACATCCGCCAGCTCCCTCAGCACTCGTGGGTGCATCCCATTGGGATCCCCACAGATTTGTGAGGATCCAGTTTGCCTAAATGATCCCTAACCCAAACCTCCTCAACCAAGGGGAAGTCCTCCTTACTCCAGTTTTTCTCTCTCAATCAATTGCTGATCATAAATGTCTCCCTATAAAACAGTGAAACCACCTTATTACCATTGTTTCACATCTTTAAAATGACAGTTGTGGTTCCTCAGTTTTCCGTACATCCGTTATCCAGCTTTAAAACAGCAGTCCCGCACCACTGTATGGTGTCAGTATTTTTTTCCAAGACTGACTAGAAAGCCACGTTCCTATTTAGGCTCCTAAGACTGTGCTTTTCCTGTTACGTTCTCAGCTTGTCTCGATCACCATGACATCTTCCACACACTGTTTATGTAAGAAGGCAAATGAAGAGGGCACTACTTATTTGCTGTACTTTGCCTTTTGAATAAACGATACTAAAGGTCTTGTCTTGTTTATCGGCAAGTCGTAGAAGGAAAGAATTTTAATAAAGTCACGGTGCGCTCTGGTCCACACATCTATGTTGTACACACAATTCAGGTTGCAGTTTATGGGGAATCATGGAGCGTTTTTCATTTCAGCTGAAATAACATGGTCGTTCACATAATTTGATGTAACTTACACCAGGAAGTTTGGTGGAAAATTCGACGCTGTCAGTGCCAACAATAATTGTATGGAAGTTATGTACTTCCATGCACAATTAACGGTTGCGTATTCTATTTAGATCCCAGCAATAGGTGAAGCTGAAATACACCCACTGAGGCTGAAGGCAGATCTCAAAGCCTCGATGAACAGTGGTTCCAAACAAGGTGCCAAGCAATGCAAAATAGGTGGGTAAGGTAACTCGAAGTGTCTTACGCTGTAATCAGTAATTACATGGCAAAAGCAGCATATTATGGGAAGGGGAAGGTGAAATGATTCAGCGATGACTTCCTGGTTATGAAACAAACCAGAGGAGATGCTTCTTTGTTAGGACAACATTTCAAAGTAAACCACATTGGTAAGGAATAGTGTTGCAACCAGAACTTTGCAAGCTGTAAGGTAACAGGAGGAGCCTGGTTCCATAGCACATGCTTATGCAAATATGTAAACACATAACTTCCCTGCTCTTTCACTGAACTGCCCTAAGGAGCAGCTAGCTGTCATTCCATAAGTAGTCAAGGTGACAATGATGATTAATAATTTAGATACCTAAATTAGAGGCTTCGGTGTGGTAGTGGAGGGTTACAGCTCATTGCTATAGCTTTAGATAGAGAGTGGACATGGTAAGTGACAAAGGACTCGGGGGATACACAGTGTATTTAGGATAGGTCGCATTCTGCTCACCACCAGCTAGATTTGGTGGCTCCTTTAGAGACTTGTTTAGCTTTTGGAAATCATGCGTATGTGCGGCTTTTTGTCCCAGTGTTTCAAAATGTTGAATTTTTTTCTCAAACAGAAACTTATTCTTCTGGCTGCTGTATGCACAGTAACTAGCCCCAAACGTACATTTCTCTGCACTGAACTTCAAATGGCTTGTACCAAAAGCTCCATTTCATAAGTCATAGTAAAAATACAGTAATGAAATTGTCTACAATGTTTGACCGCACTGAAAAAAAAAAAATATGCTACAGCCAGAGAAGCCATGCACACCATTCTATGAGAGGTGTTTTTATTCTTGACCTTCCAGTAACAAACCTTCAGACGGCTGGCATTAATTTTAATGATAACAAAGCTATTAAATATATGAAACAGGGCAAATGCACAAATAGATCATTGTCAAAGTTAAAGGTACCCCACTAACAAGATCAAGAACAGAAATAACCACACAGCTGAGAATACCTAAAACGGACAGTATACCAGCATCTTTATGCATCTCTTGTATACTTTATATACACTCCATGTTACGAGAAGCTATAGCAAGCAGACCAAATTAAGCCTGTCAAGCAAGTCTATCACAATAAATCACTATCCTGCTTTTTTGACTGCATAAGAATTGGTCAAACACACATGCTAAAATCTACCCATGTGTAGTGAGGGATTTGGCTGAGGTTTTTTCCTGGTGTAAATCCTCTGCCACACTTGCAGTAGCCAAGGTGAGAAAGATGACACAATATTTCAGTAAGTATATGTTTGTTGTGATACACCCAATTGTGAAAACTGCTTTAGGCCATGCATAGTAAATGCAAGTGTAACTCATTTTATTGGCCTCTTGGTTGGTAGTAAAGATTAGAGTTAGAGAATTACCTCCTGTTCTCAAGCCAGCTGGACCTTTCGAATATTTTTGGTGGTTACGCATTGACCAGCATCTTCTTGTTACTGAGAATGTGAAGAAGCTTACTTGTGAAGCGGTGAGGTGAATGATATTGAAATGCATCTTGACCTCTGAGCTGCAATATATACTTAAAATATACGTTATTAATTACTAGTAATTATTATATTCCACAGCTTTTTATAAATGGTTATTAAGTGTGTATCAATATATTAATAAGGCATTCATGTATTATCAGTATGTAAAACTTAAAACTCTACTGCCAAAAAGAAAAAAAAATGGATTTAGTAGAACTAGATGATTTTATTAAAGTGCTGGACGAATAACTAAATTCCTGGGCAGCTGAATGACTTGTGTTTGTCTTTTTAAAACGTAATATAAGCTATTCACATGCTGCAAAGAGATGCGTCAAACAAATGCTTTGATAAATACAGACAAATTAAGTGGTATTTTAATATTTTCTGACAAAACTAATTTCTGCAGGCTCTAATAGTGCTTTGGATCTCTGCTGAATTTGTGGAAGAATTTTATTTCAGATATTCAAAAGTAGTCTGATATCATATCGGTGCTAACAATCAATGCAGTTGTGCAGATCATGTGGTAAAAACATTTGTATTCATACATATCCAAATATGCCTAATGCCTACAAAAGGTGAACTATGCAGCACTGGTAAGGACTGGTGAGGAGAAGGAGCTCTCTGCAGGTCACTAGTATTCAGCAATATTGGTGAACTGATATTAAAAGAAAAAAGTCCAGGTTTATAATAACCTGGACAAGAAGTTTATAGCGTCTGCCTGTGATACTGAATTTAGTCATGTTATTGACTTTTAGGAGTAATCCAATATGGGACATGAGATGAAATATGGGAATCTCTTATTACACAGGATATGCAACAACCTTAACTCTCCAGTCCTTCTTTAATAATTTTAGCTTTCAGAAGGGCAGGGAAAACTCAAATTGTCTGTGTCAAAACATACTTTGATCCATAGAGGTCAAAGGTGTCAGTCTGAAATCTCACCACATAGCTAAGACCTAACCTAAACGAAATCAAAGTAGTTGTTTTATTAACTCATCAGAAGGAAATTAAATCCTCAGCACAAACTTATTGTATCCCTTGGATCTGTGCATATTGTTTCTAACAGCTCTGGCCAAACCTCAGGACTACAACAGAGCACCCAGGTGCGAATACACTCTGCAGTGAACCTGTCATTTCTACCTCAAGATGAAGTTGATCAGGGATACGAGGGAAGAGGCTGAAAAGGAGTTCCAGCTCACAAAACTTGGATCTTGTATCCAGAATCAAAGCATGCGTTGCTCATTTCCAAGGAATAATAGGGAGCAGAGAGGATCTCCTTTTCTATGTTGCTTCTTTTCTTCTAATTGGTTCAATATACTTCATCACGCAGTTAGCCAGATTAATTTAACTTCTGGTCCAAGTGTTGAAGTGAAAATTATGAATTGCTGTATCAGATGGCTGTTGCAATACTGCTGGGGCATGGTCCAGGAGATATGATAACTATAGGCTACTGCAGCTACGGGAGGATTTGTATTTCTTATAGGCATTTAAGACTTTTAATACTGTAAAGAAAAATCCTCAGCTATTGAATTTAAGCCATGCTACAGTGAGCCTGCAGAGGTATTGTGGCTCAGACCTCTATCGCTATGTAGGGACCCCTCAGCAGGCCTGTGCATGCCACAGGCATCTTCAAAGCTGTTGCTCATCTGCATCTAACCCTGCAGGTGCTTAATGTTCTGCCCATTGGTAATCACAATATCAGCCTAGGGGCAACATCACTCCATGACTGAGAAGGTGCTTGGAATATACACCTAGCCAGCACCACGTTTGTACTCCTTGTGACCTGGTGGTAATCCCGATGTGGTATCATCTGTGACAGTACAATCATAGCTGGTGCAAGTTACCCAGGGCACCAATGCTTCTCTGCTGCTTCACTCCAAGGAAAACACACCGCTGATGTACCGTTCCTGAGGAAGAGGGCACAAAGCACAGAGCCTGGTGTTATTGTGCCTACAGACACTTAAGGATTTAAGCCGCAGAACCCCTGGAAAAATGTGTCCTTTGGAAAAAAGCTACTGTTGACTGTGCTCTTCACAAGGAAAAAGCCAGGCATCTTGGAGACGGATTTAGGCAAATGAGCAGAGGACAAAATGATAAAGTTTTCTCTTGTATATAGGCAGGTCAAAAAGAAAACCGTCTTTGCTTCCCAGGGTGAAATGTCCATATTCCCCAGGAGGAGGAGCTGGGGAGAAGAATGATGTCCTCTGTAAGTTAGACACACAAAATCTTTTCTGACCAGTTCTTTCTATCAAACAGTATTCCCTGTCTCCCAATTAATTGAAAAGACTGAAATTATTTATGACTATGGAACTATATATTCCCTTCTCTCTTTAACCCTTCTTAGCTTGAAGCAATTGGATTATTTCCCTAGGATTGGTTGTTTATTTCATGTGGGTATAATAGCACTTGAACATATTCTTAACTAATGTGCCTTTCTTTTTGTATACTGAAAAAATGAGTTCTTACATTAGTGACAGTAGTGCTGAGGACTACAGAGGTGGGTTTTCTGATCTCGTTGAGCCTGACTGAACAGTACCCAGTGTCACTGTGCCGCTGTAGAGCCTAGTAGTGATGGGCATGGGGAAGGAAAGACGGTATTCCTGCTTAGAAAGGACTTTAATTCTGAGATCAGGGACTCTGGACTCAAACAGTAGTGAGACAGTACAGAGCAGAAGGCAAAGGGGATGTGCTGATGGACATCTGGGCACTCAGGCAGACAAACTCTTGTTTTATAGTAGTTGGAGCTTTCTCAAGGCATGACGTGATGCATCTAATGAACTTTAACAATCAAATAGTCTGCAAATCACCAAACAGAGAATAATGATGTCGGGAAGCAGTGCAACCAGGAGATCAGAACAGATCATACACAGAGTGTATGAACAGTGCCAGAGAACCACAGAAGATCTCAAAGCTGTGCAGGAATCGAAGGGACAGGTGTCTTCAGTAGCGAGGGATGTTATTAAAAAAAATTACTTTCTCTAAGCATTTCTCTTTACCTGCTGCTATGTCCATTTATTTTGCCTCAGGTTAAGGTTAGTTACTGATTTAATCGCTCTTTTCATTAAGGTATTGAGAAAAATGAATGATGATGGTATTCATATTTACACGAAGAAGGTAGAGGAGTAGATACGTCGGCATGCTGCCATCTTTTTTGGCCAGGCCTTACCAGTGACTTCAGCCTTTTGAGGGCCCACAAGGATTGGTGCTGGGGCAGTGAAGGTTGCTGTGATTAAAAGGCATTTGCAGGCGCTACCTGTTGTGAATGGTCATGATGCTGTGAACAGATTCATTTTATGCAGCGCCAGCAAAACTCCTTGAGTCTAAGGGGTCACTGAACGATTCAGAAGGAGAAGCTATTCCTTCTGAACCTCTTAATCTAGCCTGTTTAAGTAATTTTGGTCTCAGTTACTACAGAGAAGCTCAGTATGATGGATACCTGGGAGTGAAACACCTCCCATATCTCGAGTCTGCTGATCCGCAGCTCAGTAAGCAAAGTTTAAGCATGCATGGGCTCCCATGGAAGTTCTTTGCTTTGACTAGTTTCTACTGCTTCTGTTCAGATGGAAGCTGACAGCTTTTTTTCTGGCTGATGGGAAAAGAATGAGTTAATCACTTTCTGAGAATGTCTTTGTCACATTTTGTCATTAGAAGTCGTAGCATGATAGCTATGCCGTATTAACAAAAAATAAAATAAAAAAGATATTCTTCTACGGAATATTTTTCTAGATGGAGAAATATGGTGCAGTTGAAATTTCAGCCCCATGTCCCACCCTTGTCAGCTAGTTATTTGCAGAAATGAAGATGGAAATGTAGAGAAATACGAAAGTCCCACTGTAAAACCCATTTATACTGCAGGTCATGATTGAAACATGCTGGTGTATATGTTCTAAGAAAGGCTTATGTGGCTTCTCTGCCTCAACTGCTTTTATGGGAGAAATTCACTTATTATTTATACTGCTGCTGCCATTGCCTTCTGCTCACGAGAGAAAGAAAAAGCATTACCCAAATAAGAGTTTTAGAATATTTTCCAGAAACATTGTCTAAGAGTTAAAATGCAGATTCTCATAGGAGTGTAGGAACAGTTTTCATAACTCAGTGTCCTGTAATTTTATATGGATTGGAATCGAGATGAGCTCTGCTCAGAGGTCTGCACACAGATCTCACTGCAGGCTTGGAGTGCAAGTCAATGCATACATTTAAATTTAGGGGGAAAATAAAGGGTTGATAGGATCTTTTGCAAACAGTCACTGTTGGGCTGGAGAAGACTGGTGAGAAAGGGAGTAATGGTAGAAAGGCAAGAGGCAAAGGTCACGTATGCCCTTGTATACCTACAGACATGGATAGCTACGGAAAGGTTTAGCACTCATAATCTGCGTACAAGGATATGCCAGCCTTCTCCTTGAGGAAGCAGTGCAGTGCACTGCTTTTAACAAATCATTTAGCAGAGTGATGTGCTTTTGTGATGACTATTTAACCTTGAGAGATTTCATTCCATGGTTTCAGCAAGGATTACAGTAAATGCTCAATTTAGGTAAAGTCACAATCTAATTAAATAAATTCAGTCAAAATCCCTGCTGGGCCAGTAAAGATTTGTCTGTCAACTACCTCTAAGCATTTTCATTTTCTATAGCAACTGTTAATTGGATACGCAACTGTCAGTTTAAATGCTTTAAATGAGCCTGATGGGATTAGTAATTGAATGCTCGGATTAATGATTTACAGCTAGCTTTGCTACGCTGGTCGTTGCTTACAGCTATGTTCATGATAGCTCCCTACCCTTATCAGGTGGGCGGAGTAGTGGTCTATAACTGTAATATTAGTTAGGATATTATGATATACAGTTATGATACAGATATGATGTGTTAATCAGTGCGTTCCTGTTGATATGTATAACTATTTTTAATACTGTGGGAAGCAAAGGATTATGATCGAAATATTAAAAGCAGAAAACCTAAAAATAGCCACTTAACCTCCATAGTTAGGACTGGAGGTCTCAGTCATTCTCCAATTAGATGTATACAATTGTCTTTCACAGTTTGAGTCAGAAAGCAAACCTCAGTGTTGTGGGTGGTGAAATTACAGCCCAGGCTGTGAGTGGAAGCTGACAAAGGGATTTCTACAAGGGGTGGTAGGAAGTGGAAGAGATGAAGTCTGTGCACTGCCAAAGTGGCTGCTCTTGGAGAAAGAGGCCAGACTGCAAAGCTTAGTCAGGTAGAGGGATCTCGTTGGTGGCGCTTGAATCACCCATCTTGGTGGGAACTGAAGAGAAGCATGAAAGTTTTAAGACTCTGATAGGGAAGTGGTTTCACTGTTCTCTGTGTGACTTTTTAGATCTCACTTCAGTGTTTTAAAAGGCCAGAAGCGTGGTACGCTCCTTGGGGTTCTCCCAGAACATCACTATAAATAAAATGGGTTTTGGGGCCAGCTAACCCATGCCAGAAATTTCTTCATTCTCAAGGCAATCTAGGGTTAGGGAACTTAACCATTCACTTGCCTTTTAAGTGGCAAATTCCGGGATGCTCCTTTTGGCATAAGAAGGAATCTTGCTGTTTGCGTCCAGCTGAGGTCTGTAGTGCTTGAGGGAGAAGGCTGTAAAGAAAGCTTTCTGTGGCACTGAGGTATATACATGAAGTGTAGAGTTGTGCTATGAATTTGTCATTTTGCCTTATATGTAGGCCTCCAGAACCATCCTTAATGACAGAGAGGCCCTTATAAACCATACATTGAAAACTTTGGTTCTTGTTAATTAAGTTCCCTTCAGAATTAAAATGAGCCAGTGCATATTTAGAGTGTATGTTGAACACAGTTTAATAATAGTTATTTTGGTATATTGAATTAGAACATGTTTCTGTTCTTATAAAGATTCGATCTTGAGAAACATTATCTGAAACAGCTAACAATGTTGATGTTATAATTACTTGTATTTGTGATGTGGTTATAAACAATTATAAAGTAAATTATTATAATTATTTAGAAATAATTACAAAATAATTATTGTAATAATATTTTTGTAGTTATTTATAGTGTATCATACTACATTTTCATTTACCAGAAAAAAACCCCAGGAAATTCAAAGTTATGCTCTGCATATTCAGCTCATAGAATATGCCAAGTTCATCTGAGATGTGGGAATGGCACTATGACCTTTCCTCATTATGCCAAGATTTAAGCTTAGGTTTTCAGGCAGAGCTCCAGTTGCATGCAGTTTGGTATTCAGAAATCATTGTATTCATCAGCTTTTCTCTCCCTCGTTATCTGCTCCTACACATGAACTCCATTTGATTCAGGAAATCCTTTTTTTTTTTTTTCCCTTCCTTCCTCTAATTAGTTTCTATTAAAAAGCCCAACTCATCCTTGCTTCATCCTCAACGAGACTATCTTTTTCTTCCTTTTGTTCCTCATGCAGAGGCATTAGTCTCTTTGACTGGTCTAGACCCTTCCACCGTTCATTGTTCATATTCAGTTTTTGTTACACTTACTCAGTATTCAAACCAATGATACCATATTTGATCATACTCTGGAGTATTGATCGCCATGTAAAAATGCCAAGGCGATGATAAAAGCCAGGGAAAGGAAATGTATAATCTGGTTTTTGGTGTCAGGATGACATTTCTTCCTTCAGAATACTCTTGCAATTAATTTTCTTTCCAGACATCAGGCTTTCTTCCTTTCTGCTTTTATTTATATAAAGCAATACAGCTGTTTCAATAATCTTCCGATGAAGTGACAGTTCTAGGAATGTATTGCAAGAGGAAAACTAGGGGACCCTTTCAGAACTTGGACCAAGAGTGAGATGCCCTTTTTCATCTCCCAGCCCGGCAGACCCTATCTTCAACCGTAGTTTTGATTTGTGATTTAGCAAAGTGGACTTCAGCAAACCTTGCTTGAATCACTGGCACATTTTGAGCTGATTTCATCTGAAACATTAATTACTGAGAATGTTAGAACACTTTAGTGTTAGAGAGCCCCTAAGTGATGGCATAACTGAAAGTCATAAGATAAGAAATTCCACAACAACAGAAGAAATTAGACCTTATTCTAATTTCACATCTTTTAAATTATAATTATTAAAGCAAGAAAGTGTCTGGAGAGGTTTTTGATTATAATGGAAGGCAAGAGGGCTATTCAGGTTTGATATTTTATTCAGAGAATCAAAGTCACATCCCCCTTCCATGTACATTGCCACCTGCCTGTTCAACCCTGGAACAGACTTACTCCTCCACTTTGCTTGCCCTCACTGCTGTTTTGGGTGGCATGCATATATTCCAGTTAGATGTTTGTATCAAGTACTTTTTTTACTACATAAATTGATATCAATGGGAAGGTTTAGTAGATCAAACCACTTCATTCTGCAAGATACATACTAGGTCTCTAGAGCTTTGGGAGTTTTATTCCTCACTAAATTACCTATTTTTTGTTAACTGTGAAGGATGGGTGACAACAACTGGTAAACCCTTTGCATCATCAAGTACAACAATGCTTTAGTTAGAAGGCTGGCAAGGGCCTCTCTTTTTGACTAAATTAGAAGTAAGTTTTAGGGAAAAGAAGCGAGTAAATGTTGAAGTGAAAGATTAAGGATGCAACTGCATTGTCATTTAAGTTCTTTCTGCATACATTTGATGCAAACCTGTTGCTGACGCCTGCATCCCATGCATGGGTTTGCACTGCAGAGCAGGCTCAGTGTGCACAGCCCGAGGTCCTTGTGGATGAAACCACTCAGATGATGTGTTCCAGGAGCCCGACTGCTGTCCTCCAGCCACTAGTGGGCAGGTGCTATGGGGGGAAAGAACAGGAAGAAGACTTTTCCTGTGGCTGGTGGCATCTTGAAGAACTCTCTAGAAAGATGATAGGGAACACAACTGAATCATGAAAAGGCCATGGAGCTTCTACAGGCATCTGTATTTTCTGCCTTGTAAAATTTGGTATCAATTCTGTACAGCAGGAAGAGGAAAATAGGTGCCCTGCTTGTTATTGAAGGAAAAGGAACACCTTGCGGTTTGTCAACTCTTCAGCAGGATTTTGGCCACTTCAGACCACCTATATCATCCTCACAGGGCCAAGCCAAAAATCATCACAACTAATTGTACGTGATGAGGCTTTTAAGTGCATATTTACACACAGCTTAATTTTTAAAAGTCCTGAGTACCTAGAAGATCCCGTTGACTTGAAGTTAAAGTCAGACCCTTAATTTGCCCTGTGTGTCAATCTGTAGTACTGTGCAAAACTGAAATACAGATACTGAATGCAGAGCCACAGACGGTTTTGGACATCTAGCTCCCATAAGCTATTTTAGCAACTATCAGGTATCTAAACAGCTTCAAAGATCTTGGCTGTAGAAACTTTCAATACCACACTTGTAGTTTTGTAAGTCTTGGTCATAGGTCTTGAAATTATTGGTAGTGCCTGTGGCCAAAGCGATTTTTGTCATGTTAATTCAAGTGGGAAGACTAGTAACTAGTAGCAATAGGTGGGGGAAAAGTGCTCACAGACACCTGCTTGAGGAAACTAAGGGGACAGTCAGAATTATGGAAGGAAGCATACACTGGGATGGGAGCCAGCCTTCGATGTAGTTGCCACCTATGTAAATGCTAAAGGATCTATAGTGTTAGTAATGGTTTTCTGTTTGTTCTCAGATTTACTTATACTGCCTTTGTTTGAAATAGAAAAGGCTGATCAGCAGTTTCCCATATTTCAGGAATGCCAAAGTGATTTATACCAGCTGAGGAATCAAACACAAAGCTGTTCCATGGAAAACCATTTGTCGGGTGCTCTGTAAAATTAGGATTTTGAAGTTTGTTATGCAGTTTTGCGTCATGTTTATTTTGCACAAATGGACTTGCTGGTTTTTTAGTTAGTGTTTATAACTAAGGCCAACCGTACAATCCTATATTGGATGGATATAAAAGGTGTAACTAATCAGACGTGGCATTGTGTTCTGCACTGGAGAAATGTTTTTAGTGCTTTAAGTCAAACACACTTATGATTTTTTTTTCCTGTGAATTGGCTGAACAGTATGAATTACAAATTTAGGCTTTAAACATTGATTCTGCTAACTGGTTAAAATGAGAGCAGTTAGAGCAAATACAGTTATATCTGCTTTAGAGTATATTTATTATTCTAGTGTTCTAAGAAACTGAGAAAACTAAAGACAAACCTTTGTTGCACCTGTTGTGTATGCAGTACAAATTCTGTAATTACAGAAAAGAGGTTGGCATTACTCTGATTAAAGAAAAATTGAGATGATGTTTGATTAAATGAATGAGAGAAAATAAATAGCATTTCAGAATTTATGCAGTTAGGATGAAGAATTTATTGTATATACAGCTAAGCAACTCTACCGTAGATGTACTTCCTCTTTAAAGAAAATGGATACAGTAATCAAAATAGATCTAGCATGGAAACTACAATACAGACTGAAAATTGACTAAGACAGAAATTAGTTATTTGACTTGAAAGAATACAGAACCTGAAACAACAGATCGCAGGTTGCATCATTAACCAACGACAGTAAAAAACTGTACAGTACAAGCAACACGTTACAATAAGTTATGACCAATAAGGCAGTCTTTCTCATTTAGGACAAAAGGGATAAAGGGAAAGGTATTAAAATCTCATAAATCCCCCATATCTCTTTTCCATCTCTGGGACCTCTTTGGAATAAGTTTCCCCATCTTCTTCTGAAGGGAGAATGGAGTTGGCGAAGCGCTTAAGAAAGCCACCGTATCGTTTCTGGTAATCCAGCCACCATTCTGGCCTGCCCACTCTTCTCATGAAACCACCGTATCTCTTTTGCAGCTCTTTGGCTTCATCTTCCAATTCGGGGCTGCGCTTTATGCTTCTCATGAAGCCTCCATATCTTTTGCTGACGTCCCCATCGTTTTCATTTCTCTCTCGGTAATGCCCCACTTCAGGGTTATCCCCTGTTCCTAGAAGCTCCTTCAGCAGATCAGAGGAATTAGCAAGGGCATCGTCGTCCGAGTCTTTCTTCATAAACCCTCCGTACCTCTTAGCCAGGATTTCTCCTCCGTTAGCTTCGTCCTCCGGTCCTACCCGGTAGAGCTCATCCATTTTCTTCATGAACCCCCCGTATCTTTTCATGAAGCCTCCATACTTCTTTGCAAGCAAATGGTTCTCATCCAGCTCTTTCTTGTCTCCTGGAGCAATGTTGCTCTCCTCAGAAAGATCCAGCTTTGCCAGCTGCAGGATCTCCTTGCAGGTCTCCCAGGCTTTGGCAGAAGGCAGCTTTCCTTCACATTCTAGTGTACATGCCTGAAAAACGGATGCGGTTTACTGAAAACTAGTTGATAGTAACAAGCACCTCACTGCCACCTTGTCTTAGCTTTACTTGTTTTTAAAAGACCACAAGCGAGCCTCTCCTTGTGAGCGGCTTGGAAGGACTGCTCTTCGTGAACAGCTGATTTCCTAACTGTCTGTTCTGAAGTTCTTCATATCCCTCTCTGAAGGACATGGTAGTCTCCACTCTAAGAGACAGAATACTGGACAAGATGGATCAAGGGTCCTGTATGTCAAGGTGCCCCCATGTTTCTGTTTCAAAGGAAGCCACATGTACAGTTCCTGCACCTCCCTTACACTCGGGTGCATTGTTATGATTTTTTTTTTTTTTCTTTACTACTGGGAAGCTAAAAACCAATTGTGGTTTGCTTCACGTGTAGAAGTGTATTCAATCTTCATAATTAAAAGTAACATTCAGAAATTTTAGGAAAGAACTTACATGGCATTGTCTTTGCAAAGAAGCCAGCTCTACTGTACTGCTCAGTATCTTCAACACACTGCACAGCTCTAAAGCTATATTCCTGTCTGTTATCATTAGTTTCTCCTTGTGGAACAGATCTTTCAAATGTGTACCAATTCAAATGTAGAAATACAGGCTCTCTTAGCCTTCTGGTTTTGCTAGTTTGACATACGAAGTAGTGACAATCAGAAAGGGGAAAAATTCCTAAGCTGTGTTGCTTCTGACCGTAATGAAAAATTTTCAGGCTAAGACAAAAAAAAAGTTTTCAGTACCTGTATGCATATCTTGTAACCTGTCGTGTAAAGATAATAACATACATATTAGCTACTAGCATCTCTATTGCGTCAGGGGAATTTACTTCTTGTGAAGCCACACTCTTCAGTTGGGAAAAAAGTGAATCCAGTGGTTTCTTTTCTTGCCCATGGTTTTTATACACAATAATTAAACAAGAAATCATCAATATTTTCAATAAGAGAAACACTTATTCTGCCTGTAGATGATATTTTCTAAGGATCTCAACATGCTTTAAAAGTGTGAAATTAAACCCCAGTGCAGTTTTCTCTAATAGCTAACTGACCAGCTCTCTACCTCTGCCCTTACCTGTCTGTTGAGCGCCATTTTAGTCTGAGAAAACTATATAGGGTTTTTGATATGACCAGAAGAAAATTAAAGGGATTTATGTATTTTGCAACAACAATTTATTTATTTTAACCGGCACTACATCCTTGTTGTTATATATTACAGTTATGCTGTAAAAAGAATGTGATCCCAGCTTCAGTCTGACTTTGAAATTGCCCTAAATCAAAACAAGAATAGGTCTTTCCCTTCCTCTTCCTTTCTCAATTAGTTTAAATAACCCCCTATGGCCAAATTAACATATGCTATCCCATAGGTGTGAATGACCAGGTACGATGTGATAAATTTTGTATCTTACAGATACAATGCGATAAAATCAGTTACGTTACTAGAAACATTTGTTTCTAAAAGCTATTTGTATGTGTATGAGGAATATATGGTATGGCACTTTGCTTATTTTCCCATTTCAACTAATAAGTGTTGTTATGGAATGAGACTTGGATTCCTTCTTGAATAATTACTGAAGGTGTACAAGAGAGAATATCAATATAGACACCCACAACATATACTCTGAAAAGCATGTATCCTTCGCTCCAAAAGAGCAAACTACCACTTTTTTCCCTAGCTGACATTAAAGCTAAAGTTTGAATGAATGCTAATGTAAGCAAAAAACTGTTTTGCCAGCCATCCTAAGAATATTGCCTTTATGAACCTGCTGTGATTAAGAGTGAGTCCTTGCTTTTGGAGTAAGAAGTACTCAGTGATTCCCAATTCTCCATAAGAATAGGGTCCAATCCTTCCTTTTGCGTGCTCCCAAATAATCAATGACATCTTAGGAACAAAACTTTTCAAATCATTTAGACGTGCTGAGAGCGTGATGCCTCAATATGCATCTATTTGAGGTCAGGAACCGCAGGTGCCACTGGCAAAGGACTTGGCAGCCTGAGCTCCCACCTTCTTCAGGGAGGGCTGAGGGACCCCCGACTGTCACTGACACTGATCCTTAAATTTCAAGTTGGGTTGCCACTGCGACTATACTTTTAAATAATTTCAATATCATTAAAATTACAGATACACCCCCCCTCCCCCCGAATTCTGGAGTTTTCTTAGCATGATTTGTCTTACGAGTCAATGTCAAAGGCATCTTTCACAGGCATGTTCCTAACGCTGTGCAGCACCGTGCACAGAGGAAGAGCCGCGGGAGGTATTGCTACTCAAACCAGGCTCGAACCCCCACTTTTTGTGAGATTTCAGGCAGATCCCCCCCTTTTCAGCTCGACAGCCATCCTGCCTGGAGAGAGCTCATCCTGCCGGGGAGCCCGCGGCCGGGATTCGGGGCCGTTCACC
>WAAD01034516.1:0-28004 GCA_013389945.1 Fregata magnificens | reverse complement strand
CCCCCGGGGCGGCGGGCGCACTTTTCCCTGCGGAGCGTTGCGCAGCACCGGGGAGCGGAGTTGAGTTTGGTGGTTTTTGGTTTGGGTTTTTTTTTTTTTGGTCCCCTTCTCTCTCTGCTACCCTGCCAAAACCCCGAGCCGCTGGTGCTGGAAGTGCCGGCTGCCTGCCTTCTACCTCACTCCCTGGGCCTCCGGTATAAAACACGGTGTTTGCGGGAAGCAGGTTTTACTAGACCGAGTGAGAAGACAAGAGTTTTGGTTTGAAAATATTGACATTTCGTAGTTATGGGGAGATTTGCCCTCTTTTCACGATGTTGGTGACCAGGAAAACACAAATAGGAAGGAACCAGACAGAGGCAAAACCCCAAGCACTTCTGCAGGGTTCTCAACCCCAGCAGCTGGGGCAGCTCACTGCTCTGCTGCGTTTGACACCCTGGGGAACTGGCGGAGAGCAGTGACGCTGAGCCCTGACACCTCTTTTTTGTAGAGGGCTCTGCCCCAGCCGCGCTAAGCTGCATTTCTTTGACTGTCAGAAGCCACCTTCTACTTTCAGCCCCAAATTATTTCTAGCTGGTTTACATTTATTTGTTCTTCTTTCATAAAATCATAGAATAGTTTGGGTCGGAAGGGACCTCTAAAGGTCCCCAACCCCCTTTCAGCATTGTCCTTCAGTTTAAAGAGCATTTTTCCCCTTCCTGGTGTATTTCTGGGTTAGGATTATTTTCCTCCCTAGTCCTCATTTTGCTGAAGTGAACAAGCTGTGCTCTTCAGCTTTATGTCCTGAGATGGGGCCTTTTCATGTAAATGTTCTTCTCTGCATTTGCTATACTTGGAGTTCATAATTTCTGGGCATGAGTGATGTACACAGTACGTCAGTCAAAATTTCATTAGGGCATTAATGGGTAATTATCTCCCCTGGAGGAGGAAGACACCTCAATTTATACCTCCTCAGATCTCATTTGCCTTTCCTACTGCTGCAGTACATCGATGTCACACGCTCCTCTGGTAACTGAGGTACAGCCAGGTCTTTATCCTTCAGAACTAACACAAAATCCAGTACTGTTATTGTATGGAAATTGCGCTTTCTGCCACCTGTTAGTCTTTACATCAGTTACTGACTCAGATTAAAGACGCTCAAATGGAGGTCTGGATTGTCAGAGATACATCCATTCAAGCCAAAGACATAGCTCTTGTGTATAATCAGTGTACATGAGAAGAGAATCAGGCTCTCTTTACGTAGTAATATCAGCCAACTTTGTAAGTGAACCCTCAAGAGAAGAGGTAGACATTTTAAAAATCATCCCAGTGGGTGTATTTATGTTAGCATGTGAGGGATCTGCATTTGGAGCAATGAGCAAATTGCCATGCCACTGAATCAGCAGGAATGCTATAAAGTTTGTTCCTAAGACGGCTAGGGAAGCACTGACTAACTCCAGAGGTGACACATTTGGTGCCTCTTTTGCTGTAAGGATGCTCTCTACAAGCAGAGCTTTTTCTGATGGACATCGTCAGATTAGTCCTCTGGGTTAATTACTGACCCTCAGCTCTGCCATCATTTATTGGCTTGCACTCTAATAGTCAGCATGGCGTGATGGGACAGATAGCCCAGCAGCTTCCTGATTATTCCTCCTGCAGCGTACATCCCACGTCCCTGGGCTGACTGACTCCTGCTTTCATCGTTCTGCACGCGAGGATCCATGCTCCGCCTGCCCACTCAGCTACTCACTCTGCCATGTCCTTCATTACCCCGTTTAATGTCACTTCTTGTGTTTAATCTGGTCGTGATGAAAACCCAGCCAGTGTCAGAACCTCACTGTGTACAGAGGTGCAGATAGTCCCTGTAGATAAAATGCAGACTATGGCATGAAAAGACAAAGGATGAAGTAAGAGTAAAGCATATAAAAGGACCAAATAAAAGGCCTGTAAATTCTCTGTAGAAGAAGAGTAATGGGGAGGGTTATTTTACACTGGATAAGTCTTATGGCTGCTGGTGGGGACCAGGGAAGAGGAAAAGATGGAAGGAGATCAGATGTGAAATGCACAGGTGCAAGGACACCGTAAGAGAGAGAGGAGAGGTATCTGTGCACAGCCAGCACTGGGCAGAAGAAATCCAGCTGTGGCTGTTGGAAGTGCTACAGATATGCCTGACTCTTTGGTTCATCTGCTTCTCCATATCCTTTGTTGTTTGAGTCTTTGGCGGGTTCCTCTCTCTCGCTGGTCCTCATCCTGCATCCTTATGGAGGTTGTATGAGGGTCCGCAGGGCCTGGCAGGGTGGGGAGCGGGAAGAAGGCCCCAGCCGGACTCTCGTTTTACCCATTTCCCACTAGATGTAGCAGTGCCTGCTACATAGAGTCCTCTCCTTCCTCCTGGAACGTGCTAATATTCACAGAGAATGAGTAGTAATACAAGGAAGGAGTAATTAAGAACATACTTATTGAAGAGCTCACTTTTCCCACTGTCAGCAGCTGAAAGTTCCGTAATTCCCAGTCTGAGTTCAGTTTTGTATGGGGAAAGTATTCTTTGCAGAGAGACGATGAAAACAGGGGAGAATTTGGAAAATTTTGACAAAATACTACAAAAACTACATTAGGAAAATTACTCACTGTAGGAGAGGAGGATAATATTTCCTCAGCAACGGAGGACTGAGAAACAAAGAAATAGGGAGGCATGAAAAGAAAGGGAACACTTTCCACAGCAGTAAAGATGATAGCTTGTTGCTCCCTACTAACTTTATAATAAAAATGTCCTGGTGTTGATAAAAACTTAGGCATTTATATAATCCAGAATTACCACAGGCAGCAACTGCTTTTTATCTGTCATCAAGATATACCAGCCAAAAGAAACCTGTTTGTATTACAGTAGTGCTTGCAGCCCCAAGGGCTCTGTTGTCCTACGGCTTGTCCGGACTCCCAGACTTCAGCTAGAACAAGGTGAAGCCAAGATGACATCGTCTTCATTTTACTGATCGAGAACACAATTTGAATGACTTTACAAAGTCTTGCCAAAAGTGGGCAGCTGGGTTAGAAACTAAATCTCTGTCTCTTGGATTTCACATCAGTATCTTTACTGCGGGACCAGCTTTCCTTTCCAAATTATACTCATCATGCTAATCGAGCTGCTACAAAATCATTAAATGAAGATGGATTTACAGAAATATGAAATAAACATGCTATTAGCACCCCGAGCAACCCTTCTCGCAACACAGAGGCTTTTTGATAGAACTGAAATGAGGAATAGGGAATAAGAAAACCAGCATGTTGATTATTTTCTTCAGCTCAGTGCAAAAGGTCACAGCATTTCTTAAGACCAAACAGTCAGGTTCCATTTAGCTCAGTCTAAATGGGCTTAATTTTTAATGGGGACATATATAACTGACCTCAGAGCCAAGAAAGGCATTGCAGGTCAACTCTCCTACACCAAACTTATCATCAAAGCAATTTAGAGATGTGAGTTATTAATCTATAGATATAAAGTATGCATTGCTACTTTTAAAATACCTTTATTAAATTATGCCTAATGTAAGCAGAGAAGAACCGTAATACAGAGAGGTGCTCAATGTATGGTTGGTATGGCGTTGCTCAAAATGTACCTTTACAGGAGAGAGATGTTCCAGTGCTTCCCATATCTCTGTATATCCCTTAATATACACCTAGGTGTATCATTTAAGATACGAAGAAATAAGAAAGATATCAGTGATGCAGACATTTCTGCTCACAGCTGCTGAAGACAATCTTGTATGAAGAACTGGAATGCTAAACTTTTCATCTTGGGCAAAGCTGGGTCTTCTTAATAATACTTTTGCCCTTGAACAAATTACACCTTTTTTAGAAGGCAAAACCATGCATTGATCTAGTAGCGATAAGGAGATGTTTTCACTGAAAGAGCACCGACAGCTACTGTCCCTGCCTCATGGCTGATGCCATGCAGCTTTCTAAGGGGGGAGGAGGTTTCACGCTACTTTCTCTGAGTGAAATGAAGAGTGTGCCATGCATTCAGTATAAGGATACAACAAATACAATTTTTGATGCATTTGTTTGCCTGTGATTGTATCAGACAAGATAAGAATGAAGCAGAGAGGTTTATGCTGTTCTGTGGAGATACATGGAGATTCACTTTATTACACACTTCTCTGTTTCTCACAGGCACACGAATATGTGCTCTCCAAGATTTCTGAGATCAGGCCTGAGCTGCCATAAGTGGAATGTGCTGCAGAGTAAGTCGAACAAACTGTACAAAATCCGTATTTGTTATAAAAGCATTATGTTGCTTATTTCCACAGAGGCCATGGGAGGGGTATTTCCAATAAAATAAGAAGAAAACAGGGTGCTCAGTAGCAAAATATATTGTGATGGAACCCAGGCACAGTGATTATTATTTAAGACAATAACTACTCCACAGGAGTGGAGTGATTTATCCTCATTTTTTTAATTAAGAAAACTCATCCATGAATTACAAAGGAAGTACTAGGTTCCACGTATGAAAAGGATTGCAATGTCTAATGCATACGTGGAAGGATTAGCTGAAAATTGTAAATGAGAGATTTTGATCACTTCAGTCATATTAAGAAAAACAAACAAGCAGAGTCTAAGTAATGTATCTGGAGTGCAAGCTTCAACTATTCCCATTATTCACATTCATACAGCAGAATTTTGGAGCTTTTCCCCCAGTTCCAGCCTCACATTTTCATTGCTAGTATTTTATTGCCCAGTTGGGGAGTGCTGTGTTCACACTTTAGCACAACATTCAAAACAAGTTGTTTTTGCAGACTGGAGCTGTAAGGAGAGCCTGACGCATTACATGCAGACAGGATAAAGTCTGGCTGGATTTCTTGTTGCGCTCCTCGGGGGGCACAGCTTGGTGCTGCAGGGCAGGCAGAGGTGACTTGAAACTCCCATATTTGGGGCAGTTCAGAAACGTAATTTAAAACGGTGTTGGTGGTTGCTGTGATTTCCAGCAGCCCAACAGGGAGTGTTTTATGGTCGAGCACCGAGCTCTCTCCTTTCCGCTCCCACCATGGCCTGAGCACGACCTCTGTTGCGCCGTCTCAGGGCCATGAAGGGAGCGTGGGGTGAAGGGCCGTGTGTGCTTTCCCTCTCCTGCTCTTGTGCTGGAGGGATTCCCCAGAGGTGATCCGGATAGCGATGAGGGTCATACTTTATTTCGTTATATCTCTGCTGGAAATTCCCTTGTCCACACTGGGAATCTGTCTGCCTTACAGCCTGCTGTGGCTGTAGCAGACAGCCCCTGTGCAAGCAGCGTGGAGCCTCTTGTGCTCTTACAACATACCTCGGTCTAATGGTAGGCTAAATTCCTCGGCTGCAAAAGCAACTTTATGCTCATTTATGGTAGAGTTCACTCTAGATTAGCTACAGCCACAGTTGTAATCCCTGCGGAAGTGCAAATAGTAAACAGATGATGTTCATGCAAAAAATGGAGTGGGAAAGGTGCATAGAACACAGGGTTCTCACAAACACTGTGTGAAAGGTCCACCATTTTTCTTTCAATGATTTTCAGTTGCTTTACATGAATCGGGACTTCAGTTATGTTCCAGAAAGTGTTTTCCATCAGAAGGAAAGCTGGAGGTTTAATTAATCGAGTTATCTAGGGAAGAAGATGCTGACATAAGAAAACATCCTAAGAGCATTTGAAAATGAAATAAGAAACATTATCATCACATTCCTTCATTTTACACATATTTGACCTGTTCCACTGGCCACTGTTTGTACCTCTTTGCGCTTTGTATTTCTATTAAAAAACCTGGAAACTGAACTCTGACCTTTCCCTTCTCAGTTTACTGGTCTACGCTCCTTTTGTTTAAAGCTGCTTGCTTTATACTTGAAAGTCATTTCATTTCTCCTGCTGCATAATTGAACACTCCAGAAACTAAAAAGCGACCTCAGCCAGCTAAGCCCTTATTGCTTTTCCTGTACAGAACTGGTGAAAATATTTCATGAAAGTTGAAGCTTTGAATTGGACTGGGGCCCAGGTTTAACGTGAAGATTGAATTTATGCAGAGGCTGAGAAGATCCCGAATGATTTTGGAAGCAGAAGAGTTGAGTGAAAATGTAGGTGCAGTGACAGTGCATAGTAAAGGAAAACGACCAATGTGGTAAAATATTCTGATTATTTTGGGATGGCATAAATGTATTGGAGGAGATTGCCTTGTGGTTGACTCCTTTCCCACCTTCCAAAGATCCATCTCACATTTTGGTTGTTATATGGCCTTGCTATCATGATACCTAGCTTTTCCTTTGTCAGTTAGAAAGCTTAGAAAATCAGGGTGGCAACCACTGCTAAAGTGGAGGTATAATACAAGGTTTGTTTTTAATATGAAAGTGGTCAGAATGATATTGTCACACAGCTAACCAGTGCTGTCATGTCTTGTCTAGTTCTGCCAAAAGCTTTCTGTGTCACCTCAAAGTGGTGAATTCACCACTTCCCTCTGATGTCATGTAAATGCTATCAGTTATGACCTGATAATACCTGGCTTGGCAGCATTTTGCTAGACAAAGTAATTGATGCTATTTCATAGCCTTTGCTTGAGTTCATTCAAAGTATCAGATATAGTATTTATACCTCTAGGACAGGACTAAAATATCAGATATTTTAGACTTTTAACTTAATGATTTGGACTACCTTTGGAGTGTGCCTTTTCTACACTGGTACCCTAGGATTTAATCAGCTGGGTTCAGACACATCTGAGGTAAACAGACTGGTGTGTGCTAAGATTTCAGAAAAGAAGACATAGAATATAAAATAATGCAAATATCACAATAGCAATATATTAATAGTGATATACCAATATTTTAAGCATTAATAAATAAGTTGTACTTCAACTTATTCAAGTGCATCAGTACTTTGGGTATAGAGGATGAGTATGGTAAGCAAATAATTCACAGAGAAGAAAAATTGAGTTTAAGATGAGGTAGAATGGGGAAAGTCACAGCTGTGAAGTTTTTATTAGATTAGGCTAGTTTATGTCATAAAACATTCCTCAAGCTGATTCTCTTCCTCTGACTTTTCTTTTGTTGCCTGGTGTGTATTCCCCTTTCTCTACAGGCAGCAGTGCTGGTCGGTGGCTGAGGCAGACTCTCCACCTGCTTCTGAGAGCATCCTAGTAACTGCCTTGTCACCTCACCCAGATCTTCAGGATGAGGTGGAGTTTTATCATGGGACACGATGACTAGAGATAAATCATTTACTGAGATGAGGACTACTCTCCAAAAAGGCAGCAGCAAAGTTTCTGTCCTACGAAGTTGACTAAAGTGCTCTGCTGTTTTCTTGTGGCAATAAATAAAATGACTCATTTGTCTAATCATCTTGTTTTTTATGATTAAACTAGGCTGCAATTTCCAGAATAGTTAGGATTGGTCTGGTGTATACTTTGTGCTAAAACTGGATATAATGTGTGTGCCAACAGAGTGATGCCAGAAGTTGGAGGAGCTTTCTGTACTGGTGTTTTCCTGCTGTTTCTTCTAATGTCAGTTTAGTTTCGAAAAGCAGTAAGCTTGTTATTCGAAAGACTGCAAAAATAAATATTAATGAATATCTTTAAAATGATAGCAAACTGAATGATGTGGCAAAAATAATTGGCGTCTGTGTTGCCTGGTCCACCGCAAACTGACAGAAGGAAGTGGGAGGCTTTCATGGAGGTCAGAGTGCTTCTGGGCAAGGGTGACTGTTGTCACCAGTCTGGTCCTTCAGCTCTTGGCTTCAGCACTTGGCGACAGAGCTGCATGTCGTCACACAGCTGCTTTGCTTCCCTTTGAAGACAGGGTGTATAAAGTAATTCCCACACAGAAGAGCTGACTGCCATGTTGAGCCCTAGCCCTTTGTTTTTACCCCTGTTTAGGCAGTGCAGAAACGTACAGGAATACCTGCAGGTGGTGGAGGGGCCCCCAGGGGACCCATGTCAGGTTTCATCACTGACAGAATAGGTGGGCTGGTTGCCTTCTAAATATATCTGAGATGTCAAGTTTTTTTCTCCATGATACATTTCTGGTTTTGTTAGGACAATGGTGGAGGCTCTGACTGCGCTCAGCAGCCGAGCTTCTGGTTCTTCTTCTGTTAAGACCATGTATGAACTCAGGAACAGAGTTGCAGATGGGATGCCCAACACAGCCTGAATGCATGTAAACCTGCTGAAAGGGTGTGTGAAGTAAACTAACTATAAATCAGTAAATTACAACTATGAATCAGTAAACTGTAACTATGAATCAGTAAACTGTAACTATATATGTAAAGCTCAAAGTTAGAGCTCGTGAGGAGTTCATTAATGTAATTTCCAAGCTTTTAAAAATGAAGTGCTTGTGGAGGTCTGCTAGGTGGATACAGTTCCAGTGATTTCTGTTTTATCTTGTCTGCAGACTCATCTTCTGGGTTTTTGATGGCCTCCAGGTTCTCTCCGTCCAAGCTGGAGCTCTCTGTCTTTGCATGTGGTGGGCCATGGCCAAATTAATACCTCCTCTGATTAGCTCTTATGAAGAACGGAGCTGCAGCAACAGAAAACAGAGGCAGGAGAAAGTATAAGGCACATCATGTTTTTCAGTTTTGCCAGTTGTTTTATTTTATGGTGAAAAACTTCCACCCACCATCAGGTTTAGTCTGACATCTATGTTTGTGTTATCCTTTGTCACGGGCAGTTGAAGGGAGCTTTGGAGGGGAGAAGCGGTTGGTCTCTTTTTTTGCATAGTCTGAATGTGCACTTGAGTCTGAGAAATCCATTTTAATAAAAACGTGCTCTGCATGGACATAACCCAATGTTTGAAATCCAAGTCTGGTGCCTTGGGCTTGGTTTGGCTGCTTAACTGTGATGAACCCCACTGATTGCTTCTGAATCGCAGTGTTTTGAGTCAAAATTGTATCTTCCTTCCTCCCATGAGCTACCTGCCTTCTCTGCTAACATTCACAGGAGTGAATATTTTCTATTTTACACCTCCAGAGTTTTCCACCAAAAAGCTGGACAACAGAATGCCAATTGAAAACTAGTGACTGGGAGACCCTTTATGGATTGTCATAGTTTTTAAGCTAGTAAGGAGAAAAATGAAAACAAAAGGCAGTGTTAATTTATTTGACATCTGTGGCTTAGGTATTATTTATGAGACTATTTTGCAGTACAGTACAGTAATTGTATTATTGCATATTCATTCAAAAAAGGGAGCTGTAATGTGAGACATTGCAAATTCTCAGCAAAATGGGTTGAGAATAATGGAGAGATGCAAGTTTTAATTTTTTAAAGGCTGAATACATTTTTAATTTATCAGATACGGATTAAAGAGTTTTATCAAATATTGCAATAAAAATGCTAAATTACATATAAGGAGTATGGAGCAATATGAAGTTCAAAGAAAAGTGGTGACTTTACCTCTTAATCTCTTCAGTTAAAAGTTTAATTAAATTATGACTTGGAGATTCTGCACAAGCTTACCATTATGAACGTGCCGAATTCGGTAATGTCCACCGATGCACACACAGAAATGAATAGTGCATATATTTTTGCAGGGTGAGAACTTTCCTGTAAGCCTTTCTCTCTGAAAGAAAAATACAATCAAACCAAATCTGGTATTTTCAAATGCATTTTACAAACACAGAATTAATGTAATTCTGTAAAACTCTTCATTTCTGTATGGTTTGACGGCTAGTTTATCTGTGGCTGTATGATATTCAGTTGCAGGAGGCCTATCTGAAACAGAGGTTCAGTTTTAATCATGTAGTCCTCCTTGATCTTGTGAAAATAAACTCTTCACTTTGAGTTACGATTAGTTATCTGTTGTGCAGTTAGCTGAGTTACAAATTAGAACTTAGGAAAGTTGCAGGGGAATAGTATCTGAAGTGGAGTGATCTAAGTATTAAATAATTGCTACTTTTATGGATCATTGCTTCTTTAACATCAACTTAAAATAAAAAGCAATTAGAATATGTTACAGAAAAGAAACTCATGGCATTAGTACCCATGCTAATATTTACCCTCCAGGTTACTCTTCCTTTTTGTTCCACTTTTTCTGAGTGGGAGGAAAAGGTCACAGGTAATTTGCTTTGCTGGGTAATCTGGACTTCTTGAGTGGCCCCAAAATACCAGCATTTAACTCTCTCTTTAATAAAATAACCCATTAAATCATGAGAGATTTTCAGCGCTCCACCTTTCCCCGCCTGTTCACAGCAACCTCCTTGCCTAATCTTACTTAATCTCTACCTAAGAATTAAGATCCCATGTCTCAGTCCCATGAGGAATCATTTTGTGGCCAAGGAGCACAAAGTGTCACCCTTCAGAAATTTTGTGCCAATATCTTGTCTGGTCTAAATTAATGTAGCTACAGTGATACCATGTTTTGTATTCTAGATGAAGTTCAGAACTACCTTTCCTTGTCTGCGTGTCATGTACTCATGTTAATATTTTTCCAGTCTGCCAGTTTTTATGGCGCTGATCTTTTTAGTTGCTATGCATCGTTTGATTTAATTCCATTACAGACAATGATTTATAACTGCTTTATTATAAAGAATAACAGTCAGAAAAGAAGAAGATAGATGCATGATTGTGAGCAGTGACATTAAACTGAGCTAACATCTGATGTACTTTTCAGGAAAACCTTTTAACATAATGAAGTGCTTAGACTGTTCCCCAAAATTAAGCTGCATATGAGGTAAGTGGTGGCACCCCTATTGCTTGATTTAGTTTCAGCCAGCTGATTTAATTACGCAGTGGGGAACAGTATATCAGTGCGGTAAGGATGTTTAGGGAAGGTCACTCCACCTCCTATTTCAATGTTTTAATGCACAGTATATTTCAGTGAGAATGTACCTATAAGTCCATAAATATCTAGATACTGAAGATAAGCCTTGCAGACCTTGTTAATTCTGTTACTATTGGCAAAGCCAAATTTATCTTGAAAGAATAAAGGGAAATTTGATTTCTTTTAAAATTCAGTACAGTTTCACTCAGTTTTTTTGTATCCATACACTTCCCGTCCAAGCATCTCGAAGCACTTGCATTGAACAAGCTAGTCAGTCTCATTCCTGTAAGGACAGTACTCTCTGTGGTTTAGGGATGAATGCGTTCAGCTATGTCATTTGCTACTGATGCCATGTTACCTAAATTCCTTCCTTCTTAATCAACCTATTTGTATTTTTTTCCATATACCATTTACTTCTTCTGTGTATTCCTACATGCTTTGAACTTTTCTGGTTTTACTTTGTCAATTTTCTCTAATCTCCTCTAAAAATATGGGGGAGATGATCCTCACCTGAAGACCTACTTCAGATTAGTAAACCTTTCAAGGGTGACCTTTGCAAAAATTTGTCATTTCTTCATTATCTCAGGTTTGTACCATAACCTGATCTCATAAGGATTATCTGTTGCTTTAAGCCAAGGTTATGCATGAGTAGTGAGAAGATCAGAACCTCATGATTGCCATTTCCTTGTCCTCTTGAATGACATTTCCCATTTAACATTTACAATGCTGCATCTCAGGCAGCGTTGTCGAATAGACGACCATCTCTTTTGCTGTCAAAACACAGTTTATGTGACCAAGTGCTGGTGTACATAGGTTTCAAGGACTTCTATTGTCTCGTACACAAAATTCGTGTGCTGTAGATTCTGCCTGTAATTTTAATTCAGCTAAATTGCAGTTGCATATTTATCATATAAATATACATATATAAACCAGTGAAACAATTTTTCATATTTAAATAGGTATTTGCATATATTTTAAAGTCAGCTGTAGCCTTCTGTTGCTTGAGTTTTACTCTGTCACGCGGCAGCTTTGCTGGTTCTATTACAGGTGACTCCTCATGCTTCATGTTGATAGGGAAAAAAACTCAGTTCATTTTCTTGAAGTTTCCAAATCAATTCTGTAAACAAGTTTTAAAAATGTAGGTAACAGCAGATAATGATCAGAAAATGTTAACTGCCTGTCACAGGAATTGTTTATGAAAACAAGAGAGCTATGTCTAAGAAGCTGTTGGTAGCATTGTGGGTATGAAATTTTATTTCCATTGATTAGACAATGATGTCTTTTACTATTCAAGGACAGTATCAACTTTTCATAACACAAATTTTTAATGGAAGAAATTCAGCTTTTTCATTTTAGCAGAAGCAGCAGAGAGGCATCAGGATGCAAAACAGATGAAGTAAAGGATAAATGTATGTGATTATAGATTTCAGTTAAAGCAATCAGAGCTTTGCCTAAGATGTGTCTACATTTGTCAAATCCAAGACAAACTCTGTAAACTCTGATAAATGATTTGGAGCTGCAGTTTGCAGAGGCTCACTCAGACTGAGGTTATCTTAGCAGTAAATTATTTCCCATCCATCACTCCCTCCGTCTTGGTTTATTGCAAGACAGATTTGATAAGGTAGGATTTCTTGCACAAAGGATAGTTTTCCTCCATTTCAGACCACACATCACAGTGTTATATGTACTCCTTAAACTGGAAAGCAGTTTTCTCTGTAGTAAATCGGTCCATACGGAACCAATCTTTGGAAATTAACCTAGATTTCAAACTGAGTCAATAGCAAGCTAGGCAGCAGATTATCTTGGTAAGTCTTGCCTAATAATAAAAATCTCAGTGACAGAGAATTGTTTATTATTCTTATTTTAAAGGTGACTTTCAAGGGATAAGAACCTATGTTTATTCATCATGTGTAGGTCTTTAAGCAAAATGTTGTCCTGAAAGACTGAAACATAACCCTGCCTGTCTCATCTGTAGACACAGGGAAGAAAGCAGTTCTTTATTCCTGCTGGCACATAGAAGTGCTGGAGTAAATGGGCACTGACAAAGGTACAAAAGCCACAACTCAGGCTGCTGCGTGAAACAAGCCGATGATGAGCCAACACCAAGGAACCTTCTGGCTAAGTTGGAGTGCTGAAATGGCAGAAGATACTCCAAAAAACTTAGTAGGAAGCTCAGAAGGAAACGGCGGCCAAGTGATGTTGACCTGCGCACAGCAGCTTGCAGGCACAAAGGAAGTACAGAAACACCAACAGATTAATGCATTTTGAATGGTCATTTTTATTCTTTTGAGGAGTTCCATGGCCCAGGAGCATATCTGCCTTCTCTAATTCGTGAAGATTTTAGGTTTCATCCAACCTATGTTCAGTTTTCACAGATTTTAGTATTTTATGCCAAATATGCCAGAAATTCCAATCTAATTCTGTGTTGTAATATTATAGACATTACAGTTACTTCCTCCTGCTGGAATGCGGTACATGGGCGAGGTGGCGCGGCTGTGTGTCAATTTAATCTGTTGCTGTCTGTCTACTTGTAGTAGTACTACTACTAGTAGTACTACTACTACTCCCTGAAGAAATAGTGCATATGTCCCCATGTTCAGCTAATGCTTTTTACCATCATTATCTCTATTCAATATACATAAAGATATTTAACATTACTTTTATAATGAGAGAGGAAATAAAACAAGTAATAAGTTCTTATGTTTTTATTTGAATCCCAGGTACCCAAGAATGAGTTCATACTACCTGGCTTTTAAAGAGACAGAGCCTTTGCAGCTGATAAATAAATGTGGCTAAAGCAGTGCTTAATAAGTCCTTATCATTGCAAAATACCAAATGGAAATGTTGGTTTCTCTTTCAAGTCCAGCCCTCTCTCCTCTACTCTGAAAAGCAAAGGCATCCTTTTTCTTTTTTGTTGTTGTCAGATGATGAAGAGTGAAAATAACATTTCTTTAATGAGGGATAATTGGATAATTTAATGAGGGGTGTTGGACTCTTCTCCCAAGAAACTAGTGATAGGACGAGAGGGAATGGCCTCAAGTTGCGTCAGGGGAGGTTTAGATTGGACATCAGGAAGAATTTCTTTACCGAAAGAGTGGTTAGGCATTGGAAGAGGCTGCCCAGAGAGGTGGTGGAGTCGTCAACCCTGGAGGCGTTCAAGAAAGGTATAGACGAGGCACTCCAGGGCCTAATTTAGGAGTCATGGTGGTGTTAGTTGATGGTTGGACTTGATGATCTTAGAGGTCTTTTCCAACCTTAATGATTCTATGATTCTATGATTCTATGATAATATCAATAAATGAAGAAGAAAAACACCTAATGTCTTTTTACAACTGATATCAGAAAGGGTTAATTTTAAGAATAATAAAAAGGTCACATTTATGACATTTCAAGCTATCACCAGCATAGAAAATATTCTTTTAAGATAATCATTATATAAATCAATGCTAAGGTCTAATAAATATCTTCTTGAGTTACTTTGCCTTAGTAAATTCCATTAAAATAGTGCATATATAATGTATTGTTAAAATGAAGTTGGACACAACTTCATTGAATTTTACATAAGGAGAGGAGTCTTGTTGAAGTTCAGCTGCCTTTTTAGCTCTCTTTCCATTTTGCCTTAATGAACCACATTAGCACTGTGAAAAAGAACTATGCTATTTAACATTAAAAACAAAATCCTACACTTAAATTGTAGGACTTTTGTTTTGCTGATATGTATGTAAAGATGAAAACTGGTTAAGTTTGATTAAATTGTTCTGCTGTATGGTTGACACTTCACCAGCAAAGCTCCTTAGAACTGCTCATTTAAATTGAAAGTGTTAGTTTCCGTATTTCAGAATTTAAGATAGTGGGTTTAAATGAGGAAAGCAGAATACAATGGAGAATATGTGTCATTGATTATCAAGTGACATAAATACCAGCCTACATTTCCAGCATTTCATTTGCCATTTCCCACCACTCTTTATTTCTCATTAAAAACCTCAAGTGTTAAATCTGGGGTTTGTGAAATGACTTTCCATTGTGCATCTTGTCAGACGTGGGCAAAACTATCTATTTAAATTTCCTCCTTCAATTCCTGGGTTTTTAGAAAGACTCAGATTCCATTTAAAGTCCTTTTTCATTCCTGTGTGCATCATTCCATCAAGATCCATCAGCCCAGGTGCATCAATCCATTGAAAGGACTTTAAGACGCGAGTTCTTTATTTTTTTATTTGTTATTCTGAAGGTGAGCACTGCAAAATATCTGGGAACTTTTTACATTTTCTTCAAGCACTAAGATAACCAAAGCATTTTTGCTTGCTTTTTTCTTAGTTGTGTTACTACAGCAGATTGCTCTTAAGGCTATGATTTTGCTCCTAAGTACCGTGGTACTCCAGTAGCAGCACTTGCATTAGGTGAGAGTGGACTCCATCCAGTCTGCAGAGTAATTCTTTATCACATTTTTCACTATTAAGGCTAGTCTCATCCTCTCGTTAATCATAGGTCATTCAACTTCATCTAGTTACCCTGTTATGAGGCCAACATCTTGGCTGTAGAAGCAGCATGTTGTTCTAAGGATATCCAGAGATGGAGAATGCTCAGGTTCTTTTCATGGCTTTTTCCAGTAATTCACCTCTTTTCCCACAATTAAGCAGTGATGCCCAATTTTTAATTTAAATTAGTTTTGCTTAGGATTCAGCTCTTGATCCTTATAATCCTTCTTCTGCAGGATTGCACAGCTTTCCTATCTGATGTTTTCTTTCCGGGGCCATATTTATGCACTGTAATCAGATGTTTTCTAAACATACTTTTTCAAATGAGCTATTAAGATCTGTCTTGTCTGGTCTCTCACAGTAAAGGATTTTTTCCAACTCTCAAATAGCTCTTGTAGTCCCTCTATTTTCCTAATGCCTTTAGAGAACATTGATCCCAGAAGTGGACACACCATTCCAGCACTGTTCTCTATCAATGTTGTTATCTTAAAGAAGGAAATCAGATCTTTTTGACATAGCTCTTTTGCCACATTGACAAATGTTAACTACCTTTTCCTATTGCTAAATGCTATGTGATTTTCTATTGAATCTGTAATTACTTCAGCTCACACCTGGAGAAATAGTCTCCCTGTCTCTAGCATAAACAGGAACTCCAACAAACCTTTATGCTAAACCCAATAACCAGTATTTTTTTTTCCCTCCAATATGCTTAGGAGTGCCAAATGCTTAACAATCCACAGATTTCAAGTTTCCCTTAAAAAGTGATTAGCTTCCCCCTTCCCCTCCCCTCTAATTTCTTAAAATCAGGTGTGTCAAAATCTCTTTCTCAGGGCAGGAGGAGGGATCGCTCTGTGGCAGATGATCTAAATTGTATGCAAACTCAGGAGATAATCGGCAAGTTTAGAAAGCAGGGGCAGAGATAGCAATGGGATATCACCCCTCTCCGGTCCCAGGACTGGAAGGAGAAAAGGCTTCTATCCATGCCATGATGTATTTCCTCATCCCAAGATAGTTTCAAAATTCACCCCCAAACTCTACAAGCCACCTGCAGCTATTCTGACTAACACTGAATAATAATTGATGAGAATCGCATTGATTTCTGCAGAACCACACATGCAGCATGGTATTGCTCAACGTGACTGAAAGTAAGAAAAATTTGGCCCCAAAGAAAATGACTCATACTAGTCTCCCTTTGCAGTTATTTTAATAATGAAGTAATTAGAACCGAGCCTGACTATTTCTCTTGTTTCTTTCTCCCCAGCCCACCGACAACTCTATTTTATGCCAACCCGCTGGCACCATGTCCAGGTAGCTGATGGCTATCTTGTTAACAAAAGTATTTATGATTTTTTTTTTCCCAAGTAGTTTGTACTCCACACAAGCCTTTTATACAATTGTCAAATTGAAAGGGCTTAAGTAAGGTTTTACCACTTAAATATTAGACAATATAATCTTTATAGCATTTATTGAAAGATGAAAAATGCAGAAAGCTTATAAATACTTCCTAGTATTGAAGAAAACCCCTGCAGGATATGAACTCCATTGATCTGAGTGTTATATCTGTCTTATAGCCTGGGACATGCAGAGTCCTGTGTTCTCCTTAGCTGCCCCTTTGACGGAAAGGAATCAGTCTTGGAGAATGGTTTTGAGAAGGGCTCTGACTTGGGCTTGTTAATGTGCAGGATCATGACATGTTCTTTGAAGGAGGGTAGCCAGAAAACACCTGAGGTTTGTAGAGCTTCCTGATGAAATAACTCCTATTTTGTGACAATTTTTATCTAGGAAAAATAATTATTCTTTTTCTAGTACATTTGTAGAAAATAACTTGATTACCTTCCTACCTCTGCAATCCTGTAGTCAGAATTTCATGACTGCTGAGCCCTTGAAATCAGTGGGAGCTGAAGATAAGGTGTGGTTGTGTAATGTTGGTTTTCTGAACTAGAGGTGTCTTTAACCTGAATACTAGTGACATTTTGAGCAGAGTCTACAAAAAAAGCAGAAGTCTGGGTGGAGACTGATGCATTTTCTCTTTTGTGAAGTGAAGCACAAGAATTCATGATCATAAACCAAGCTAATGTTGTGGTGTTTTTTTCTTGTTGAAAAATTCCCTCTTCCTTCTCTCATCCTAATAAAATGAGCCATCCTGGCTTAGACCGGCGATACATTTAGTTCAACATGCAGTATCCCACCGTGTCCGTAAGTACCCAGTTACATCACTGTCTAGGAAAGTGCAAGAACAGGCCAAGCATTTGTAATACTTCCCTCATATTTTCTTAGCCTTTAGTTATTTCAGCACAGACGCCTCCTGAGCTGGCTTGGTTTCTGCGTGTCCCATAGCAGAGGACTCCTCTCACATGAGCAGCTCCCCTGGAAACCTTGTCAATTTTTTAGCATGCACAGGGCTGTCTCTCAAGGAGCTCTGCAGATCCAGTACTCCATACGTGTGGGACCACCAACTTCCCCCTAATCCTTTTTTAAGCTGACTCCTAGTAGCTTCATTTGTAGTTCTGGTATAAGAAGAGGGAGTGAACTGTTGAATCCTACCCACCCTTCCCATACCACTAATGATTTTGCAGCTCCCTGTTGTATTCTTCATGAGTCCTCTCTTTCCCAAACTGAAACACATTGGCTTATGAAGCAGTTCTTCACACAGAAACTGGTCTATGACTTGATTCCTCTTCCCGCCCTTCTCTGAAAGTTTTCCAGTTCTGCTCTGCATATTTCTTAAAGATGATGCGGTGGGTTGACCCTGGCTGGACACCAGGTGCCCACCAAAGCCACTTGATCACTCCCCCTCCTCAGCAGGACAGGGGAGAGAAAATACAACGAAAGGCTTGTGGGTCGAGATAAGGACAGGGAGAGATCACTTATCAGTTACCGTCACGGGCAAACCAGGCTCGACTTGGGGAAATTAGCTTAATCTATTATTATTATTATCAGAGTAGGGTAATGAGAAATAAAACCAAGTCTTAAAACACTTTCCCCCCACCCCTCCCTTCTTCCCAGGCTTAACTTCATTCCTGATTTTCTCTACCTCCTCCCCCTGAGCGGTGCAGGGGGACAGGGAATGGGGATCAGTTCACCACACATTGCCTCTGCTGCTCCTTCCTCCCCTGAGGAGGACTCCTCACACTCTTCCCCTGCTCCTGTGTGGGGTCCCTCCCATGCGAGACAGTCCTCCATGAACTTCTCCAACATGAGTCCTTCCCATGGGCTATACATTTCTTCACGAACTGCTCTAACATGGGTCCCTTCCACGGGATGCAGTCCTTCAGGAACAGACTGCTCCAGCGTGGGTCCCCCGCGGGGTCACCAGTCCTGCCAGCAAACCTGCCCCAGCATGGGCTCCTCTCTCCATGGGTCCACGGGTCCACAGGTCCTGCCAGGACCCTGCTCCAGTGCAGGCTTCCCATGGGGTCACAGCCTCCTTCGGGCATCCACCTGCTCCAGCGTGGGGTCCTCCACGGGCTGCAGGTGGATATCTGCTCCACCATGGACCTCCATGGGCTGCAGGGGGACAGCCTGCCTCACCATGGTCTTCACCACGGGCTGCAGGGGAATCTCTGCTCCAGCGCCTGGAGCACCTCCTCCCCCGCCTTCTTCCCTGACCTTGGTGTCTGCAGAGTTGTTCCTCTCACATATTCTCACTCCTCTCTCCAGCTGCAACTGCCCAGGGTTTTTTTTGTTTCCCCTTCTAAAATATGTGATCACAGAGGTGCTACCACCATCGCCGATTGGCTTGGCCTTGGCCAGTGGCGGGTCCGTCTTGGAGCCGGCTGGCATTGGCTCTATCAGACATGGGGGAAGCTTCTAGGAGCTTCTCACAGAACCCACCCCAGTAGCCCCCCCACTACCAAAACCTTGCCACGCAAACCCAATACAGATGAGGAGATCAGAACTGTGTGTTGTGCTCATGATGTGGATGAACCATGGATTTATACAGTGAAGTTTTCCTCTTATTACATTTATAAGGGCATTTTCATTAGTTTTGGCTTTTCTATTTGCCTTTAGAAAGAATGGAAGTGAATACCTGTAGGAAATACAATAACTGGTTTAGGAGTTCAGGGGAAAAGGTTGTGCATGTATCTAGCAATATATAAGCATGCAACTGTTTATCCACTTTCTGAAATACTTGCTGTATATATATGCTTAGGAGGTGAAGAGATCCTTTCCTTGTTTTGGGCTGAGATATTTTTGAAGACTACTGAACATATTTTATGTGTACAACAAAACACCATTCAACCTCACTAACCTTCCCTCTGCTCTATGCTACTGTCACCATCATCCCCATTGCTCCCAGCCATGTTGAGATGCATATGAGCAGCGCTCCTGGTCCATACTTTGGTTCTATTCTTCGGAACATAGCTATCAAATACAAATTAATGCAAACTTGTTTTTCATATCAGCTCAGGCATGTGCTTGTTTTACGAAGACATTTTAGGTAAAAGTAAAATGCATCTCAAAATGTGCAGATTATCCTTTTTACTATATTAATTAACTATAGAGAGTAGATGGATTGGTTTTCTTTGCATTACTGTAGCTGTATTTGATAGAAGATGTAGCACCGTAGCACTAATAGTAGTGTAGTGCACATTATATAGTTATGTGATTTAGTTTTACACTAGATACTAGTTCTGCACAAGCTTTATACTAATAAGCTTTTACGTTATTGTTCTCTGGTAGACAAAATGAATAATTGGAAATGTAATTCCAAGCTTCACTGGCAGCAAGAACAGTGCTTGTTTCCTAAGCAGTACACTGTAGAGGCATGTCAAAGCATTACTGATTCTTCACTATCTCTGGCTGTATGATGCTCTGAACATATTTCTCAAGAGGNCCCCCCCCCCCCAGGTTTGCTGTATTCTCCATAACAGAATTTCTTTGTTTTATCTTGTTGCTGCTGAAGCAGCTGTTCTGCTTTACTTTGGTGCCCCATCCCACTTGATGGGTTCTGAAAGATATGGTGGTAGCCCATTTATTTTCTCTACTATAGAAAGATACAAGCTCAAATACAGATTCAATTCTATTCTACAGTTCCACTTGGAAGACATGGGAACTCTCTTTCTCTTGCTCTGATTTCCAAAGAATTTAGTGTAAAAAAGGTCCCCCAGAGAACACAACTACTACACTTTCTAGAAGGCAAATGTGGTTATGTTTAGCCTGTATTTTCCATGAACTAACTCTGTGAAGCTGTTCCAGTGAAATAAATGCCAGGGGATTTTCTTACAAATGTTACTCCCAAGAGATGCTGGGATGAAGCATCTTATGACTAGAAAGGGTCTGTATTATCTTCTTATCTGCAGATCTGGGATTTCGCTGGAATTCATTCAATATGTAAATTCATGGAGTTAAACACATAGCAAGCTACATGTATTTCCCCTGATTTGCAGCAGTGTTCCCAAAAGCTTTTATCCATGTTCTTCAGTGTTACAACAGGGACTATTTGTCTACAGCCCTGTAGAATCTAGCTGAATTTGAGAACAGTTACACAGTTAAAAAAACCCAAATAATGTTTAGCAAAATATGCCCACTGAATGGATAAATCCAGCAGCCCCCACCCCAAAAAATTAAGAAGGTACTGAATTTTTAGGTTAATTTCAATAAAACCCTGCTGAAGTTCTTTAGAACCTGATTGGCCGAGTCCCCATAAGGGATATTAATAGTCTGCATTTTCCACAAAGGAAAAGTTGTTTTCCATGGCACCGGGCAATGACTGTAGTCTACCAGTTTCTACCCAATATTTCCTACTAGCTAATGTCTGATCTGAGAAGTCATAAAATGTTCCTTGGGGACCTCAACTAAATATAATGAAAAATCAGTTCACAACATTTCTTTGATGTTTTGCCTAAAACCGATGAAGAAGTATTAGTTAGAACGCTGATGTCATTCCATACTGAATTATTCTTTTGATGAAAACCATCAGCACTATAGTTCTGCTTATTATATCACTTTGTATGCCCTATGCACATAAAATCAGAGATACTATTGCAGGAGCTGTTGGCGTTAATTTAGTATAAAAGCAGGATTTTTTATACTTTCCTTCTAGCAGGGATTAAAAAAATATTTAAAACAATTTAGTGACCCTTTTTGGTTCAAGAATGGCATATTCATGTACAAACCGATAGAACCACATAACTTTGCTACTTTCTGAGGGTAAAATTACAATATTTTGAGGCATTAGTTAATAGGATGCTATCCACAGTAGCATTAGCAGCTGTAAAACTGCCAAGTGAATGAAACCATACATAAGAAAATTGCTGATACTTTATTCAAAGAGGACGTAAACTACTCATCCCTGAATAGCCAAACATTATAGAATAAGGTGAGGATAGAGAAGATGAGAGGATGAGGGTTTGTTTTTGCTTAAGGTGGTAAGATTTAGAGTAAAGGGTGAAACTTCTGTACGTTTGGATGGAAACTACCAGATGGGTTTTGGGGCTCCAAATGAAGAGGAGAGAGAACTGAGTGCATTTTGGTGAAGGTTTGATGTCAGCTCTGTTGGGAGCAGTGTATGACAGAGCTATTGAGACACAGGTCAGCAGCTTAAAAATAGACAGCTTCCACAGGAGTGGGACATTGCTTCTCCTTCCATGAGATGATTTTGGTGCACAACCAGTCCTCTCCCTCCATCTTCCTGGGTGCCACAGAAACTAACAAGACCATTCACAAGCCCTTCCCATGTACATGTGTAAAAGAGGACATCACTCATCAGACCTATGAGGCCAAGACTATCTCAGTTAATCAAATTTCCTGTTTGTTCTGAGGGAAATGAACAACAAAATGAACTGATATGCCTCACAAGTACGTTTCACCTTATTAATTAAAAAAAAAAAAAAAAGGGAGACTTTTTATCTTTACGTTTCTGTTTTTAAACAAAAGTTTCTGAAGTAATGCCTGCGTGATCGGGGTAGAAAGCCACATGTCATCTCTGCCCATGCTCCAAGGCAGCAGGGAACAGAGCCAGCTCAGGTCTCAACAGTAGGCAGACAGGGCAGGACTTACCAACTGCATTAAACTGTTCCTGTAGCAGCGAGTGCTGGCTTCTGTCCGAAGCAAGAACAGAGAATGGAGGTAACAATCTGCATGAAAGCCCCTGCATGTGACCTTGGAGACCTGTGGCAAAGCACTAAGTTTTTGGCAAGGCATTTAATTTTTACTTTAAATGATGACAAATTCTGTATTTTGAACCTATCCCCCTTCTTTTGCTGCAGAAAGTGAATGTGAACAAAAGGAAAAAGAAAAATTATAGGCATGAACATAAAAGAAATGCTAAATTTGAAATTAAATGAAGTTCAGATAATCATCTGTCACTCAGTTTCCCAGTATTATCCCTTAATAACCTTATTGTCTCTTTGCCTATTTGCTTCTTATCTATTTAAAGCAGTTGTTTATCATTCACAGCCTGATTGGTTCATCATCTATGTGTTTCCAAAAGAAAGGGAAGATAATATCCCCAGATAGTTTTTCCTCCTTTTTGTTCCATTAGTTGACAAGAAAGTGGGGAATTAGCATAAAAAACCCCCTTTGCTAGCACTAGATTAAAGATGGCCTTGAAATACAGGGCTTGGAGCCAGATTCATCCTTCCCAAAGTTTGGATGAGCTCAGATTTGGGCTTTAGGGGCTGGCAAAATGCTAATTCCAGGCTAGCAAAGCATAAAGTCCAGGAAAAGCACAGCCTTTTTTCCCAAATGAATAACTGGGAGACACTGAGGGTCCTGACTGTCAACTGCTCAATGTATTTAGTGTTTGGAGTATTCTGGGCTCACAATAAGTAAGTACATGCATGCGTGCTCCAAGAATGAGGAGTTAAGGTTTGAAATAGCACTTTTGGGGATAGTTAAGTAAGGGATGATATTTTACTTTGTCAGACTATTCCCATGTCAGCCTGCTTTTAGACAGATTGGTGCTCTCAGGACTGGCGACAGAGCTGCAGAGCTGACTCAGTGTTAATCCACACGTATGAACTGAAGCTCTGTCCCAGCTGTGTGTGTAAGGATGCTCCCACCAGACCCAGCAGTAAATTGGTACTGGGCTGTTTGAACTCATGATGGATGTCAGCCGTACTACTCTCTGGTGTGCTGTTGGTCATCAAAATAGATTTGCTTTACTAAATAGATTCAGGTAGGCAAAGGGCTATGGGGTGGTAACCCATGTATGTCAGCTTCTGTGCAGATGAGAATAAACATCATGTACCAACTCCACAAACACCTAAATCTTGCCTTTGCCATGTGGCTTTTGCCTGTGTTTCTTTGGCACCGTGTACAGGAATACTTTGAGGTATTTGGCACACATTAAAATGGGAAATGTTATTGAGTTAAATATGAGTAAAACCCGATAACGGAGCCACTGCTGCACCTACCCTCCCTTCAGGTACTCTTATATGAAATTAAATATTGATTGGTTATGCTGTTCTTGCATCCTCAGTTTTCAGTCTGATCTGTAATGGCAGTATTGTGTGCAACATCTGGAGGGTGCTGGCTGAAGGGCAGTTTGATGGGTTCAAGTATCTGTGAGACAGTTTGGGATCGTATTATAGGTTTCATGATCTCAGTCAGATTTCGATGTGGTAGCTGAAGAATTTACCCCAGAGGGTCATCTGGCAGGGACTGGGGATGCAGAGGCCTGAGCTATTTTAAAACAAACCAGAACTGATGGCACTTTCACTTTCATGCTGGGCTGTGAGTGAGATAGTTGGAAAGCACGTTCAGCTGTGGCGTTGATGGGGTTGGTAGCCTTGGGCAGGTGGGGTGGGAGGATGGAGGCTGCTGCCCCACCATGGGCTGTCAGACGTAACGAGGGGTAGGGACCAGGCAGCGCTGCCTTGTGCATGGGGTCAGAATAAACTGGGATGACTGAAATGCCCCGCTAATTCCTCATCTCCAGGAGTGGGATCTGTAACAACTCCTGAACTATGGCACCTTAACAGACTGAAGTAAACAAAAATTATGTTTCCTACCCCAGGCTGTAAACTGTGGAGATGGCAGAGCGGTCACAAGACTGCTCAGCCGTGGTCTGAGCTGGTGCTTTGGGTGCAGGACCAGATGAACAGCTAGTGGAGGGGGGCAACTGATCCAGCCTAATCCAGGGAAATCAGCTCTTTCTTCCTTTAAGTGCTAGATATTTCTGTCGAAGCCATCAGCAGCGAACCAGTTAACGGTGCTGACACTTGAATGAGGGCCCTGAGTTTCCAGAGGAGCACCCCGCAGCCGACCCCACTTGGAGACCTTCCTGCAGCCGCTGGCAGGGACCTGGCGTTTGCAAAGCTGCCGCCGAGACGGGCATATGGCTCCGAGGTTCCTCCCTGTGCATTCACAATTGTATAACATCCCTCTTGCAACTAAAACAATTGTTTACATGGAAAATTAATGTTGTTCACATTTTTTTCTTCTGTGTTTTTTTACCCATCTTTTAATGTGATTTAACAGCTGGAGATGAGGAGAAGGCAGCACCAGGAGGGCAGCCAGCTCTCTGCAGACGGGCAGAGAGTGCTCTGGGGACTACCACTGGTCCATGGATGACAGATGGGAACTTATGGTCTATAACTTAACAGATGGATCACAGCTCTGTTTTTTACTTGCATGGAGAGAATCAAATGATTATGGGGTGGCTAAATAAAAGCAGCTAATCAGAAAGATCTGTGATTCAGTGTAGTGATTTGGGAGGATGTAATCTGCAGGGATGAAAACCTTGTGGCAGTGACTAATGTGTAAAAACAATGGCAAGAAAGATGAATTATTGCCCTGATTCACATTCCGTAAAACTATATTTCATCAGAAAGCATCTTTTTTTTTTTGTCTGCCACTCACAAACACTTTTTTTTTCTGTGAAAAGACATGATTTTGCTTCAGAAAGTGAAAATGTAATTTACTGTGGAGACTAAAATAGAGATGTAATGTTACATTTTGATATGACATGCTAGATATACATTTCTATATATATGTATTTATTACCCCATCCAAAACTATTTTCTGTATTTGCTTTGCCAGCTACCACTAAATTGACAAAATCAACAAGAACTTTTGTGACCTCTGTCAATCCCTGACCTTTTACACCATAGTGGGACACGGCACATTTGTGTGTCTGTCATTGATGATAGCGTGCGGGCTGTTTTTTCTGCATTTCATGAATGCCTGTCACGGTAAGAGATACTTTTTGCTATCATTATCTTTATTACTATGAAACATACAGCAACAGCACACATGAAATGCATTAAATACTTTGATGCCTGCATTTCTTAGTAACCTTCAAGATCTTTCATTATTACAAAACTTAGCAAAAATAAACGGGATGCAACAAAGTCATACCGGGTAATGGAAACCCCAAAGGGTATTGTAAATTCCCCCTTCCCTTCTCCCCAGTTGGCTTATCAGGCTCTAAGACAAAGTGTAGTTTAAGGCACGTCAGTTTTCAATGGATGAAGTTATCTCTCTTTTAGCAGGCTGTCATGGCACACTCAAAGTTACTTCTGGGCAGAAGTGTGGTTGCTTGTGCTTTTTTTTATATGTGACGCTTTCTTTTCCCAGGACCAAGGTGTTGGGCTTTTCCTTACCATTTTCCCACCTTTGCTCCAAAGGTATGTTTTACTTTCATATCCTGGTTTTTTATACCTAGATTTCTGAAGGAAATGAGACCTGTGCACTCCTACTGTGTGTGCATGCGCTTGTATCAGACTCCCTGTAACAGGTTTTGAACTTGCTCAGTTTCAACCCCCTTTAACAGAAGGGTGGAAACCTCTCAGCTGGTAAGTTCCTACCAGACTTAGGAGAACAGGCCCCCGTGTAGACAGAAAGCCTAGGAGGCTCACCCTTTATCAGATATCAGAATCCACAGAGGAGAGTGAAGACAGAGAAACCTGAAATTTGAGTTTCATTAATTCTGCTCTTTGTCAGATTGCTCATCTTTAGAAGCTTTCCCAGTGTCACCCCTTCAAAGCTTTATTAATCCTGAAAGCTGTTACAAGGCTTACTTTCAGCATGAAAAATGGGAAAACCTGACTCCTGACAATTGCTAAATTATAATGAAACAGAACGTGTGCCCCTTTCACATGAATACTGAGTAAGTTCATCAGGATCAGGACTGCGGTATTAGAATGAACTCCAAAAGTTACTTGTTATGATGGGTCAGAAAGGAAGCTGCACGTGAGCATGGTGACTGCCGCAGCTGTGTGTGACATCCACAGTGAAAAATTAACACATCTTTATGAGAGCACTTTCAGGGGAGAACGCAGGGTGCAAAGGTGCAATACTAAAGACCTGCATAAATTATGCATTCATCTTCTTCTGCTGATTTGTGTGAATTCAACATTGCGTATTCTTATTCAACATGTGTGTCATAGTTTATGGGGTGATTATTAAAAGAGGGAGAAAAGGAAGCCTCCAGGAGAACACAGACATGAACCACAGGAGAAGAAACACTAGAAGAACTACTTAAAATACTTGTTTAGTTAAAAGATAGCAGTGCTTGCAAGAAGAAAGTAACACCTGACATTATGTTGTCATGGCAGTAGACTTAACACTGTCCTATGATTGAGCGTAAAAAAAGAAAACCATAAATATGAAGTAGATGTCTCTCACTTAAGCCTAATAGACCATTAACGCCCTCTGTATTGCAATTTTGGATCCCTCCTGAACAGTGCAGAAAACAAGTTGGGCATTGCTGGGTCTGTGTTGTGAGAGAAGAGAACTTAGAAATATTTCATTTCAAAGCACCTCTGTCTCTTAGAGAGATTTTTAACAAATTGCAGAAGTCGTTATGCTCGGCATCTTCAATGTTTTTCCCCAAACCATGGCAGGCTATATTGTATTTGGGATTGGAATCAGGAGCCTCTTAGGAATCCAAGTAACTTCTCAGGCTGCTCATGGTATCCTGTCCTTGTATATGCCTGAGAGAGTGAAGTTGTTCTTTAATGCCTGGCCATAGCGAGAGTCCTGTTAGACCTTGCTGTGGCACATTTAATCCCATGCAAGTAGTCTCCATTCAAGACACAATAATGTACATGAGAATAAAGAATCACAACAAAATGTAGGCTGGAAGGGATCTCTGGAGGTCATTTAGTTCAGACTTTGGCTCAAAGTTGGATCAGGTCCCCCAGGACCTTGTTCAGTCAAGTTTTGAAACTCTCCACGATGGAGATGGCACAACCTTTCTGGGCCACCTACTCCAGTTGTACACACTCTTGTGATGAAGTATTTTTTCCTTAAAGGTTGATATTCATTCCCTGATCTGTTCTCCCTTGCTGGTCTGTGTGCTTATGGTGATCAATTTTGCACTGGGATATTGTGCAGGAGTTTTTGAACAAAAAGATCTCTAGAGCTAAAAGCATGTGAACAGTTGCTTGAGCTACAGTTGCCGCTTAGGGGTCACAGCTAGGATAAGAACCATCCTTTGTCAACTGGGCACAGTCAGAGACTAGTAATAATTCCCATAGGTTTTCTGTGACTCAGGACCCCGAAGAAGCTTTCTTTTAGCATCCTTTCCAGACACTCCAGCTTTGGTAGCTAGAGACACATGGGATGATATTGGAGCATTTTGCACGGGAATGCACAAATAGGACTTTGGAGTAGTTTTGATGGAGCCTCAAAATGTCGTCAGTCTCTTGACCTGCACACCTAGGAGAGGAGGGAACAGAGCAATGCATGGTGATGGACAATCACGGAGTCTAAAGTAGCGCTCTGTTTAGGAGGGAGGTGGGGTGATCCTCCAGTCAAAGCCATGTATCCTGGGTAACTGTAGGGAAAAAGGATTTGGGCTGTAGTTGTGCTTCATTCATAGAATCATAGAATCATAGAATCATTGGG
>WAAD01034515.1:211-32973 GCA_013389945.1 Fregata magnificens | reverse complement strand
GAAACAAAATAATTCTAACATGCAGCACTGTATTGTACGTAGCATACAGCCTAGATTTTATATATATGTATCTATATAAAAGATGAATCAGTAATGAGGTTTCTATTTGACAGCCCAGTAAATAATACATATAACAGCCCAGAACTTGGCCAATGAAACTATTCCATTTAATTGTTCTGCATTTAAAAAACTGAAGGGGAATTCCCATGATTGTAAAGTTCCTTTATTTACAAGAAGTTGTAGCTATCAAGGAATAGCACTTGACACCTTTAATAGTGAATTTAAAAACTTATGAACAGCATGCACTTCTCTAAAACACCTTTCTCTAAAACACTCCCAAAGGTGTTAAACAATAAACCAAATCAAGCAACAGGACTTAATCCTGGGTAATGCTGTTACGTTTTCATGTGGTTATAATTAGCTGTTAATATAAGACAAATGTTTCACTAAGCTTAAATTATAAGCGCTGTAAGACAACAGGCTGCAATAATCAGTCCTCAGTTTCTGTTTCCTACTGTGGGTTGCATTCTTGCACCTTTTCAAAAACCATTACTGGTAAATTTTCAAAATCTAAATAAAGGAAAAATCAAGGAAGCAAATATGCATTACGAAAAATGACCTGGGATATTTCAGTCAACTATGAAGCGCATGTAACTCCTGCAAACTTCCACAGCTCCACTTCAACTGGAAAAAACACAGTGAGCTAGTGTCCATTGTATGTCTACTGCATGCCCATTCATGATCAATTTATTGACCAGTTCCTCTTATTAACTTCTTTTACCATATGCCAGTCACCAGTCCTCAAACCAGAGATGGCAGCAAATGAAACACTTGCCAGTGTGAAGATACACCTTATGGCAATGTTGGCAACATTGGCCACGAAGTCATGCAAAGATCAACAATAATTTTATTTACAAATTTGTGTAAAGGAAGATTGAGGTTATTAGCTGTTCACTTCTAATTGTAAATTATGTCAAAAGAAACATTAAAAAATATGTAAAGACTCTGCTATAAACAGTGCTTTTCTTCAACTTCTCATTTCAGATCACTGCATGATTATAATGCTTATTATAAGGCCACATCCAACAATTAAAAAAAGAAAAAGTTTTCAGTTGGAAGCTGAAGGAGAATCAGCTGCAGGTATGCTGAGGTGAGGAGAGAAACAAGGATCGTGCTTGTAACCTTCCTCTCTGTTCCACTTCAAGATGGGACTCAAAGAAGGAAACTCCATCTAAGTACTTTCATGACCTCACAAGTCCTTCTGTGTACAGATATCTCCCCTTCATAAAACTGTGGACTTAATTTTCCATATTTCAATGCAAGCCTGTCCAATTTTGTGTATCAATAAATGTCATTTCTGGCTGTAGTTAGAAGTTTGAGTAGTTCAGGTAATGCATTTCCTTATGCATGAGGAAATACAGATCACCGTGCCAGCAAAATGGGGCTCCTTTTCTGAGGCTGGATTGAGATCACGTTGAAACTTTGACTTCCCCACCTACACATTTGTGAATTTATGGTGCAGACAGCTCCAAGAGTGCACTAACAAATGTGCAGTTTGCCAGCACCATCTACTGATGAAGATACAGAACTGAAAGTGTTTCTTTTTAGCCAACACAGGCTGTACGAAGTTAAGGATCATCAGGGTGTTCTAGTACCTTTACAAACAGGTCCTGTACTAGATTAGATTTTTTTGTTGTTGTTGGAATTTACATTTGGCCTGTGCTTTATCATCGTCAGGAGCTTCCAAGTACTGGAAGAGGCTGAGTGTGTTGAGGATGGGTGGAAAAAGAAACCCAAAACAACATAAAAAACCCCAAATAAACCAACACTACCTAGTGAGATATATATGTACGTATATCTCGTTTGGCTCATAATGAGGGAGAAACTCATCCTCACAGCTGGCACTCCAGGAAAGGATCTGTGCTGAATCTCAGAACTGAACAACCAAGCCAACAGGAATGTGGGTTCACCCCCTCATACCTACAAACAGGCTCTGCAGGTGAGTGCTGGGCATAGAGCCTGCCCTTGCTCTTCCAGCCCTATCAGACTCTGGAGACTTTTGGGTATGCATTAAAGCCTCTGTTGAATAATGTGAGTAATTTAGTCCAGTGTAAGAGTTCATGACAAAGACAAGCTGGAGTGGTAGTTAGAAAATGTTTATGAATAAAGCAAAGAACCTGGGATTTTTTGAGTCCTCCTGGAGGAAGGTGCCCAGACCTGTTCAATACTACTGTAATGCTGAATGTAAGGCTGAAATTTCACAAGGCACCCCAGCAAGTGTTGCACACATCTATGTCGAGGGTGAGAGGGGTTTGGCAGGCAGCCTGGCGGTTTTAATATTAAAAGAGATTGAAAGCAGTAGTTCAAACAATCACACGTGGAGACATGCTTAACTTCTTGTACAGCACAACCTTTGGCAAACACCCCATTGCACACACCACAAGAATTCAGCAACCTCAGGCAGTGGCAAGCCCAAAGACTCAGCAGAGGCTTGTTTTGAGAGGATGGAGGTGGGGACTGACCAATTTGCATCTGTCCTGCCCTACCACTGTTGATGCCATTATTCTTTTTGGAGACCATGCTGGAGATTTTACTGTCAGTGGTGTCAGTACATGGACATTTGTACATATATGGTGATACAGCAAATCAGCATCATATAACAAAAAAATGTTTTCATTCCATAGGCTTGAAAGTAGGGTTTTTTCCATGCTATGAAAAATAATTTTCCCCAAGCCTAAGAAATAATAATAATAAATTACAACAATAGAGGTAGCTCCTAACCTCCAATCCACACTCTTCATATACAGTAGTACTTCAAAAACTACGACTTATGTACAACAGTCTAGAAGAACTGGCAATACAGCAGTAAAGATACTTGGTACATGCTCTCTAATCTGATCAGGCAATATCCCACAGCACTGGGATTTAAATTTAAAATTGGTCTGACATGGAATGGGACAGAAAGACATTTATGTAAGCTCTGTGGGTTGGCTTGGCCAAAATGAAATACAAATTATCATTGTCAGCCAGCAGAGCAGGTATGACACTTGCTATGCAATGTTACGCTTTGTGGGAAGAAGACAGAGATCTTTTAAATAAGTCGGTCTTTGCTCCCCCGGTTCCTTCATGCCAACACTGAGTGTGTTAGGAAGGGCACAGCAGCTTCCCATCACATTCCTCAGTGCACAATAGAGCTTCCTTGACTTCAGTTACTACGGTTGCTCAGCCAAGAGGAGAAAGCCCACTAAAACAGGGTTTTGGATACCATCTGGTTGTCCTGCATCACCACCACATTAGAGAAGAATGACTTGAGAGAGCCAAGCACACATAGCAGCCAAGGTAATAAGCACAACCAGGGAAACTGGAACAAAGAGAGTGCCACTTCATTAATAAAAGCATTTTTCTCTCTCCTGGTCTGCATAAAAGTGGATTTGAAGAGTTTAGAACTGACTGCATAAAATGAAAGTGAACAGCAATATTACTATAATCTTTCACAAGTGATATCAAAAGGCAATAAAGAACAGTTCAGAAGCACACACAGTCAGCAGGAAACCCCTGTTCCTTTAAATGATGAACTTTTTTATGTTCAAAGTTCATTACTCCCTCCCCTCCAATCCACTGTGTTCCTCCCTCCCTGGAGTGCAGCAGCTCCAAGGGCTCCACACAAGGCAAGACTATGGCAGCTCCATTCAAGAAATGCTGAAGAAATGCTGTTATATAAAATGCCACATTGGCTTCATAAAACTTTGAAGGTATTACTCCTCTAACCTCAGTGGGACTCCAGCTGAGCCCATGGTGTCCATTTGCACTTACAATTCTATTTGTATTGGGCAATCAAGTCAAGAGAATGCCATGCATATGCTAAGTTTCATAACAAAATATATATTCCACGTCAGCAGTGTCCTGGAGTGTATTAAATGGGATTGAAATATAGAAAGTGTAAAAAGAGGACTGCTGAGCTCATTGGACTTCCATTCTGAGATGTCCACAAGGAGAGCTTTGTTTTCTTATTCTTTTATAGGAGAGATACTCTTTGGAAGTAGTAAGCAAAATATTGTGCACATAGATAGTGCACACCAGGTGATTCACACATACTGTTCTACTACATACACATAGCAGAAACCCATATGCATTGAAGAACGCTGCTACTAACTTTTCCTACTGGTACTTCAGATCTCTCATGAAAAATCTGGCCCAGTTATGTGGACTTCCACAAAGTGTTCATTTTGATTCAATACTTTGTGCAGTGCTCACTGGGCCAGCCAGCAACCATGCCACCTTTGGTTTCTTAATGGGAGGAGAATTTTCCTTTATGTACAATTGCTAAATTGCATATTGAAACAGATCATCTAAAGAAAAAAAAAAACCAAAGAAAGAAAGAAAACAACCCACAAAGAGACAAAACAGATTAATTGCTTTTCTTTTGGTTCACCTCTTCTGAACTTCCTTGTAATCTCTGCTGTTCATGAAAATCCACAATTTTCAGAATTGTTTCATAGTGCTTGTCCCCCTATTTCATTTCTTAAGATGGGTATGTGGAATCCCACATCACTGTGACAAAATCAGTCCTTAGTTGCATCTGCACCAGCATCTGATTCCCCAGCTGAGTGCTCCATAGAGCTGTCAAACCACGCTGAGTAAATGGAAACTGAAGCTGACTTGATCTTTTGCAATATGAAATAATAGCAGCAGCAAGAATGATCAGAGACAAGATAAATGTGGGCAGGAAAAGCATCACTATTTCAGAAGTTGAACTACAGGCAATTTTATTTTTACCACAAAAAGGTGCAAAATCTAAATACCACTGTCCATATTTTCACTTTGATTTTACCTAAAGGAATTACAAAGGGTTTAGGTTTTGTGCAAATACGTATTTGTGGAAAAGCTTGGTAGCAACAGGGCCTTACCTGAAAAATACTGTTAGATTTTAGGTGAATTTAATGGCATGAGCCGTACGTAGACGTTCCATGCATCTCTCTACTCTTTCTTCTTAACTATTTCTACACCATATATTTACTTTGCTGAGGTATTTTGGAAAGCTATGCATGCTTAAATATGAAATGGTAATCCAAAAAAACTGCCACATCTGCAGGCAGTGTAAATCGATGTATCATTGTCAGCTGAGAGAAGGTGAGCTGTGTGCTGGAGAAATCTTTAGAAGGTATTTAAAAACATAAAAGATGCATTAAAAGCCTACATGCTGCACTGCAAAGATCTTATTTTATGAACAGTACTCTGTTTTGGTTGGGAAGAAAAACGTATGAACACTTGGTTGAACAGAGAATTATGAAAGAAGCTTCAGTAAGATGTACTTATGGTGTATTTCAGAGGCATACAAACATGTCCTGTACACCAACATTTCCTCCTCCACCCCCACAGTCACCTCCGCTTCGAAAAAGCTACCCAAAAGTGCTGCTTGGACTGGAGGTTTTTTAAATACAGTAACACAACTAAAAATAAATATTGTCACATCGCTTATTTGATGTAACAAGTATAGTCATTCCAGTAACAAGAAGCAGGGCTGGCTAAAAAACATGGCTTTGATCAAATCACTAAGAAGGTATCTAAAAGTATACATTTAAAGAAAAGAGTTTTGAATGCCTTCAAGCAGGGAAAGATTGGTCACGTTTGCATCTTGCAGTGGGATCCAACATGACTGACATTTGCTGATTTTTTTTCTTGGTGCTGGGACATGCATAGTGACATGCTCTTATGTGACTTCTCTGATGTCAAATACAAGCTTATACAATGCAACTTTTCAGGAAACAAATTAACTTTCATCTCTTGCCTCTAGTTGATTTTATGATGCTTATAAATATAAGTCTTTAAGATGTTAGGTTCTTCTCTGTCAAATATGGCTGACCCTGATCAACAGGTTCAGAAGTTATTGGGAGCAAAGCAGCAAGCAACAGGCTGTCAAATGACTGCATATGCCTTGCCTCCTCGAAGAAGTCGGATGACACAACAGATGCAAACTGTAGGTTTACAATATCTTACGTACCACTAAAATATCAATCTCTTACACCTCAGACTAGAACACTTGCCTGGAAGGCATCAGTTTGGGGGGAAGGGGAAATGGGATGGAAGTCATAGAAGCTTCATTCCCTTGCCCATTTGTGAACATTTACAGATAGATTTCGCCCATACTGAAGAAACACACACCTAGCCCTTCAGGCTCTAAGACATGACATGAAAACTCATCTGCTTGCTCCCAGTTCTAGCTACCCTTAAAGGAACAAATTTTCTCTCCAGCTACCCAGTAGAGCCTGCAGGTGAAGGAAAGAAAGAAAATAGTTTCCCAAAAATATTCTGTCTTGCCTCTCCTTAAGGTGTGCTAGCATTTCTATAGCACTTATCCGTCTCTCATGGGATACACAAGTTGTCACAAGAATCCAAAGCAGCAATAAGGATGGCATGTATAACTATGGCTTGAAGACAGTCACACCACCACCAAGAAGGAAAACCAGCAACTTTTCAATTTTCCAGTCTTCACATGCAAGAATAATTCAGTACTTCAGAAACAAAGATGAAAACCAAAAGCCAAACAACATCACCCAAACTGCTCACATTTCTGTGGCACACAGAGATCCCTCCTGAGACACCTGTGTAATTTTTTGAGCCCAAACCACAAGCATTTACTCCCCAAGTCCAGCTTCAGTTCAGTAATGAGAATTACATTCAGCTTCTGTAGTGCAGAGAGCTCTCCTGGTGTGAAATTCACTCTTGATGTAAAAGATATGAAGGTCTAACCTGCAGAAAGAGCTTCTCTCTTATACAGTATTGCTATCAGGACATATTATGGTTAGATCCTTAAATAAATATTTATCACTTAACGCTCCACAGAAATGTTTCATAGTTCTTTTTAAAGAACTTACTAGCAAAAGTATACCTTTGCAATTATAAGGGATTCTGTAATTATCCAGAAAAATCCATAATAAAATACAAAAAAGAGAAACAAACAAGAAATGCAAGTTGCAAAATCATTAAAAGTGCTGGCCATATAGCCCGTAGTAAGATTGTTTTTGAAAGACAATGAATTTTGGTCTTCTTGTTAACATCAGAGTAAAAATAAAGCAAAACACACTTGCACCACAAGTGCAAAATCATCCTGACAATCTTGGGAGTCTGCTTGAAGCCTGTTTCCAAAATTGCAATATTTTCTTTTAGGCCTATAATGATTTTCCCATCTGGACTGCGTATCATTTTTATTTAAAATAGACAATTGATCATGGAGGGGGATGCAAGGAGAGAGAAACTTCTTCCACTCATCATGGAATTATATCAAAACTGAGTAACTGATAATCAGTCTCTTACAAGGCTTTTATACTGACTAACATTACTTCCCAATCAATCCTGGTGATTTTAACAAGGCTGTGGGTAGTTATACATTATTTGAGTATATTATTGCTCAGCTCACATTAGCACAACCTGCCCCTACTACTCTATTTACACATAAAAAAATTTCTGGGCCAAACTTTGAATAGATTTCTAGCAATTTACAACAGAACCAAACGGCCCTTACAATGTGGGATACCTACTTGGTTAGACACTTTGGCGATTCCTGCCTTACTGAATATGCTGTTTTCTTTGTTGTTTCCATTGTTGTATTTCTTCCCAATACAGCCTTTGCTACAAGTTCTATTATGAGCTTCTAGACCAACTACTGCAACAAAATATAATAAATACTATCTACTGCAACCACACATCTACTTCTGGCTTCACCACAGTTAGGTATTCAATAAGACTTGCTCAGGAGAAGCTGTCTAGCTAAGGACAGCATTGCCATACTTAGCTGGACTCTTGTCTACTGGTTGCACTCCCATCCACCTGAAGTTTTATAGAGCAGGGTAATAATCTAAGTTACTGCTGTATAAAAATAGGTTTGTCTGTTGTTCTTCACATTAGTTTGGTATCATTCTTTAGCCCTAATTGGTATTAATAAACATCTGTGTCATGCAAACCCAAAGGCCTTCCCTCAGAGCCCACACTGGTTTTCAGTGTAGAAAATGCAACTGCTAGGGAACATGGAGACGTTCAAAAAAGGTCATGACTGGTGACAGTCAGCATCCTGGTTGATGCCAAGACAGGTTTCAGTATCCCCTTGCTGACACCCAGGAAATAACCCAACATACCAGGTCCCTCTTGGCCACAGAAGCAAGCCACGGTCAGTAGAGCAGTGGATTTACTGTCCTGCTCTGAGCTGCACAAATCAAACACAGTCCTGACTTACAGGTACTGCCAATCACCTGATTTACTCCCCTTACATACCCCTTTCTCCCATCCACCCCTCTCCCCTTTACCACCCTCATCTCCTCCCAGGCAAACAGCCTGCCCATCTACCTTTTCCCCACCGGCCCCTGTTTTGCACCCTTATTTGGTATTTGTGATACAGTGCCCGAATAGTTTCTGCCTTGGCCAGAGCAGTTCCACTTAGCCGCTGCAGGCAGGAGTTGGGCAGTTCTGACTTCCTGCCCTAAAGGCATTGAGCTTCTGCTGGCTCAGACAGTTGCACAAAGACGAGACCTTGGAGACACACCAATGCAGGAAGCCAGCACAGAAAAAGGGAGCAGCAAGTGCAACAGAAAGGCAAAGTAATTTGCCCAAGCAGTAGGCTGGGGCAGAATTTAGAGCAGTTTCTCTGAGTGCCAGTGCAATCCCCTAACCTTCAATAATAATATTGCTATGTTTTCCTAACAGCCTCTTTTTATTTCCAGCATGTACAAATGATTAAATGAAAGATTTTTTGCCTTGTGAAGGCAAATAAAGGCACATAAAGGCTCCAGAAAAGATCACAGCCTCCTTCTACACAAGGAAAAAAAAAAAACCCAAAACCCCAGTGTAAGTAACTGCAGGTAGGGTTTGTTGTTTAATTTTTACCAATCTGGTAAGTCGCATGTTATTTCTCTTCCCAAAGAAGAGAATACCCTGATATGCTATAGCCACATTTGCTGGCAGGTAGCCATCTCTAGGTAGCCTAGAGATGGAGGAGGTGGTCCTGCAGTGTTGCTGGAAGGGTGTCACAGTGTGAGTTGGACTAGAGCACGGCAGCATCCCTCTTAGTGAGACTAGAGAGCTGCTCAAACTGCTCCTTTAAAGATGGCTAGGGGTCTGCAGTCTGCACAGGCTGGTGGACACAGGAGGTAAGAACTAACTGTATGAAACTGGTCTACTGGCCAGTGTCCCTTAGCTCAGGCCAAATCTGCCATATCCAGTCCTGGGGCAGCCATCAGATTAGGCTTACTAATGTTGTTAGAAGCCTATGAAAACTGGCGCACTGCCTAATACATCGGGAGCTGCCACATCCCTGAAGACCTAAATATTTCCTTTGGTGAAAACATGATATAAAACACTCTGCCTTCCTTCTCTATGTGCTGACCGAGTCTACTGGGATTTTGGTTTGTTTGGGGTCTGTAAGCATCTCCCATCCGTCACTGTGTAATTTTTTTTTTTTTTTGAACTGTTATTGTTTTGGACAAGAGTAGGTTGACGTGTGGAGCAACAGGTTTATGAATACATCAGAAAGAGCATCATTCCAGTCTGAAGTTTTCCATATTTAATACAGGCATTGACTATTGATCACCAACCTGTGAATGACTCCTGTTTTGTATCAACACTCACAATGTTGCGCTGCTACAAGAAGCCCACTGTTGAAGGTGGGAGTTGCAGCAAAGGCAACGCTACGTGTTGCAAGCTGTATGCCCTGACCAAACTTTCAAAGCCAAAATTCACAGAATCTGATGCAAACACCCAGAATTTCACTAAGTGCATGGTGTTCCTCAATCTATAATTTCCCAGGTAATTCCCAGTACCCAATCAGGCCAAATTTAGACCAGATACTGTCTTAAAATGGATATCTAATCTGAAAAGGCTGTTGTTAACTCTTAACGGTTGAAAAGGCTTATCTTCACCAGTGGGGTAGGGGAGAGAGAGAAATAAAACTTAAAAAGAATTGTAAACACTGTTTATTAGCCTTAAAAAAAATACACAAGTTTCAATTTCATGCTTCACTATGAAGCCAAAAGGACTAAAAAAACAATTTCTATAAAATGATGATGAAGAAAACATAAAGTCACAAAATTTCAAAAGCTGTGGTTTAATAAAAATGACAGAGTTTGGGCAACAAAACCACTGCATTTTTGTGCTGGATGTTCCCCTTGGTCTAATGTACTCCTTCTGCCACCTCCAGTTTCTAAATTTGGGGATATTTGGGTTTGTCTTAAATCTGAAAACACTGCCTAAAAGTGCCATGGCTGACTTATTCTTCACAGGATGACATCCTGGCATATCCGAGATCAGATTTTCTCTGTGTGACTGGGCAAGTCGCTTTGGATGACATCCAGAGCGGGACATTGTCTAAAGCTTAGAGACCCACCCAACAGAGAGGATCCACAAAGCTCTATGCATCAGACTCAGTGCTAGAAATACATTTTGACAAACAGAGAGGTAATGGTCCACACTTTTAAAGGCTGGGTATGCCATCTTCATGCAAGTCAAGCTTCCTTCAATTTGTATCACTTAACTGCAATTCATTCCCCCCCCCACCCCAACTCCCACAAAAACCCTTATCCAATTTTAGCAGCCATACATAACACGGGCCTGAACTTCCCCAAGCCTGGTGGAGAGGAGGCAACTATGGCAGATGCTCTGTTTCCTAGTTTACAAGCCTATTGACTGACAATAGCAGCTGCCAACACTGCTAATTCCAAATGATTCTAATTTTGGTGCTGATACTACATTTTAGATCATGGCTTATTTTAAATAGCCCTATCTTCTGAATAAGAAAAGACTTTACATTTGTGATTCTTACATGCAGTTATCATATACTGCAAACTAAACCAAACAAAAAAAGACTGCAGGCACATGCACGTGTTAATACAGTTAAGCCTCTTTCAGCAGAAACTAGAAGAAACATACCCTTTTGGAGGGGGTTGCAGAAAAGAGAGAAAGAAAAGCCCTGAATCTGAGGTTACCCTTTTCAGATACAGCTCCAAGCTAAAGCCACATTTTTGTTCTGTTCTATTTTCTCTGATCCTCAAACTTCAATCCAAACCTTTAAGTTTAAATGGGATTTCATTCTGAACTACAAGCAGTTTAAATGGAAACAAGAAATTCTCTGCTCTCCCCTCCTGCCAAATCATGAATTTGAAGCTGCAATATTGAGGTGCCTAGCAAATCTATAAAACTTTCTGGCTTGAAGTGATAAGGACAAACAATCAGGAAGCTCACTCTGAAGGTAGGAGATAAACGGAGCAATTTGCTTTCATTTCACTTAAAAAAAGAAAGAAACAGGAAAAAAAAAAGCTCAAGATAAATTTGAGAATTTGCAAGTGGTCAATACATGAAAACCAGTCATTGTTGGTTTTAACTGATGGCTCAATTGCCTTACAATACCAATGGGGCAAGGTTTCACTCCTGTCCTGAATGATTTGAAGGCTACATTGAAAGCCTGTCTCAAGACAAGCAGTGGGTCAGATTCTGCTCTAAAAAGTTGGCATTGCTCTGAACAAAACACAAATGCATTCTGTGTATTTTGCAGCTATGTATCTAAGCCCTAGTTCCCTTAACAACAATTCAGCAGCATCTCAGACTCAACTTTCTGTAACTAAATATCCTTTAAGGATGCAAATCTTTTATATTCTCCATATGCTAATGGTAGCAAGTCTTCTACACATGACAACGGGGCTCATATTTGCACTTGGCAAGGTACCAAACCTGAGGCTCTGTGTACAGCCCCGACTCATATACATTTCCTGTGCATCTTCCTGGCACTTCAGGTGCAGGTCCTGGGCTGAGAGAACTCGAGATCCCTTGGTCGAGGGATCCCTTGGTCTAGGGCAGTCATACCTGTGTGGTGTGGCATTTTACTTATATGGCTAATAGTGTACCCGGGTGTTTTTTACCTTCTGACTACAGTGATGATTCTAAACAGCTTTTAGCATAGGATTATTTAGAATACATTGAAGTGTAGTACAAGGGTTTCCAGTATGGAGGGCATGTGCATTGTAAACCAATCACTATAATTTTGGTTTTACCTGTCTCTAGCTTTCTAGCTACTAAGCAGCTTCAAAGCATGGCTAATTTGGTCAAAAGAAACAGATTGAACAATCTCCTTAGGCATCTCCTGCATACCCACTAACATCTCTTCTTTTTTGGGACCACTGAAAATGGCTAGCTCTCACACAAAGTCATTCATTTTAACTATAAGATGAACTATCCACTTTACGTACTGCAGTATAAACACAGACTAAGAATTTTCTACCTCATGAAGGAATTGATCTGTTGGTTGTGGGGTTTTTTGGTTTTGTTTTTTGAGTTTTTTTGTTGCGGGGTTTTTGTTTTGTTTTGGGTTTGGGTTTTTTTTGTTGGTGGTTTGGTGGGGGTTTTTTTTGTTTGGTGCTTTTGGTGTTTTTTGGGGTTTTTTTTGGTTGGTTGGTTTTTTTACACACATTTATTTACAGCAAACTTACCAGAAGACATCCATGTACCAACACTGACATTACTCATAACTGAAAGCCAACTGATAGGGTCATGAAGCCAGGTAACACCAAATGTTGGTTTCTGTCATGAATCAAAGCCTGCTACTTTTATTAAAAAAAAAAAAGATAAGACACCATCTGGTGAACATCAACACATCAAGGATAACATAAGACAATTTGGAACCAAAGGCTAATGCTGCAATCTGAAAACCCCAGTCAATATCTGGAACAATTTTCCCCCCAAAGTCTATGCCCCAGAACTACTGCTTGCCAGTTCTGGAAGACCTCTGTCAGTGACACTGATGCTACACTGGTCCAGTAGTTAATTGGGATAATTAAGGTGCTCCAGACCAACAAGCAGGAGAAGTAGAAAACCTGCAAGTCCCAGACAAAATATACCAGGTTTCTTGTTCACAAGGCCCAGGCAAATAGGCTGGTTTTAGAGACAGCGGAGGTGCTTGAGAAACCTTGTTAGTAATATGTCAGGCCTCGTCAAAAAGAAGGTGTTAAATCTCCAGTTTCAACCCACTGACCATTTATGTTCTAACAGGACAGCTATTCATTCAAAGGCAGAAACTTAATTACTTAGTATCAGTCACTACAAGACACAATTTTCCTTGATCTCAAGGGGCATATTTTTCAGTATAAAGTCCAAGCCAGAGTCTTAGAAGGCAAACACCTTTCTTAAGGAGGCAAAGGAGAGGGTTATCTTTTTTCCCCTGATTTGTTTGAATAGTAAGCCACCTGAGCAAAAATTTTATACATGGGAGATTTTGCTGATTTTTCCCCGGCGAAGATTAGGTTAAGCTTGCCCTTTTCTAAAGGTACACAGTTCATCAGGAAGAAGTTTAAAAAGGAAAAATGTGTTTTCCTATCAGGTAAGAGTGCACATGTGGCTTACCTTGTTCTCAAAATGGATGAGCCTGCACCAATCTGCAAGATTGCCAGCTTTATTTCCATCTGCCTGACCTGAACAATAGCACATCAGAAAACATTTTTCCAGATCCACACTTGGGGGTTTGAACATTCATACTGATACCACTTTAATCCCATTTGACTGTCTAGAAAAAAAAACCAGTTATATATATTTAATGATATCAGACAAAACCTTATTTGCTGCAGCAAATAATTTGGTATGGGGGTTTTCTTCCCCTTTTTGGAAACTGCTTTTTCTCCCCCTCAGACTTCTACAACCTTGCAATTGCTGTTTGTGGCACTTGCCAAGGGTGAAGGAATCTAATTTGCTAATTCAATCATCATTTGCAAACTAATGACTGTAAGCATGTATAAAAACGACGTTAAAATATGTGGAACATAAGCTATGTTGATGAATACGTTCTCAGAGTAAATAAAAGCACCTTTCAACTGAAGCACTTAAAGTCTGTGCATATTTCGGGTTCAAGAATTTAGTCTCTTTCTGGACAACAGCTCTATTATTAATGAAATTGACAGTTAAAAAAAGACAGCTCCAACCTCCTCCCCTAGCTGGGCTGTTCCAAGACTCCAGCTGGAGCCTAACTCTTGGTTTAAGGCAGCAATCACTCAAGCCCCCCCTTACAACAGGAGGAGTAATAAGCCATCTACTTCTCAATCAGTGGAGTCTGCTTCAGATTTGCTCAAGAAACCACATTTTTTAGCATTTCTCTTTAAAATTACTCAAGCCCCTTGAATTCCAACACGGATAAAAGCACTATGTGGATGAGACATGTTTGTAAGGGAAATAAACAAACAAAAAACCCCAATGTGACCCAACAGCAACAGTTATATAGCATTCAATTCCATGTTTTAACATGGCTTTGGGTCAGATCTATAATTGATATTTAAGCCTACAACCCTCCAAAATCAGCAAGAATTCAGTTTCAGCTGTGATCCTTAAGCACATCTGGAAACCCCACTCTTAACCACCTGTAAAATACGCCTGTCACTAAGCTCTGCTCTGAGCCAGCAGAAAGGATCTTCACTGGAAAAAGCCATGCATACATACGCTACAGAGCACATTTCTGGCATTCAAGTATTAACAAATGACCCCTATTTTCAGTGTGTCCAAATTAGATTATTGTGCCAGAATTTCTCAAGTGGAGATCTGAGGGAAGTGTCCTTAGGCAATCACAGATGCAGTAATACTCTCTCTCAATTTATTTGAGAAAACAGCCTGAAAATTGGGACAGTCACATTTTCTGGCCAATCAAGAAAATCTGTATTCTCAGCTGCTTATGGATAATAGATGAGCAACGTTATTCATCAACAGGCTTCCAGTCTCCCAATGTTATTTAGGCTGGATTAGCATCTATTCCTCTGCTGCCACACCATTCTACATGTTCTACTCCACGCTTTTCCCTTCAAAGATTTCACTTAATCCTCCTGTAGGGGCTCCTCAGGATTGATGCATTCTACTTCAATTAATATCTTAGTACTGCCCGGACAACCCTTCAAAGCAGGAGTAGATTTCTAGGTAAACATGTGGAACGGATCTTACAAAAAGAGGTATTTTCACACTGGAACAAATTAGGGAAATATTGACCTTGCACAATGCCTGAGTTCTCTCACCAGCAATAATTCCTTGCTGTTAGAATGTTACAGTTAACAGCTTTTAAACATTAAAAATCAATATAGGATCATTTGTCTATTTTACAGCAATTATAAACTGAGACTCAGAAAGGTGAAATGGCCACAACCATCTAACAAGAACTGATTAACCTGGAATTGGAACCTAGTCCTTTTCACAAAGACCATATCTCATTCTATACCATAAAGATTTCCACATCAGTCAAAACGCATGTTCTCTGGAACTAGAGGATCGGATGGTTGAGCGGCTGTAAACATTTCAAAGTGCAACCTCTTCCCATATGGAGGTCAGTATGGCAGTCTATGATGGATAACATTCAAGTTTTCAAAGGTCACTAATTTTGTTGACTATGAACTTAAAAAGAATAGCTTACATAACGCCTGTCCTTTTTCCCTCTCAAAATCAGAGTGCAGTTCGCAGTATCCAAAAGATTTGTCTCACCAATTTCCATGTATTTGAATGAATGCTTTAGTAGTAATTGGGTATCCAGATTCTTGGGGAGCTTTTAGCATCTGAAGTCTGACTACCTCTGCCATAAACAACTTCCCTCTTCACCTGTGGTGTTTGATCGCAAGAGGGGCAGGATAGTAAGCCAAAACTCAAACCAGTATGTAGTATAAGCTTTGCGTAGAATAAACATGGAAGAATCCTGAAGGACAAAGTCAGCTAATCCTAGCTCCAGAACAGGTTCCAAATGCAAAGCAGAAAGAGCCTCCATTTATTATCAACTGTTACAATCATCATTTCTGCTTTTCTAACATTTATTTAATGTAGCTAATTGAAAGTAGTTCAGAGCAGACTGAAGTCAGGATGATACCACTTCACAGTACTTCACTGTGGCTAAGCACAGACAAGGAAGATTCAGAGTGCTAGTGGTAAAGATTCCTTGTATCACATAACAAATCAGCACAAGCTACAGAAAGTGTTTATCTGTGCTAAACAATGCGGTCCAGCACCAAGACAGTTAAAATGGCTCTGAAAAAGCTAGCTCAGCTACTGCATGCAGCCCAGTTGAATAAGCTCATCAACTTACCCACTGTAGCATTTCTAGTACCCAAGCTAATTTGCTGAGTTAGGTTTATTTGCTTGACTATGTTGGCACTGGTAATTTCAATGCTATTTGCATCACTGCAGTATGTGGCTTCTGTTGCCCTCAATTAATATTTGTCAGGTTATCATCACAGTGTCACAGTTTAGCATACTTTAGCGATGCAATTGAGCGGTACACAGCTGAAAAACAATACAGAGCACTATATTAAAACACGGAGCCAAAGGAAAAGTAAGCTTCCCAACCTGTGTTTATGGAGCAGGTAAAGACCAACCATTTAACCTTTGCTCAGTGCAATCTGACGTTGTTCCTTATGACATTATTGTGCCCATTCACAGACTTCCTGACTGTTTATTTCATCACTTTCGCATTTCCGTTTTCACTAGCTCCTGCCCTACTGAGAAGTGACTGCCACAGTAGTGAGGGAGAAAGGGGGAAGGAAAGAGTTGACTCTGCTGAAAACAGAGTAAAAAACTCCTCTAGTCTCATAGGCTACGATTATATTCCATGCTTTTTATTTAAAACCTCTTCAGTCCATCTTGTGCTCTCTTTCTCCTGCCTCAAGTGTCTGAAATTTCTCGGAATTACCTTTTTTCCTAAGAGAAGTCTGCCTTTCCAAGCAGTATTCAGATAAAGAAAAAGAAATATGAAGAATATTTTTCTTCTCCCTTCTGTCCCTTATGCCATGTAGAAATGGCATATTATTGGACTCACAGCTATGACATGATTACTGAACCAGCTCCTAGAGGACCAAAGATTACGGTGACCACCATAAAGTATCAGTGACATCAACTACCAGGATATAATGTTTGGGGGATTAAAAAACCCAAAAACCTAAAAATCCCAGCCTATTTGTAATCACTAAGCAGACCTGCATGCTATTTGTTGCAGTATTTAGTTCCTGGTTTGGTTTTGTGTGTACTACATAAGCCTGACAAGTATTCCACACATCTTCTCCCACTTCAGTTCATAGATCTTACAATTCTTTAGGCCAGTCATTGCAAAATTTCTCATTTGACCATCCACTGTATTAAGTCTGACCCACTTGATTGAAAAGTGCTGCTAAGACCCATAAGTAGGAACCCTTTGTTGGCATCTAAGGAGGTAGCAGATAGCCACGGCTAAGAACCTTAGTTTCCCAATTGCATTATAAAACTAAATAAGCAATGCTGAAAAGCTGAGTAAGATTTCTGTTAAGAATGGGCTTTATATTTAACCAACAATTATATTAACTGTGTCATAAAAGTGGATGTACTACTGTAATTATACACACACAAAACACTACTTAAAATCTGAAATGAATGTATTTCTTCACTGTCTCACTGCTTTAGATTATTTCCTTTTAAAATAATGACAACAAATATGTTCAGACCAAGGAAAATGTTGAAGGTGGCAGGATCTTTCCAAGTCATAAAACTGCACTTTCAGGTCCTACTGGGCCAAGAGCAGCTTAATTGCCTGCAATTGCAATTCCAGCCACTGCAAATCATATACAGCTCTCCCATGACAGCATTAAGAGCTAAGACTTAATTAGCATCCCTGATTAAATAGCAATTCATACAGCCATTATATCTTCCAGCTAGGGAGTGCAGTTCTCTGATAAAGCAATGAAGGGGAAAAAAAAAAAAAAACCCCAAACCAAATACACACACCTCCTCGCCCCAACCCAAAACCTCACCACCACCTACTTTCTTCAAACTTTTTCATGGCAAATGTTCATTATTTATGATGGAAAGGCTACTGCCAGACACACTTTGAGCACTCCTAGGCAAAGTTTCCATTTACAAGCTTGACCTATCTGAGAGATTACAGACCCCAATAGAAAATATGGTAATTATAACAACATAAAGCAGTTCAGAGAGAGCAGCACCAATACTAACCATCAAAAGACTCCCATAGGCAGTCATGTTTCAACAGCCTGCAGTACTGGGAGAGAAAAAGGGGGCAAAAAAATCCCCAACAAACCACCACAATGGAAAAACCCTACATCGTTAATAAATGTCTAAAGAACAAGCATTTCTGAAACTCAGCTCAGCTCCTATTCTTCCCTTTTTTGACTTCATACTTCTGAAACATATCACAGTAGGAGAAGATTAACTCCTTCTTGGGACAGCTGGGATTGCAGTTCTTCACCCCCCTTGCTCTTTGGGAACCTGAAGTGATGGAAAAAAGTGAGCAAGAGCAATACTAAGAGACAGAGTATATATCCATACAGACTTCCTCTCTATGTTTCGATAGGACAACCCTGGCAGCAGCCAGAGATGGCTACATGCTGTAGTAAGTAAGAGCTGGTGTTTTGTGGTGTGGGAAATCCCTTAGTTTCTGAATTTCCAGTGCCTACATATACTTATTCATCTGTTGGTTCTGTACAAAACGTGCTAGCTTGTCCCCGTTTCTTGCTGGATTTGGGAACATCTCCAGACAAAGAGGAGCAGCATCTGAGTGCATGTAGTAGGTAACACAACAGAAACAACTACTTATCTCCAGACAGCTTACATGCTGGCTGTGCTCTCCCCAGGCTGGAAGGATCATGTCAGCCCCTTCTGAAGCATGAGAACATGCTCATTTTATGATGCCATGCCAAGTGGGAAAAATTTACAAGCAGCAGTGATGAGACAACAACAACAAAGAATTATGGAAAGGGAACCAAAGTAATTTAGGAGTTCATGTGCAATGACGATCAAAGAAGAATGAGATTTTAACAGGATTAGAGGTATATAAGTGCCAGAATTAGCAAGATGGATCCTCTACTATAGCATAGACTAGCAGTTTTCAAGTCCTGAAGACAAATGATTTTTGGCTTTTAAGGATAAGGAACAGGGTCAAGAACTGATTTATAGGTGAGGTCCTAGATACTACCCTAAGTACTCTAGGGGAGCACATTGAGATTTTGGAAGCTTATCTCTTAGACAGTGGAGAATTACACCGCAGCAATATTCCTTTACTCATCCAAACTGGAAATCTTAGATAAGTGAAGTAAGTCTGTGATGAGGATAAATATGCTGTCATATGACAAGACTGCAGGAAATCAGCTAGACAGACAGAACAATGACAGACGGGATATAAGAGAAGAGTGAGTTACTGTATTTAGTGTTTGAAATGTCATTTGGATAGTGTTCACTGCTAATGTGCCTTCTGGGGTTTGCTAAGTCCTGTTCCATTGGCCTTCAGAAAGCCAGAGGTCAAATTTACATGTAAAAATCTGAATACTCACTCATATTTGAGCATTCCCCACATGCTGGTAAAAAGCACTTTATTCTTGACTAAACTTTCTGGAAAAGATCTGTTCTTTGCAGCATAGCTTAACAGTCCATCCCTTATGCACTACATACACTCCTGTGTTTCTTCTAGCACTCCTCATTTCCGCCTCATATCCCATTTCACCCTCTTTTCTTTACAGAGATCTTGGAGTAGCATACATTCCTGTAGAACTGAAGGAAACTCCTTTTTCCATCACAATCTTCTCTTACAGTTACCACCTACTAAATATTATATAGGTATTTGATATTAACGTTCAAAGTATTGCTTGCTTCTTGATGCTCAACAGGCTTACAAGTGTGGTTTGTCTTTGTCTATCATTTCTCTAGCTTAGTCAATGCCACTGGTTCTATCTGAGAAAGTGGATAGCCAAGATTTTTGGATGAAGGCCTTCACAGTCCCAAAGAACTCAAGGCTATCATTGGGCATGCAAATAACTTACAGATACATCTGAAGCAGTTTCAGTTATTTGCACCGTAATATATGACTGCTCAGTTGAAGAAAGAAGCTTGGAACAACATATGGTACCAATTACTTACATCCTCCTGTAACCAATACTTTTTCTTTTCAGATACAATTTATCTGCACTGCTTGGCAGCTCAACTGTCTCTCTCTCTTCTCTTGAGGAATACTACCACATGCAGACGGTATTTATGTGCTAGGCAAATTATTTCTGCAACCATATTCTTCACAATAAGCCTATCCTTGTGTCCCATCCAAAAGGTAAGTGTCATAATTTGTGACCGTGAAAAATGCCTTGGCACTTTTTGAAAAGTAAATCCAGAGTCTTGGCAAAATTTCAGCTTTGGTAATTGCATTCTGTCTACCTGTAGTTCTTCTTTTCTAACAACCAACCATGAATTCTACCCCAGATGTGACTGGTAGCATATCCCAGGTTCCAGGAAGCTGTTAAATCAAAGAACAAACTTAATAATGAGCAACATAATAAGCCTTATTTCTCATGTATCTGCTTTACAGGTATTTTTATGCTCTTTTTCAGCTCCCAGAATCCCATCACAACAATAGCTGGACTAAATAGAAATCACAGGAGTAAATCTCTGAGGTCACTTTCTCTTTGAAATGCTGGTCAGAAACCCAGAATGAATACCAATGGCACATTAAAGCTCATTTCCCTCAGCCTACAGCAGCAACTTGGTAGTGTTTAGTTACCTCCCATTTAAAAGTTTCCAACCCTTAGCTGAAAAGAAAGTCCATCAGCCACATGGGTAATAGTCCCAAATACTAGCTTCTGACAAACAAATCTAAAGGGAAGCAAAAGTCCTATATATTTTGGAATAATGAATTTGGCATCATCTCCCTTTGCACTGTTTTTATAAGGCACATTGTCATATTTAAGTGCTAAAGTAAAATAAAAAATTGATTTGCAAAAGCCAATTACAAAACAGCTTCCTCTAGGGGAAAAAAAAAGAAAAAAAAAGAAACTGACACACATGAAAACTGCTACAAAAAGCCCCCCAAATGACATAAATACCTTTTTATCCTTGGGTTATGTCTCTGGGTCCATTAACTTCAAACAATTTGGAAATGAGAACAACATGCTATGAAAAGCACTTCTTTAAAAACAGAGAAAGCAGTATGATGAGGTACCATGTTTATTGTATGCCAATAGAACATCCTTGCTCAGTTTATCAATTTCCAAAAAAGCCCCAAACACGTGAATTTTGTAGTGGCAGCTTTGCAAGCTCACCTGAGATCTGAAAGGGAAGAGGTGTTCTGAATAGCTCATCACTTGTCACCACCCCCCAGGCTGAACACTTGTCAGAGTGTCATGTATTGCCAGGTACTCAGCAATTTGTTGCAAAGGAGACTGCTGGATGTTCCACAGCCCTCCTGAACTAATCTTTCTTACTTTTTGAGAACAATTTTCTAGACCATCTAGCTGGGAATGTCACCTTCCAAATGTGAAGCAAGTAACCGCTGCCTTCTCAAGCTCTAAGAGAACACAGCTTTCTGCAGTAGATGGCACAGGCAAAATATGGTATTTTTTCATAACTTAAATCAATATTTGATGAGAATTACATATTTTCCCTCTTTAAATCTAGTTCTGCACTTTTTTTTTTTTTACTAATATAAGGATAAGATTTGCTTTAAACTACTGAGATTTAAGCACATGCTTGAAATTAGGTAACACCCAAGAAGTTTAGCATAGCTGAATCAGGGCCATATACAAGGCAAAGTTGCTCTGGCCAGTAAGACTGAGTGTCAGGAGATGTGGGCTGGATGGTCATGTCTGCTATGTCCTAAGATAGATTAGAGATATCATAATGTCCCTCAGTCTTATTTCCTTTTTGTTATTAGCTGTCTGACCACAGCAATCAAAAAGCTGCGTACTTGAGCAAGACCCCATTGAAAAAAAGGCCTTCACCCTCCCCCACAGTTTTTCTCTTCACAGCTATATTACTTATATGGTATAGCTGAAAATAATATTAGCTGGGGGCTGTTCTGTATCATTTGTTTTACTTGAGTCTGCATAAAAATTGCTTAACCATTCTGTTGTTCACGAGCAAGCCAAAAATAGCTCTGCTGCTTCTCTCAAACGTTTATCTATGCTGTGGCAATACCAGGAGGAAAGCATTCATGAAAGCAAAGAGGCATGGTTCCAAGAGAGACCTGCAAGGGGGGAGGTGGTTCCATTTATTCAGGAGGGCTAAATGTCCTTTTTTTGCCTGACTACAAATGCTTAAATTAAAAAAAAAAAAACAAAAAAACCCCAGAGATCTTAATGACTGGTTCAAGGCTTCACAGCAATTAAGTGAAAGAACCCTAGTAAGCACTTAACCTTTCTGGTTTCTGTGACTAGGAAAACTAACAGAAATATTCAAAAGATGATCTTACTTCAATGAATTTTAAAATAAAACAAAACAAGAGATAATATTCAGTACCAACATTTCTGAAAAAAATGCTGAGCCTAATGCAAGACCACTGACCAGCAACACACCCCTCATTGCAGAGCTCCTAGATAAGAGCTACAGGCATAAGGAATACAGCAGAAAAATCCCTTCCACTCCCTCCACTGTCTCTGGTACCTGGATGGCAAGAGAAGGACAGGAAGAAGTAGACAGCAGGCAGAATATCTCCTTACCTGCCATGGAGAATCCCAAGGCAGCTCTTCATTCACAAGAGGCTGTTATAACTTTGTGACCAAACCACCAGTCTATCCTGTGAACAATGAGTTTGTAGAACTCAGTAGTGTAAATTCACGGGTTTTAAAATTATTTTTCTATTTACCGACGAAAGGTGGCTACACAGACAATTTTCCAGTGACTCTCATTCACCTACCGAGACAGAAGCAAAGCTGTCCGCATTTCACCGTAGTAGCATTTAGCTTTAGGAAGGTTCCCTAACAACTTTGTTTCTAGGTTTCAAACTGGGAACACTGTGGTCCTACAGAGTCACAGTATTTCTAAAGGAACTGAAACTGTCCCTCACACTTCACTCCTGCAAGTGCATTCATCCATCCATCCTGTGAGCCCTTCCCCTCACACCAAGAGCTTGACTGAAACTCTGAAAGTTTGGAAGTAAAACGCTTTTCCCATTATACAGGCCCCAAAAGTTTCAACTGAAATAAGACAATATTGGTCCCACAATTCTTCCAGCCTCAGAAATGGGAGGCTGAAGAAATACAAGCTCTTTTTGGGAATACAGAGTTAACCCTGGAAGGGAAAGCATTCAAAAGACTGAGAACTGTCCCAAAACAAATACTGACCTATATAATATAATAGGTTTTGTTTACTGAGGCATGAGCAGATACTACTTCATTGATTTAAGTAAATAGGCTCAGCACCAAAGCTATCAATGGAATCATATCTGCTTATGCTGCTGGGAAGTTCTGCTCTTTGCACAGCATTTGGTGAGGTGTAAAATGAGGACTTAATGTTACTTGCTTGGACGCATTTCAAAAGCAAGTGCTGCACCTGTTCATACCAACACACACACACAAGAAGTTCTTTTATTTTTCCCAGAACCCAATATGATAAAACCTGGACTGAAATAATAAAGCTATGATTTATATTCGTACACATTTCTTTATTCTTTACTAATTACCCCCTTTCTAAAATGCATTCATTTTCCTAAAGAAAAAAAAAAATCTGTTTCTGCCTATTAGACAATAACCGATTCATAGAATCATAGAACTGTTTAGGTTGGAAAAGACCCTTAAGATTATCGAGTCCAACCATTAACGTAGCACTGCCAAGTCCACCACTAAACCATGTCCCTAAGCACCACATCCAAACACCTTTTACATACCTCCAGGGATGGTGACTCAACCACTTCCCTGGGGAGCCTGTTCCAATGCTTGACAACCCTTTCACAGAAGAAATTTTTCCTAATATCCAATCATCTAAACCTTCTCTGGCGCAACTTCAGGTCGTTTCCTCTTGTCCCATCACTTGTTACTTGGGAGAAGAGACCAACATCCACCTCGCTACAACCTCCTTTCAGGTAGTTGGAGAGAGCGATAAGGTCTCCCCTCAGCCTCCTCTTCTCCAGACTAAACAACTCCAGTTCCCTCAGCCGCTCCTCATAGGACTTGTTCTCCAGACCCTTCACCAGCTTCATTGCCCTTCTTTGGACATGCTCCAGCACCTCAATGTCTTTCTTGTAGTCAGGGGCCCAAAACTGAACACAGTATTCAAGGTGCCACCTCACCAGTGCTGAGTACAGGGGGACAATCACTTCCCTAGTCCTGCTGGCCACGCTATTTCTGATACAAGCCAGGATGCTGTTGGCCTTCTTGGCCATCTGGGCACACTGCCGGCTCATATTCAGCCGGCTGTCGACCAACACCCCCAGGTCCTTTTCCACTGGGCAGATTTGCAGCCACTCTTCCCCAAGCCTGTAGCGCTGCATGGGACTGTTGTGACCCAAGTGCAGGACCCAGCACTTAGTCTTGTTGAACCTCACACAATTGGCCTCGGCCCATCAATCCAGCCTGTCCAGATCCCTCTGCAGAGCCTTCCTACCCTCAAGCAGATCAACATTCCCGCCTTGCATCTTCTCTCCACAAGAAATATTTCTGTATCGCACAATACTGAACATGAACAATATATCCTGACTCCTCTGAAGCCGTATCTTCCAGGTATTAACCAGGAAATGGGGACTCCTAAAGAATAATGCACAAAAGTTAATTGTATACCTCTTTGAGTGTAACAAAATAATAAGTAGCAAAACAAGTCAGATTTGTTCACAGACAAATATTAGTTCTTAACTGCATAGCACAGATAGAGTGAAGCATTCTCTCCTCTGATTTAGCTCTGGCCAATCTAAAGCAGTCATAATGGACTTACTGCAAATACACTGCCAGACTGCAGGGATTGTGCAAACAGAGGGCTTAGTTCTGTTAAGCAGTGAATATCCTCAGGTTCCACTGGGAGCTCATGTTACTTTGAAGGAAAGGGGCGTTAGGCTAAATGGAGCAAATTTTAACAAGCCTAAACAAACAAAGAGCACACCATACTATAAAGTTATTGCAGTAAGGACAGAAATATTCATCTCCCTATACTATAAAAACTCGCTTTCAACAATCAACTTGGAAGAAGCAGAGAAAGTGAGCAACCTGCGTGAGATGCATATAATTTCTTGATTTGTTCAAATTTTTCTATAAGCTGTTCAAACTTAGACAAATAAAAAAATCAGCTCACACAGCGCACATGCATGGACCCAATGACCTCCAGAGGTTCTTCCCAATCTAAATTTTCTATGATTGTGTACCATGAGATTTCATGATGCCCACCACATCTCTAAAGGTGGCACACTGCTCGGAGATCCTAGGAGAAGAAGGAAGAAGTGTCAGGCCCAAGTACTGCAGTTTCTCTTGCTTAATTGTTCATACTAAGATAGCTGCTATGGATAAAGCTTTCCATCGAGGAAGGCAGAATATTTTTAAATAGACCAAACGAACTCCAAATATTATTTCCTACTTATGTAAATGTTCACCGATGTGCCTCCAGCCAGCAGAGGATAGGCTACATTAAGATATCACCGGTTTTAGACTTCCATCATTCCTATCTTCAAACCATATGACCTTTTACATGGCTACCTGTTAAAAGGGACACACCAGCATGTGTATCGAACTCTCATATTAACCTTATGGGATAACTACATTCAGGGCAAGGCTGGTAGCTTGTTTAAGAAGGCAAAATCTTTACTTGCGTGCCACACTTTAGAACAGCCAATGCTACTTTGTACATTTTTATAGTCTGTTCTGTTTTTTCAGGTTTGTTCAGAAAAAGAAAGCTTGTGCAATGGCTATCAGCAAGTCATCACTTACCTCCATGAAAGATAAGGGGAAACTGAGGAAAGTTGGTTTCTCTTATGCTATGAAAGCATTTGTGGGTATCAAGGGGTATAATTAAAAGAGATAGAAAAGAGTAAAACTTGTCTACTTCTTACAACTAATATATAAGAGAAAACAACTATGGTAGCATTATTTTTTAAACAATATATGACGTTTCCAATTCATTCACAATATTTGCAAAGGGAATGTCAAAGATTTATATGTCATTGAGAGTGTTGATAAAAGATCACCACTGGATTATATTAAATAATGTGGCTCAATTTTTCAAAGGAGCCAAAAATACATATGTGTGCATTTCAGTGGGATTAAGGTGTCTATATTTCTTAGACTTCTAACAAAAAGAAGAAGAAAAAAGTACCTTGAATGATTAATGTCTATTTTGGCTCTGAAAGACTAGATTTAATTATGTTTTGGTCTAATGGCTGGCACAGACAAGGAAAGGAAAGATATAGATGAGAGCAGGAAAGGGATTACATCTGCCAATCATATCCACAAATAGCACTACCATTTTTAAGATCCATTGGACCAAATCTTGAAGCCTTTTATTAGCAAAGAAATTCCCATTAACTGAGAATGTTCCACACAAGACAGCACTCCATACCTTGCATAATTCAGCTACTGAATACAAACTACTGTTTCTAACTCTTCCAGTATTCAATTTTTATTATGCATAACACACTCCAGTGCATGCAACAGCTCTTTTTAGGGCTTATCACTACAAGATGACAAAGTGTCAGCTTTAAGCTACCCTTGAAGATTCCCCCTCCCTGTAAAGATGCCAATCTGAGATTCCACAAGCAAAGGCATGTTCGTGTTCTATCACATGTCAGCAGCTATAAACAACAGCCTGAAGGGCGCTTTTTCCTCCCCCCCTCCTGTAAACAAAGGAAGTCTTTATTCCTATAGTAGTAAATCTTTCACGAAAACTGTGAATCTTGACTGCTACATGGCAGAGATAACTCATGCTCCTGCTAAATAAAGTTCCCTGGAAGTAAATCATGATGTCAGAGACATTTATTTGCAAGACAGTTTACACATCCTCAAACACAACTCATTCAGTTTCATTTTTTCATTTCACATTTCAGATTCCTCTGCACATCCAACCAGTGACAGAATTTCACCCCTGATTTTAAGGAAGCTGTCATCATTATTCAAACAAAATATAGAGCCTTGTTCTAAATTGAATGCAGATTATTTTAGTTAGCTGTTCTAGAAGTGGAAATATTTTGTGGAAGCAACAGTGACATTAGGTAGCTGGGACTGAATTAATCCTATAAAAAAGTGGAAGCAGCATTCTTTTGTGATACCTATTGTCCAGACAGAACAATAACCAATTCAGCTTTCCTGATGAAAATAAGGACCCTCCCCCACAAAATGTCATGGCAGCCCAGCTGTCATCCAGTCAACATTTTATGCTTCCCAAAACCATGTCCAAATGCACAGCACTGCATTGTCCACTACCGTAAGCATATCAAGGTCAGTGGAGCTACGTCTTTCTGCAAAGATCCCCCGGCTTTCTCATTTACACTTCCAGCCTCTCTTCCAGCTCCCTGGATTTTCACTACAAGAGCTTCCTGCTGGAAAAGCAACACTCATTTCTAGCAGCTGTGCATAAATCCTCCATCTTGAAGGTAGGAACATCATGGAGAAAAATTGTGGTACAACTAACATTCATAGCTAGGACTACAGGATAAATCTTGTTACAAACACAGAAGATAAACAACTACACAATTACTTCACACACAAACACAGCAAATGCCTTTAAAAAAAAACCAAAACAAACAACAAAGCAGTGTGATCTTAACTAGCCCAGCCCAGTACAAAAGACCAGTGAATGTAGTGAATCTACAGATAGGCCCACAATGTGTTTCACATCAAAACCAACTCGGCATAATCATTGATAATATAAGTAGAGCAGAATGTATGGTACCCATGTAAATCTTCTTGCACCAGCCATTTTCTGTTGATAGTGCATGAATACAGCATTGAGGAATAAAACTATCCGGAGGCAGCCATACATTTTGCTTTCAGACACAAGATAGGCTGACACACGTGCCAGATGCTAAGTGCAATAATCTCTTGTGTTCCTCATTCTGACCCAATGTTAGTTCTTAAACAACAATTCTTAGGGTTTTTGTTGTTTGCCTTTTTTTTTTTTCCAAATGGCTAGAGCATTCCTCAACTCAGAATTTTTTGCTTGCTTACACTCCTAATCCAGAAGTAAGGAAGAAACAGTGACAACTCTGAGGTACTGCAATTTGAGGTTGTTACCTGCTGCTATTCAAAGCTCTTCACCTGCAAGCTCTTCTCTCAGACCTAACTTCTTCAAGGGGCCCAGTGCCAAATCCCACACCTGCTGGGGAAAGCTAAATTACTTAGAGCAGACCTGCTTAAAACCATCCAGCCAAAAAGTAACAAGCCAAGTGGAATAAAATAGTACATGAAGGACAAAAAATTACCACAGTTATGTTCCTTGGCCATTCTTTAATCACAAAGGGTCCAAGCAGGAGCAACCACTCTTGCAGCACCAAGTAGCAATCATTTCAGCACTGCTTCTTCCACTGTTGCCAAAAGTCTCCTATGTGCAGCAAGGCAGGCAGGGAGTTGGGCCTTGATAGTTTTCATCTGCTTTCCAAAGAGGACACCAGAGGGTAATGCTAAACTCTTTTCACTGTGGCCATTCCTTTGTAGTATTAATTATTTACATGTCTTTCTATCCACAAGGGAAGTACAACTGATATATCTTTGTGCAATTACAGCTACTCTTCCTCATTCTGTGCTTCAACAATAAGCTTAGCTGTCCTCAATCTGCATACCTCTGTCACCCCCTAGGAAGAAAACTGCCCATAAATCTGCACTTTTTTTTTTGTTTGCTTTACTATATGTTTATCAGTGTTACCCATCACCACTGTGATTTTTAGACTGTCTGCATGGAGCGAGGAAGCAGCTAATCTTGATTGTAAATACATGAATGTGATTAATCCCCACAATATGTTGTGGCAAAAAATCAGCTGCAATAGCTTTTGAGGGAGCCTGAATACAATGCATTTCAAGACAACATCTATATAACCTTTAAAGAAAGAAGATTATTCCCCTGCCCCCCATCTCACCTCTAACACCAGTACATCTACAAATGAAACAAATTCATCTGTAGCCACAATACACATGGCTTTTAACGAGCAGGTACATGGACATTCACATATTTAGCTGCCAAATCTTAGGCACCTCTCAGCAATTCTTTTCTTTAACCACTTGAAGCAAATCATGATGTAAGCAGCTCTGCCCTTGCAATGCAATTCTGTTGCAATTTTCTACAACTTCAAATATAGCGGCAAAAGGAAAACAGAGTGGCCTCATGAAAGAAAACCAGTATCTTACAGGATTCACTCAGAAAGCATTTGTTCCTAAGAAATAAAATAGCTTTTGTGTTACTCAGCAGACAAGGCAGCAAGTCCTTATATAAAGAACAAAAGAACAAACTAAACAGGGTTGCCTTTCTAATACTGTCAGTGCTGGCACAGACACAATCTGCAAATAATGGTGTGTGGTTTTTTTAAAATAGACTTTAAAAAAATTATCTAGGAAATTTGTGAAGTTTTTCAAAGGTCCATCTAAGCATTTCCCAAGCCCATATTTGTCCATTACTAAACTGCTGGCTACTCTTTTAAAATACAAACCATTCTTTGATAATTTTCATTTAAACCTTCCCCTCCCTGAAGATTTTATCTTCATAAACTCCCCATTTATTTTTATGTAATCTACATAAAGAAAGACAGAAGTGGAATATAATGCTGAAGCTCAATTTTCAATATAAAAAAGTATAAAGCTGTAATAAATTCCAGCAGTCACAGTTCAACTCCCTTTTGTGGGAGGAATTATACTGAGACAAATCAAAATGTTCCATGGCCTCTCTAAATTGCTTTTGAACATTGTCCTTGAGCACCTCCAATTCTTTATTATTTATATCAAACCCAATTTCCATTGAGACTACACTAGTAGTATGTCATCAGCCTGTAAATCTGTCAAGTCCCTTGGAGACCCTTGGCAACCGCTTTTGTAAATCTAGCGCCTCCTTGGAAACTCTTGTTGTGTAAAATCAAAATCATCCTTATGCTCAGTGGAAATCTATATACTTGGAGTAGCTGAATGCAAATGTGAGAAAACAATCTTCCTCACAGTCCCATCAATCTCCTTTTTCAGCCAGCCATGAAGACGAAATTCTACCACATGTGTCTATGCACTGTCAGGTATTGCTGCTTCCTCTTGAAGGCTTAAAGGCTGCTATGAGCACTTGAAAAGGGAGTTCTGAATGATAAACCATAGACAGTCTCCATTTGCTTGTATTCGAAAAAACAGCAAAACCGCCCCTCTACGCCTTAGAGGACCTAGATCCCAGGGCCAGATTCACAACTAGTAAAAATTACTGTTGATCCATTCAAGTCACTGACCTTTCCAAGGTAAGCATTTGGCTCACTTTCCTGCTGTTTTCTTCAGAAATATTCATTCTTATTCCCTTCTCAACTACACATGCTGATTATTGGATCATTAGCATATTCAATCCAGCAACCATCTTACACGCCAGAGATTTTGTGGGTTTTGGGGTTTTTGGCAGGACAGGGGAGGGGGCGGCAGCTGCATTTCTTATCAGACCCGCACTCCTAAAATCTATTCAGCTACAGGGTGCTAATGGTCACTTTATAATCACTCAATTCCTACAGCTTTAGTACAGTAAACAAGGTAGATTTACAGAATGTTGTACACTAGATGCTACAGAAGACCTTAGCAATCAGCAGCAGCTTTCAGATTCAGTGGAGTTCAACCAAGAAAAGTCACCTAAGGCATAATATGAAAGTTGATACGTTTGGTAACCTAGATGGTTTTCCATAGAATGACAGCAGCAGATTCCCTTTCATGTGTGTTTGTTATCTAGCCCCTCAAACTCTACTTTGTTCAGAAAAAATGTAAGTTGAAAAGATATCATACTATAAACTCAGTCCCTGCCTTTATCAAATTTAGCACCATTTTGACATTGAAAATTCCTGGGGGCAATGCAATAGACTTATAGACATCAACACCATAAAAAACCACAAAGAGTAAGCATATTCACTAGCATTCTTCATGGGCACTTCAGGCCAGGCTGCTGTATGTATTTATAGACATTCATACACGTGCCCATACTTAAAAGCTGAGTATTTCTTTACAATCGTGATAGTACCAGGACAGTACCAGATAGTCCAAGGACAATCAAGGGACAATCAATAACTGTGCCACTGCTACATGTTCATTCAGAACCACATTACCACCTTGTTATGGTGACAAGGCATTTCCAGCTGGGTGCACATCGTAGGCCAAAACAAAAGTTACAACTGACATCCAGTTTCAGTCTGTTCACTTCTACCCTAACTGAAGCACCTTCTAATCCAAGCAAGCATCTTAAACATCATCAAGTGACAGCAGGAGCATAACTGACAGTAGGAAAAGATAAGAACTGTAGAGTATAAACACACACACACATATATATACACACACACAAACACACACAGTGTGATGTGTGTGTATTTGTATGTATACATAAACACACATATGCAAACCTCATCAGCTAATCCCTGGGCACCTGGTATTAAGTCCCAGTCTTCCTTTACATAACAGCTGCACACGAAGTGACCACAGGGCACGAGAGGCACTACTCAAACTAGGTGCAGCAGGAAGGGGTAGCCAAACTGGTGGATGACTGACACCACTAGAGTCAGGTTTCACTCATGCAGGAGTCTTACTAATATCTAAGGCAATGTCGAAGGTCCAAGTTCACTAATTAGTTCACTCACTAAATTCAACATATATTTTGTTTCAAAAAAAGACTAAGGATTTCACCCACGAATTATTACATAATCCCAGAAAACGTTAAAGGATTACAAAAGAAATGACAAACTAATGGCTTTAATTAAACATATCAGAATGCAGTGCCACTAGTCCCTTACTATGTTTAAGTGGTCTAAAATATAACTGTCTATACATCACAAAGCAGGCGTCTTGGTTATAAAAAGACATCTTAGATGATACCTCAGTTTGTCTCGGCTGTACAAAAAAACCCCAGAACTCCAGCGAAGCTGATCCTGTACAATCAGTTTTTTGAATTGGCAATAAAACTAGGTACTCTGCTGGGATGTGGTGGTAGGATCTAAAACCAGGAATAGTAGTCACGAAAAAACAGAAATAGCAGTCAAGAATAAACTGAATGGATATCTGAGCACCACGTTTGAGATGACCTGTACTGATGAACAAAGTCACACAACCCTGCAAATAATGCCCAGAGGGCACAATAGCCTAGCATTTCTAAATATGTCCTCTCAGACACATTTCTGACAAATAATACCTCACATATATTTTAAGTTACCCATCTCTCCCTCAAGATAAGGATCTTATTAGAGCAGACCCAGAAAACCACACTAACTCACAGTTCCTAAAGTTCTGATACTTTTAAGGTAGGTTCAGAAAACATCCAGAGATTCAAACAGCATAAGGTAGGTATGAAGCAATATACATCATCTCCAAAAACCTTGTAAGATCAATAATTACACAGTATCTTCTCTAACAGGAGGTTTTCCAGGGATTAAAAAAAAAGATGAAAACAAAAAAAGCAGAGACCTTCGATAAGTCTCAGGTGTCAACAACATGTTTTTTTGTTGTTGGGGTTTTTTTAATAGCTGCCAGAAATCTGTGTTCTGACACAAACTCCTCATAGTGAGAAATTTGGGAAAGCAGATCTAAGAAAAAATTTAAAGGGTATGTATCCCCACATATAACTTGGGAAGAGGGGAGTGGTAGGTTTGTTCAGCAATATTAGCACTGGGAAAGTTACGACTTTCACCGTTAGAGAGAGGACAAGTGGCCAAGTGCCAGCAATCCTGCTGAAGGCAAGCAAGAGTTTCTGGCATCACCCTTCCCAGAGGGGTAACACTAGGAGGACAGTTTTAATTTGCATTATCTCTGCACAATCATCCTGAGCAATAGTGGACCCAACTGCCTTTCACTGAGGAACGAACGTGGCCTAGGGATCTCATCTGAGTAAAGGAAGCAGGATATGAGCCTCTGTTG
>WAAD01034513.1:402576-413989 GCA_013389945.1 Fregata magnificens | reverse complement strand
AAAGAGCTTATTACAGTATAAAGTTACCGGGGCCCAGGCGCTGCGGGTCCCAGCTCCCCGGGCAGCACGGAGGGGCAGGGGGCCAGGGTGGTGGCAGGGCTCAGGGCAGCCGTCCCCGGTGGGTGCTGCTGCCCCGGAGGTCAGCTCGCTGCCTCCCAAGGGTTTTGGCTTTTTTGCTCAGCACTTTTCCAGCCCGTGACTCACCGCAGGGCTGGGCCCGCGGGTTCCCACTGCCGGCTTGGGAAAGCCGGGCAACCCGGAGAGCCGGTCAGTCCCCATCCGTCCCCATCACCTCGTACCTAGTGACTCCCACAGCTGCACCCCGAGGGGCGGAGGACGCTGGCGAGCTCCTCACCCTCTGGCCAACCTGCCCGCCGCAACCAAAAATCCTCCAGATCCTCCTCCCGGGAGCAGAGCTGCCCTCTCCCAGCAGGAGACAAGGATGGGGAAGACGAGACAAGAAAAGGGGGGGATGCTGCTGAGCATCCCCGTGCCTCCCGCGGGATGGGCACGGGAGCAGGTACCGGGTCCCAGTGCTGCCCGTGAGGAGCAGGCAGGGCAGGAAAGGGGAAAAAAGAGCCGGGGGTGGCGGGGGGGGGGAAGACAAGACAGAGCCAGGACCAAACTCACCGCTCCAGGGATCACAGCAGTGAGACGGCAGGACAGTGGGGACCCACAGGAGCTGCTAAAACGGGTGCTTGTACATATGTATCTATATAATAGCCGGGGTTGGGCACAGCGAGGATATATTATATACACACATACATACAGACACACAGACTTAGTGGCAGGGTAAGACTGAAGTAGATGCCTTTTCCTAAGGCCCAGGCCAGGGCAGGACTGGAAATACATTTCCTAGGGCTTTGCAAAGCCCCTTCTCTAGATAGGTTTTAGATGGTCCCAACAAAAAATAAAAATTTAAAAAAAAAAAAAAAAAAAACAAACAAAAAACAACCAAACCCCAAAAACAACTCGAAGAGAAGAAAAACCACCTCCCCAACCAACCAACCCCCCCAACAGAAATACCGCGGAGAGGAGCGAGAGCCTCTTCCCGCGCTGTCCTCCACCCCCCGGCGAGCGGCAGCCACCATTTGGTTTGAATAAGGCACAGTTCGATAGCAGTGCTCATAGTCGAGGACGGCCAAGCCGCCTCCGTGCTCCGGCACTGCCGCCCCGACGGGCGCGGAGGCTCTGGCAGCCCCGGGAGGATGGGAAAGGGCAGGGGGAAGGGGGGTGTCTGCGGGGAGGTGGCGGGTCTCAGTGTCCCGGCGAGCTCTTCTCGGGGCCGGGCCGGCTGTGGTTGGCGAGCAGCAGGCCCTCGCGTTGGGCGTGCTCGAGGATGGCGGTGTAACAGAAGTAATACTGCTCGGGGGTCTGGATGCTGAAGGCGCGCTGGGTCCGCATGCGCAGCACCGTCTGGTAGATGTTCAGCGTGCCCACGTCCTGCAGCTGGGACAGGCAGATGTCCAGCGCGCAGAAGGTACCTGGGGACAACGATGGGGACGGCGTCAGCCACCGGAGAGCCATCACTGCCCCTTGCGAGAACTCAAGCGGGGCAGTGGTGGTCCTCAGCCCCCCACCAACCTCCCGCATGAGACCACGGGCATCGGGAGAAGCAGGACAGAGACCTCTCCCAGGTCTGATGGCTGCAGAAAGTCCTGGGGACGTACGTCCCTGGTCAACCGGCGTGCAAAACGCACCACGGGTCCAGGGGATGGAAATGCCCCGGGGGGAGGCTGNCCCCCCAAGACCCCCGCCCCGGCAGCGGGGTTACCCCGTTACCTGTCCTGCCGATGCCGGCGCTGCAGTGCACCACTACCGGGGGTCCCCCAGGGTGACCCTTGAAGCGAGGTCCCAAGGCGCTGACCGCCACCCTCTGCTGCTGCTTCACGGCCCCCAAAAAGTCGATAAGAGTGGCCGCGGAGGAAGGGACGCCGTAATCCGGCCAGCTCAGGTACTGGAAGTGGGACACCAGCCGCCGCTCCCTGGTCTGGGGGAAAGCAGGGGGGCTTAGACCCTCTCCCCTCCTCCGCCCCTGGCCATGGAGAAACGCCGGTGCCCCCGTGCTGTCCCCTGCCAGGCAGCTGCGGCCACGCACCTCCGAGCTGTGGATCTCCAGGATGGTTTTCTTGTAATGGTTGAGGTTCTCCACGCCCAGGTTGGTGATGGTCAGGGCCCCGAAGCACATCTGGAAATCCTTCTCCAGGGGCCAGTACTGGCCACACTTTCTCCTGCCTCCCTCCTCCAGCCTGGGAGCAGGAGAAGGACATGCTGGTGATGTCCTCCTCGCCCTGCTAGGGACACATCCCATGCCACCCAGCCTTGGTCCCTTGGGGATCCTGCAGGGACCAAATGGTCCATCCCTGATGCGGTGTCCCCACCCTGCAGGGCTCTGGCTGGCACCACGGCTGCAGGGTCACTGCAGAGAGCACAGCGCTGCTCATCCAACATTTTGCAAAGAAAAACAGGGCTGTGCCCTGCCCAGGGCACTCACCGGGTTGTCATCACAATCACCAGGACATTTTGCTCCCACACCATGCGCCAGAAGTCACTGTAAGTGTTTTCCAGAGGCCCTGCGGGGACAGCCCGCACGTCAGCCCAGAATCTGATGGGTTTGGGCAAGCCCCTTCGCCCAGCAGCCTCCGCCAGCCCCCCTTGCCCTCCCCAGGGGCCCACAGCCCCTTCCCGCAGGGACCGACCCCCGCGTGGATCCACCAGTCCTGCCTGGAGCTGCGGCCGCTTGCCCCCCCCAGCACCAAATCCCGACGGCTCAGTACCGATCCCCCCTCTCCCCCAGCTTCCCCCCTGATGCTTCATCCCCAGGCAGATGGGGCAAAGCCAGGGGCTGGCTTTAGGGGCAGAAGGAGGGGGCTGCCATCGCCGCTGCTAGCGGGGGTCTGCTCAGCCCAGGACCCGATTTGTGGGAGGCGGCTGAAGGATGATGGACCTGCTCGCCCTCTTCCAGGAGAAGCTCTGGTCCCTCCTGGCTGGGGACCAGGAGGGGAGTAAATATACCCAGAGAGGAGTAAATACACCCAGAGAGGAGGGGGACTTGCTGGGCAGTGCCCTCCTCCCAAGCTATCCCCCGCTGTAGCCGGTGGCTGACGCTGGGCAGGGAGGTGAAGCCCGTGCACGCACCAGGAGCAAAATAACCCCCTTGGTGGCTCCCACAGGGGCTCGGGGCCATACCCTGAGTCCCGATGTAAGCGTTCCTCTGCTTGTAGCCATCCATGAAGCTCGCGTTGATGTAGTCGGTCAGCTGAAGGGAGAAAAGCATGCACAGCATGAGCCCTCCGGAGCCCCACGGCTGGGATGGCTGCAGCAGCTCCAGGCGGGACCCAAGTTTCTGTCCCGGGCTGGCTCACCTCCGGGCGGCTGTACGGCTTCGCCAGCTTGACGCGGGTTTGGTCCAGGCAGGGCACATCCCCGTACCGGTTCTTCTCCTGGTTGTAGGGTGCCCTGGGAGGCAGGGGAGAGGGGGAAAGGGAAGCAGGGATGTTTTCCAGGCGGGAAGGGAAAGGCAGCATCCCTCCCTCGGCACAAGCCGCCGGCGCCCGTAGCCTGGGCTCTGCTGCCATCACCTGGCCAAAGCCTCGGGAAGCAGAGTCCCGGCCAGGTCCTCGTCCCCGCTGTCCCTGCGCGGCTCCCTCCAACCCCCGGGGGGCTGCAGGAGCCGCAAAGGGGGCTCGCAGCATCACTAGGCTGGGGGTCTCCATTGCTAACCCAATGCACCGCATCCCAAAGAGGTGGCTGGGCTGCCACCGAGCAGCAGCAGTGTGGGGACGGGGGGGACACCCAGCTTTTTTGGAGCGAGAGAGGGGACCCCCACGCTGGCCCGCACCCGGCTCCCTTCCCCCAACTCACAAAGAGCAGACGAAGGTACCGGCCGGGCTCCTACGCCGAATATCTTCGTACTCTTCATAGATGCCCCGTTTCTGCTTGCGGCTGACGTGATCCAGCAGCTCCTGGAGGGTGACGGACTTGGGCCCGGGGACGTGGACGGAGCCGTTATCTTTGGGGGCCACCAGCGGCACCAGGATGAGCTCGTCCAGGGGGTCGGGGTGCCCGTTCTGCTGGGGCAGGAACCGGCAGTTCCAGCTCAGAGGGTCCAGTTTGAGGGACCCCCCAAGGTACTCGGGGAGGCACTCCCGGGGCAGGTGCTCCTTCAGCTCTGACATCTTCACCATCTGCACCTGCGGGAGGAAGAGGAGGAGCAGGGGTGACTCCCAGAAGGATGGAGAGAGTTCGCTGGGGACGGGGACAGGGATGCCAACGGCCTGGCATGGTCCCGATGGAGCCCGGAGATTTTCCCCAACAGCATCAGGGTCTTCCCCCTTCCTCCCCTGCCCCGGGAGGGCACCCAGGGGAACACCAGTGGTGGGGCAGGGGCTGGACCCCCCCACGTACCCGGGCTGGGAGCCCACTCCGACACCCAGCTCCGAATTTGCAAGCGGCTCCAAGCTCCTCCCAAAAGCAGAGGGGCAAAGTCCAGCCCAGGGAGCCACTGGGCTGGAAAGGGGCTCCATCAGCAGCCCCGCTGATGCTGAGGATACCGTTTTAGGTATTTTTGGCTCTGCCAGATAGGGCCCGAGCGCAGGTATTTAAGTCTCCCTTTTCTCCTGCGTACTCAGCAGGTTTCCTTTCCTTTTAATCATTTACCATTGCCTCCATTGCTGCTGCTGGCAGCCTCACCGCAATCGAAGGCGATTTCAAAAAGGGGTTCAGATATTTGCTGAAAATACCAAAACAGCTTGGCCCCAAAGGAAACAGGCTAAGAAAGCCTCCACTTCCCACAGATTTGGGCTCAGCAACTTCCAGCGGACAGGAAGCTGCCTACACCATCCCATCCCAAAGGGAAAACAGCCTCAGCCCTCCCCGCCGAGGGTCCCGTGCCGGGGCGGGGGGGGGGGGGCCGCGCTCACCCGCTCCCGCAGCTTCTCCTTCAGCAGCAGACTGATGATGGAGTAGGGCACGCGAAACCACATGGGCGCTCCCACGATGAAAACCTTCTTGAGCCGAGCCGGGAAGGCACCCTGCGGGCAGGAGGGGGTCAGATCCACACCGCCGGGGAGGAACCGGCCCCTCTCCGTGCTCTGCCGGCAGAGGTGACGACCAGCAAAGGGACCCCGAGGTGGCGATGCCGCATCCGAAGCGTGCTTCGCACACAGCCGGCAGCCCACGGCCGCGCTTACTTTTATGCTCCGATACAGAAACAAATTATTTCCTTGGAATTAGGTAGTCAGAGGGTTTGGCTCCATGGTAGACAGGTGAAGCCTGGGAGCCGCAATCTGTGTGGCGAACACACCCCGGCCAATATTTACTGTTATTTCTTTTTTCCGGAGAAGGGAGGAGGCATGAAATGCCAGCACGATTAAAAAATAATTTGCATCTGTTTTCCCAAAAGCGCTGCCAGCAGCTGCGAGAGGAATCCGGCACGGGGACAGCTGATCCCCTCCCACCCGCGGGACACCGCAGCCCCGGCCGGGTCCAGCCTGGCAGGCTCCCAACGCCTTCCTGAGGTCCTACGGGGCTGGAGCCGGTGCTCCTCGGCCGAGACGTGGTCAGCGTGGTCTGGCACGAGAATTTATACCAAAACCACAGGACTTCACGTACTTGGTGAGCGAGTGGCCTGCGTGACATCCCCGGACACCGGGTCACCCCCAACCGTTACCTTCAGCAGGTTGAGGATCTTCTTGCTGAGGTCCAGCTCAAAGTTGGTGTACTGCGAGCCCGCCATGTCGTAGATGAACACCAGCCCGTTCCTCTGGGTTTCAAAGCTGAGAGAGGGGAAAGAGCAACGTCAACCCTGCAACATCCAACTGCTCGGCTCCTGCATGAGCAGATCTGCCCCACGCTAACCTCATTTTCAGCTTGCTGACCCCAAAAGATCCCCTTCTGGGCCTCCAGAAGGACTTACAGACCCAAAGCTCGCCTCTGCGACCTCCTCCTACAACCCTTCCTTAAGCCTGGCTCGTGTCTTAAGCCTGTCTGAGCTGCACCGCCCATGATGGGCAAGTTCAGAAAACGTCCCGGCTTTATGTTTTTGGCAGGGCTCACGTTACGTTTTACCGGCAGCGGGGCTGCCTCTTCCCCGGCCGAAGCCTGCAGGAATCAGGGGCTTTGCTAAAATGAAACCTGGACGTGGGCAGGGAAAGGCTGCGAAGAGCCTGGTTCAGGGCTTGGGGGATTTTGTTCCCCCGCTGAATGCCTCCATGGGGATGACTGGCTTGCGTTCAAACCGGAGGAAGACAGGAAATTTCAAGGCACAGGGAGCTGTGACCCCCTTCTCTTCCCTAGCTAGACACGGGACACCCGGAGGCACGCAGGCAGACTCAGCCACAATTTCACCTTCAGGAATTCACGTTCACAGGAGAAACGGCACATCTTTTCCCTGCGAAGCCTTCCGGAGGGATATCATCAAAACCTCAGCAAGCAGCAACATCTCGCCTCACCCCTGGGAGGGAAGGGGCTCCCCGGGGACCCGCCGCAAGACACGGTACCCCGGCTCACCTCTCCACTGCTCGGTCCAGCAGGTAGAAGAGCGCCTGGAGCACCACGTGCTGCACGCTCTTGCTGGGGTGGTGCAGCTTGGCCGTGAAGAGGGCGATGGAGGCTCCCGAGGGGTCCCGCACGCTCTGGCGAGGAAACAAGGTCAGGCTCCCACGGCACCCAAGGACGCCCGCACGGAGCGGAGCCGGGATGAGCCGCCCGGTTGGGGTAACTCAGGGGGGAAAACACGACACCCCCACCTACCAGAATGGTGAACTTGCCACTGAGCAGCTCCGAGCGCAGCGGCTCCTCATGCGGCTTCAGCTTCACGATGCCCTCCTTCAGCCGCGTCTCCTGTGAGCAGGGAACCGGCGTGACAGCCAGCACGGGCACCCCAGCCCTCCACCCAGCGTCATGTCCCCGCGGGGCGCCCAGCCCTCCGAGGGAAGCCCCAGCAGGGAAACCTCCGCTCCATGGCCCCGCTTTCCAGCGTGGGGAGGGGCAGCTTTGCAAAACCAGGATGGGAAGGGTACATATACATATGTATCCTTTATATATGGGGAGATGCTCTGCGAGAATCACACGCCAGCCGGGAAGGCACCCTGCGAGCACGCACGCTGCTCTCGGTGGAGGGGAGGAGATTGGGGTCGGCGAGATCTCCATGGTGACTCGCCTTGGCTGAAAAAGGATTTTCCAGCCGGATAAAACCCGTAAGGGAGGGTGGAGAAAGAAAAAAAAGGAAGGGGAGGGTCTTCCTTGGGACCAGAGATCTCTCGCAGAGCAGGAAGCCCTCAGCCGGGGGGGACCTGGCCCCGCTCGCTTACCCGGTAGGAGTGAAAGAGCTCGATGGCCCGCAGGACGTCGAACTTGCGGGCCATGAGGAACTTGACGGCCACGTTCCAGGAGAGCGGGGACACATTGTATTGGCCTGTCCACTTGTTGATCTCCTCCAGGAACTGCTTGGTCGCCTGTGGGAGAGACGAGGGGCGTGCAATGAGATGGGGTGGGAGGAAGAGGATGAGGAGCAGCAGCACCCAAGGAGCATCCCTAGCCACCGTGGGAGCTACACGGTCCTCGGTGCGCAGGCAGGGGCCGAGCACGGCTCGGCAAACCCAGCAGCTCCTCGGGGTGAAGCGGGGAGCTCTACGGCAGGTACTGGGATAAGGGCTAAGGGCAGTGGGGATGGAGACGGAGGCAACGCCAGCGCAGGGAGGGAAGCAAGCGGTAGGAGTGCTGGCATTGGAAAAATGGCCTTGGGGCTGGGGGAGACTCATGGAAGGGAGAGGGGGAGCGAAAGGAGGATTTTACAGGCAGCAAACTCCCGTTCAGACGCAGCAACCCGGGTGCAGCGGGAACCCGTCAGCCGGCAGCGGCCTCGTGGGGCTGCAGCTCCGCCGCAGAGCAGCGAACCCGGCCGTGTGAACATGGGTAACGAGCAAGACCGGCACGGAGGGCTGACGCTTCGACGGGCTACAGGACATGGCCCAGCTCACGCAGTAAGGCCAGTTTCACACGGCCAAAGACGACCAGATGGGAAGGTTTCAGTCCAGGACACTCCCGCTGCCCCCCACGGCCCACAGTCCCATAACATGCCAGGGACGTCCCGCACAAGCACGCTCCCCTCCCAAAGCACCGGCACCGCATGCACCCGAAACCATGAGAAACCGAGAAAGACACTTTTCCAACCGTAGCGCTGACGGAGCAGAGTTTCAAAACCCAACCTGCAACCTCCCGGCAGGCTTAGAGCCCTGAAGGCAAGCAAAAACAACCCCAAAATGTATTATTTTTACAAGCTGCGTGGGCTCAGGGTTTCTGAACGCCCGTGCCAATGAAAGCAACTTTGCTTTCTGCTGCATATTGACCCTCTGTCCCATACAGGCACCCCGAGAGAGACGGGGCAGCACGGCCCAGCCTCCCACCACATACCGCTCGAAGGATGCGCGCGGGATGGAGGGGGTCCCCGAAAACACCCCGCTCCCACCCGAGCGCACCTCAAAACGGGAGAGTTTCCATCCTCGCAAGAGCAGAGGATGACGATGACGGTGCGAGGAGGCGGCGGATGGACGGCGAGCGCCAAAGGCCGGCTCCCGAGCAGGGAGCGCGGGAAGGCAGCGGTGTTGGATGTCACAGCGGAGTAACTGGGAGCTATTCAGCCAGAAAAGCTCGTCAGCATTAATGACTTCCGACGGGAGGAAGCGAAGGGACGGGGTTTATCGGCAGCGCGAGGCTCAGCGGGGGCAGCAGGCCCCTCCCGTGGGACAAGCCGAAGGAGACTGGCTTGTCCGAGGGGTCCCTCCGCAGCCCACCTGGCATCGCAGCAGGCGTTTTTGGAGCGGGCACTGGCTCGCCCGGCTGCTGGAAGCTGCTAAGGGCCAGCCCAGACCCCCAGCACATCGCAGCCAGAAGCTCCCTAACTCGGTATTGGAGTCCCGCAGAGCGGCTGGGCGAGCACCAGCCGGGAGGGAACTCATGGAATTGGGCTGGATCTGCCGCCAACAGCGCCGAGAGGAACGTGAAAGTGGATTTTGGTAGCCCAGCTCCAAGCCCTTGCAAAAATCCCCTTTAAGCATCGCGAGCCCTCCCGGCGCGGCGGTGTGCCACGGGTCAACCGGCTGCGGCTTGGCAGCCGGATCGGTCCCCCCATCTCTGCAATCGCTGGGGGCAAGGACCTGGAGGGGAGCGGGCAAAGGGAGGAGCAAAGGAGACGGGGTGTTGTACGCCCCCCTGCCTCGCATTCCCACCTCCCAGCCGGCGGGAGCTTTTCCCGGGAGCTGTACTTATGGGACGCCTTTACCCCCACGGCTTCATCTCCAACAGCCTCCACTTTGCTAAAACAAAAGCAACTCTTTCATGGCCCAAACATCTAACAATTTCTCCTCTATTGAAGTGGGACAGGAAAATAAATCCTTCACCAGGGAGTCCCCCGGGGCCCCCGGCCGCCCAAACGCCGGGGCTGGGCTGGAGATGCAAACCCCAAATAACGGCAGAGCTGCTCCTTCCCCAGCATGTGTGGGATGGCACGGGGATGGGGACGAGGGCCAGGCACACACCCACCACCCTCGGACAGAGACCAGAGCCGATGCCACGACTTGAGATGGGAAAGATGCCCCGAGATGATGGGAAGGACGCCCCAAGGGACACGGTGGCAGCCGGGAGAGGATGCGACGTGCGGTTCATGTCTCCTTCCTCAGCTTCTAACCCATCACGCTTCATGCGATCCCGTTTCCAGCACCCATCACGAGGGACGCCGGGTTTTTTTTCCCGAGGGGGAAGACCCACGAGAAGAAGCGCTGGCTTTGCAGGGAGGCTCAGCCATGAATTCCAGCTTCCCCTTGCTTTCTTTGGGAGCAAAACGAAATCCTAAACTTACCAGTGCCGACATTCAACAGCAGGCGAGCCAGGAGTTACTGAGCTGAGCATCAATACCAGCCGTAGCTCTGCCCCCCCCCTTGCACGCTCCACCGGGTCTCAGCGTCATTTCTGGCCCCGACCCTGTACGTATTTATACAGGTGTCGAGCCGAGCGCGGCAGGGATCACTCCACGCGCTGAAAACGACGCCCGTGACCCGGAGCTGCAGCAAGAAGCCCCGTTTCTGCAAGCGACGGCAGCCCTGTGAGCAAAATGGTCCGCGGCCGGGCGTTTGGAACAATGCTGGTCTTTGGAGCGCTGGCGTCATCGAAGTCCCCGCTTTGCTGCGCCAGGGCAGGGTGGTGACAAAGCCACCGCTGCAGGAACACGGGGGCTCTTCAAGCCCTCCTCCCCCGGGCTGCACAGGCGGCAAATCCACCCTCCTTCTTCAGCTAGGGAGGGGGAAATAAATCCCGTGAAAATTGCAGCTGGGCTGAAACCCCCCCCGAGGAAAATCGGTTTGGCTCCTCTGGTCCCTCTGGGATACGCTGGGGAGGGAACTGCGGAGATCCTACGGAGCAGGAGATGTCCCACAGCTGGCAGGGAGAGGAAAGGGGTGAATTCCCCCGCTGGCTTGCTGTTGGTAAGGGGGGAGAGCGGAGCGAGCGGAGGAAATCCTGATGGTCCCGAGGAGGACGAAGGGGTGGCAGGGAGGGGATGTCCCAGCCCCAACCAGCACTCACCCATGAAAAGAGAGAAACTTCCACTATTTTGGCTTCCAAGCCATCGAGGGCAGCGCCGGGGGCAGCCTTCTCCCACCCCAGTCTGATGATCCAAACCTGGAGCCATTAGTGCAAACATCCCTTCATCTTCTCCATCCGATCTTCCCGCACAAACCAAACATCTCAGATCCCTCTCCCGGGACGCCGGCGGGGGGAAGCCCAGCCACGGCTCTCGCTGCAAACCAAGCCTTCCTGCCAGAGCGGGGTCTTCTAAAACCCCGTTTGCTGGAAGCTTTGCCCCCTCCGCGACGCAGGGGAAACACGCAGGCACCTGCGGGGACACAGGGCACAAACACCCCCCGCCCCTTGAGATTTTATTACCCTGGAGATAGCAGTACCGCTCCCAGGAGCGGCGCTGATAAGAGGGAGGTGTGGTGGAGGAGAAAGCGCTGCGTTTCCCGAGCACCAGCGCGGGCTGCAGGATGGACTCTTCCAGCTCCGGGCGAGCACTCCCTGCGGGGCACGGGGGGTTTGGGGAACCCGAGGTCTCCGTACCAACCCTCCTAAAACCCTCCTGTAGAAATGAAGGATGTTTTAAAAAAGAAAACCCAACAACCAAACAGAAAACTGACCACCCGGTCCCTTTTGCCTTCGCATCGCGGGCCCCCGAGGCCAGCGAGGCGGCGGATGCGACGCCGTGCCCTCGGCCAGCCCGAGCATCACCGCGGGGCAGAGGGGAGCTCAGCTTCGAGGCAGCCTCCGGCGGCGTGTCCGGCTCCCGGGCTCCGCTTCCCCGCCCAGCGTGGAGGCCGGCGGACGTGGCTCGGGGTGCGGATGCAGAGCCGGGTGGGCA
>WAAD01034513.1:389506-401619 GCA_013389945.1 Fregata magnificens | reverse complement strand
CGGAGCCCTGCCTCTCCCCTCCCCGCCCCGGGCTGCCTCGGCTCTGCCGGGAGGGGCGTCGCGTTCCCCGGCGCCGGTCACGGCCTCGGCAGGCGATAGCGCCGCTGCCGCCGCTAAAATGGTGGTGGGCAGCCCGGCCCGACCCCCCGGGTCTGCCTTCCACCCAGGGGCGCCTCCGCACCCAGGCTTAGAGGGACTTTCGAGGAAACCCAAAGGCCGCCCTGTCTGTGCGTGCGAGCCCGCCACCAAGCAAAGCTCCCCGGGGTCCAAAATGAGTTTGGTTTTTTTATTCTGGACGTGAGCCGTACCCCCAAACTGCGTGAGCAGCGACCCCAGGACGGGAGCGGTCAGCCTGCCCCGAGGATCGGCTCCCCGGAGCAGCCCCGCTGCTGCAGCACGCAGCCTCGCCTCTCCCGCCGGCCCTTCCCGGCAGCAGCATCCTTCCTTGCCGGCACTTTGGCCTCTGCCTCGCGGGCAGCAGGGCAGCTTTCCGCTGCGCAAACAGGCCGCTGGGATTCCCAGCCCTTTCTTCGCTCTCCCTCCTCTACAAACCCCCCTTAGCGTTCCCCGGCTGGGCACAGGTGTCGGCGCCTCGATGGAGAGCCCCCACGTTCCTCCGGAGGGGCCGCTGGGAAGGAGCGGGGACCCTGGGGAGCAGGGCCCTGTGCCGCAAAGCAGCGGCCCCACCGAAAAGCCAGGCCCTGGGACAGGGGGACATTTTGTTCAGCTGAGGAGGACTGCGCTGGCAACGTGCCCGCAGCCAGAGCCTTTGCACCTAACTTGGAGAAAATGGAAGAAAGGGCAGAGGGAAGCGGCTGAGCCCTGAGCTGGATGCGGGCTGGAGGGCGGGCTGTCTGCCCGTCCTCCGGAGGCCCAGGCCACGTGTATAAGTTGAGCTGCCTTCTCAGCTCTCCTGCCCCAGACTAATTTTAAGCCCCCGGCGGGTGACCCCTCCTCAGTCACTGCCGCCTGTTCCAGTTGGGAGCAGGGCAGGGAACAGCTGGGAGAAGGATCGCACCCAGCAAATAAAATTGTCACAGTAACGAACTGCGCTGGCCCCGGTGACTTCCGTTTGACACCCTCTCTCCAAACACAGCCTTTCGTTTCCAACAGGAATTGTAACGCAAATATTTATTTCTCCAGCCCAGCTCATGCTTTTAAAAGGGAAACTATGCGGCCTCATCTGGAGCCGGCGGAAGCTACAGTTGCTTCCCCCTTGCTCTCCTCCATCGATCAGAGCAAGCAGCTGAAGGCGGCCCCTCTCCAGCTCTATTTTCTCTCCCTTCCCTTGGCTGGAGGACCTTGGAAGGTTGCTGTAGGGCGGCAGAGAGGCGGTAACCTGAGCTGCAGCTTTCTCTGCCCTGAGGGATGCACAAATCTTACATCCAGCTGCCCACCTCCGGGTTTAATTGCCTGACGGAAGGAAAACTACGCTGATAGGAGGCTGGATGCGGTCTCCCAGCTGGGGCTCTCCCTGCAGTCCTCTGCCAGCCGGTGAGGCCGAAGCGTAGGGGGAACCCGCACCCAGAGCAGCCCAGAGCCTTCGAGGGACGGCGAGTACGAGGCAGTCCAGGTGTTTGTCCTCTTCCCCCAGGCCAGTTGCTTCTCTCACTAAAAAAAAAAATACAGTAATAAAAATAATAAAATAAGCAGCCATTTGAAAAAGCCTGCAGCACGCTCGGCAACACCCGAATGTTGCAGGGCCAGGGTGCCATTTCCTGCCCTGCCGGTGAGGGGGAGCCGAGGCCAGCCCCCTCCCACAGCCAGCTCTGGCCACAGTTGGGAGAGTTCCTGCTGCCTGCTGGTATAATCAATAGCGGCTGCACAGCCAGATGATCGCACGCAGCCCACACGCTTGGCACAGAAACAAGCCTTTTTCTGGGAAAAATGGGGGGTGCAAGGGCAGGATACAGGTGCCCCCGCTATCTGCGGGCAGCCATCCCTGCTCTCGGTATCTCCTCCTGGATATGGGCCCTCCTCCGGGGGCATTTTCATAGACGGCTGGGAGGAGACTCCCCAGCGCCGTGTTTAGCCCGATATTTCATCTCCCCCCTCCGTGGCCAGAGCCATCCCGCTCTGGCCTTTTAATCTCCCTTTGGAAAACAACCTGGGGACAGCAAGTACAATCGTTTCATCCCCGCTAAAAGCGGGGAAAGGCAGCAGCCGGCGCTCGCAAAGCAGGCTTAGGCTGGGTAAGAGGGGCAGTGGCCGGGAGGGACTGAAGCACCTCGGTGCATGGAGGAGAATCAAACCCCTACAAGCATTTCCTCCGCTCCAGTTAGCGCTGCAACCGATTTTTCAATCCCTATTTGGGAGGCACAGCACGCATCCACCCTTAGGTAGCAGGAAGACGCTCAAGAATTTGTCTTTCTGAGAAACCTTTTATTTGGCACAATCAATGGTAGCGTTTTTCAGAGCAAAACCATTCCTTCCTCCCCCTACTGAGAAAAGCCTCGAGTACAGGCTTCTGCCGCGCTCGCGCCGCACAAAGCTGTGCTCGGAGGCAGGGCCCGCTGCGAAGCATGGAAATTTAGTTTTTTCTCAGTAACGTGTGGGTGTGGAAAGCCCAGCCTTTGCACGTACAGCAGCCTGCCGCAAACTTTTTGTTACTAGAAGCAGACTGACCACAAAACTTTCATTGAGAAGGCCCCGGTAAACAGCTGGATCAAAGGCTGAAATGCCCCGATTTCCAGGGCCGGGGCTGCTGTCGGGGCTGGGGTTACGAGCAGCAGCTGCACCTCGGAGGTCTGAGCACTGTTCCTATGCTGGAGCTTTGCCAGGGGCTTTAACAGAAGCAGGGGCAGGAGCTGAACCGGGAACCCTGCAGCATGGGGAGAGATCATTTCGTTTCCCAACGCACGACTGCCTTAGCAAAGAACCGGACAATCCTGTTAAGGCCTCAGAAGCCCTGGCCAGAAGAAAAAAAAAAAAAAAAAAAATCCAGCGGCACTCGGAGCAAGATATTCCACTTCTGTGCCCTTTAAACAAAACCATCCTACCATTACCTTTGCCCCCCTCTCAGGGAGCGCGAGTGACAGTGAGAAGCAGGGAACCTTTTGCTTTCTCCTTACCCAACCGGTCTGTCCCAGCAACCTAATTCTCCATCTGGCTCACTGCTTCATCCCGGCCCTCCGGAGAGTTTGCTGGCTGAGGGGTAGACAAGTGTTCCAGCTCGTAATGTCCGTTCCTCGCAGCCGCCGCGCTGCTCGGGTGACCCTTTTCCGCTGCCAGCTTTTTACTCTTCTTGCTCTCAATGATCTGCTGGAGCTGACGCCCAGCATAGTCTGGTTTGGCAGTGAGCACAGTAGCGGGCACGGCGAGCCCGAGGATTTCGGGTACCATGTAGGGCCGGAGCCAGCCCACCAGCGGGGTGCTGCCAGGGGTATAGTGGGTTTGCTTGTGATAGAAGAGAAGTCCGTCAACCTGTAAAAAGGAGAGAGAGTGAATGAAAGGCCAGAGCTGGAGGCTTTTGCAGGTGGATGACAGAGCGCCAGACGACAGCACTGCTCTCCACGTACAGGCCAAAACTACCAGCTGGATCATTTTTCCCTCAAGCGGTGCAATAAATAGCGGAAGGGAAAGAAGAAGCCTGCAGAGCTCCTGTCCTGAAAGATCAGTGCAAGCCCAGCAACTGCCGGATGGCTTTAAATCGCCAAAGGCAAACAATTTCAGCCTGATGTCAGCACGGGCCAGCACGTTTCCTCTGGTTGCTATGATCCCATTCTGCAGAAAAGCCATCAGGTTTCCGAATAAGGCAGTGCACAGAAAGGCCACTTTACTGGATTAAGGTTATTTTAAATCATACATTTGGAGAGTAATTAGTCAGAGCGCATGACGCCAAGGAGCCCTGATTGTAACGCCGCTACAGCTCTTTCAGCTGGCTTATGCAAAATAAATTCTTCATGTTTCCCAAGAGAGAACTTCTCCAGCAATCAATGACAGTTAAGGGCACTCAGGACTCTGAAGGTTTAGGCCCTAACTCTTGTGCTACTATTTCCACACTCCGCAGTACTGCGGCTGGCTGACGTTTTCCCCGCTTCCCCACCACGCTAAGGGATTTTCACCCCCCTCTTCCTGCGCTTCCCAGGGGCGTACTCTGCAAGGTTAGATCCTGCTGTCAGGCTGACTAACACTGGAGGTGGTGCTCCTCTTAGCTCAGCCTCGCAAGCTCTTGGAAGGCCATTTGCCTACGAGTAAGAGCGGCTGAGTGGGCAGAAGAGATGAGAAAGAGAGCCCACATTGGGCTGAATTGCTCCCGGGCCCCTCCCTGAGCCTACAGCCCTCAGAACATATACAGCAGAACGGCACCTATATCCGCAGCGAGCTGAGGCACAGGTGAGCCAAGCAGATCGAGGTGCTGTCTGCTACCGTGCTGGACTGCGAGCCAGGCTGAGCAAAGAGCAGCATACATCCATCTCTGCTCCCAAGAAACTAGCGATAGGACGAGAGGGAATGGCCTCAAGTTGCGTCAGGGGAGGTTTAGACTGGACATCAGGAAGAATTTCTTTACTGAAAGAGTGGTTAGGCATTGGAACAGGCTGCCCAGAGAGGTGGTGGAGTCATCAACCCTGGAGGCGTTCAAAAAAGGTATGGACGTGGCACTCCAGGGCCTAGTTTAGGAGTCATGGTGGTGTTAGTTGATGGTTGGACTTGATGATCTTAGAGGTCTTTTCCAACCTTAATGGTTCTATGATTCTATGGATGCTAACCTCCAGCAGAGAGGGTAGAGCTTCTTGCACTACTCTGTCCCCAATTTTCAGTCACTGTTAAGATCTTGCAAAATAATCCCAGAAAAAGGGGGATTCCTGTGCTAGGAGAACAGTAAACATCATTATGAGCTTGTGTAACCCTCTGGATATCTAAAGTGCAGAGCTTCTCCCTCCCCCTGCCTCCTGGGAAGACTTGGGAAAAGCCAGATTCTGTGGCACCCCGGCACCACGCCTGCACATCCAGCCCATTCCTGCGGGTGCGTGGCACTTGGTGAGCCACGGGGATTCTCCGGCACCCACAGGAATGTTTTGGTAAAGACCAGAGTCTGGAAAGGCTTCTGCCTTCCAGACCACTCCAAAGATCTTCCCCGAGCTGGAGAATTCAAAGGAGTTCAGCCTGGTGGAGAGTTAGGTCACGTTCTTCCTTCCCCTGATTTCTCCTAAGTTACTGCAATTCCCATAGTCCTTCCAGTTTATTTAATTTGTTGGCCGGGCCCCTACCCTAAGTCACCGTCCTGACACCAGCCACATCAGAATAAGGGCTGGCACTGTCCCTAAACGACCAAACCTGATGAGAAACTGGCCTGGCAGGATTTCACGTTTCCCAGGCACGCTTTTCAGATTTTAGGTGCTTAACAGTACGCCCATTCCTTCACACCAGGGTTTCTCAGAGACTTCGGCTCCCGTGCCTTTGTGGAAACCTGAACGTTGTTTTACTCAGATCTGCGAGTAGGACAGTAGCTCTTAAGATCCACTCCAAAAAAACACTTCAAACTCAGTGCCAGTCAACTGATCCAAAGTCCACTGAATTCAGCGGAAAAAATTTCCGCTGAATATAGCGATCGGGTCCTAACTCTAAGGTTACAGATTAACTCTGAAGACCCAGATCTGAAAGCACTGACCACATCTGTTGCCGCCACGCACATGAGATCCTTGTAAGGATCACAAGATGCTGAGCCCAGGCATAAGCAGATCTCTGTTATACTGCACTATCTACAGCAAGGCTGTATTTTGCCTGCTGCAAAGTTTCTTTATGTGCTGTCGGTGGAAAGCTATTTACGGGGATTTCTTGGGCTCCCTCTTGTGGCACATCACAAAGAGACCCATGGTTCCCTTCATTCCTGGAAGTGGCACCATCGTTTCTGTGGGGTTACTGGCTGATTAGAGCCAAATGACACGACGTTTCACTTGTTGGCGTCGCACGCGGATGTATCAACCAGAGAACCTGGGGGGCAAATCACAGCTGGATTACAAGGGAGAGTCTGAACCACTCCGTCTCCCTCCCCCGGCATTTCGCAACGGTCTCCTTCGCAGGCTGAAATGTTTCTGCTCTGACCGCAGTGGGGCAATGCTCCTCAGCCTTTTCTCGTGGGAGCAGATGCCTCAGGAAGGAATGAAGCTTTCTTCAGCAAATACGGGAATGAGTGTTTCTACAGAGGCGCTCAGAGCATTTGTAATTGAGCAAGTCAGTTGTAGGAAACCTGGGATGCCTTCTCAACGCTCCCCGATCTGTGTTCAGAGGGAGGTCTGGCATTGACCAGCAAGGGGCTGGGACTTTCCGACTCTCTCTAATGACTGTCCTGGCTTTGACAAGCAGAAGGCAAAGTCAGCCCTCCCAGCCAAATTAGCCTCCCTTAAATTTAAACCTGCACTTCCATTCATCGCTGACTTGGGCCGGGAGAGCACGAGACACAGTCAAATCAACATGGCTTTCGGCTTAGCGGGACAAGCAACCTCTGTAGAGGCTGTTCCTGACCTAGGGCTCAGACCGGGTACTCCGCAGGAACTGCTGCAGCCACTGGAGGAGCTTCTGGCTCCCAGATGTTTCTCACTGACACTGTGCTGGAATGCCACCACCTCCTCCATCCTCTTCCACTTCAATGCCAAGTCAGCCAGGACAGCCACCAAAAGCAGCCTGAGCTGTTTTCACAAGGGGCTCTGACTCGCTCCTCACAACCACAGGCAGCTGAACGGGGTGGCACATCGAGTTGCCTGTCCCGCCCTTCTCCCACAGGTCAGCAGAGAGGCCGGAACAGCACCTACTTCTAAAGCTGCTGAAGCAAAAGCCGGTGCCCTGTTCAGCCACTCTTGCTGGGAGAACAGCCACCTCAGTGAGCCAAGAGCAGCAGGAGCCAAAGGCAGGAAGCTGTCGGTTCTGTACCAAAGCAAAAAGCAGAGCTCGCACTATCCCCTCCAGAAGATCCAGTGGCAGCAGGAGGACAGACTCATCTGAAGCCCTCCCAGCCATTTCTGCTACAGTCATCTGCCCCCAGCTCCGGTACGTCTCAGGCACCCATCACTAACACCCGAACCCCTCAGAAACCGTCAGGAGCTTACCACCACCCTTCTCCTTCCTCCGCACAAGACACAGGGTAGCTGGGTGCCTTGCACATAGAGAGATGGAAGTAGCTAGACTGAGGAAACACAGAGCCTGTGACAGAGGTCACAGAAATACACCACACTGCCCACCTCGCAGACCTCTGGAGAAACACCACCACGTAAGGGAGCACGCTGCAGAGATCCTCATGCCTCTACCCACGCAAGCCCACCCGGGGCAGCGGGCAGTACCAGCTCTGGCCCCGAAACAGTCAGCTGCCCATCACGCTGCCACGGGAGTGCGAGCTATGCTGCTTCTGGAGGCCGTCTGGGTGTCCGCATCAACCCTCTCTTCCCCAAGGGCTCTTTGGGACAACAGTCAACAGCAGTAAAGGCATCCCAAGCACGGGGAATGCTACGGTTTAACTCCTGCTAATTAGTTTGGTTGGATGCAGCCTGTACCTGGTGACAGGGTAACAGACCATCCACGTGCATAAAAGGCATCCATCCCCCACACACGGAAACAACAGCGCAGCTCAGCAAGCTTCCCGCAGGCCTCAGGAGAGCACAGTTCCCAAGCGAAGGGGATGCATCTCTCTCCAAGCACTGGCAGATGCGCAGCGGGGCTGTGTCTAAGGCCAAGGTCCAGGCCCCCGCCTGCGTGTTCTCACCTCGAAGGGGAAGTCCATAGCCAGCACCTTACGCAGGCTGTCCGAGGAGCAGGGGAAGTTCTGCAGGCCCACAAATTTGAACTGAAAGAGTAAGAGAGGGTTAGAAGAGACAACAGCATGGCCTAAAGCAGAACAAGTCACGGAATCGAGCACTGGTGCGGAGGTAGCTAAGAAGGAAGGAATTCCCCCAGCGCAAGATCCAGCACGAGAGAGACAGGGTGAGGGACAGGCATCAGACGAAGTAACCAGAGAGGAGACCTCAAGCAGGGACCACATCATTAAACCGCTGGCCTTCCCACCACAGGGCATTGGGGGCCCAAAAGCAAAAATAGGCTCAGAAGAGGATTAGACCAGCTCCTGAAAGGCAGGTCCCTTGGTGGCCGTTAACTCCATGGTCTAGGTACAACCACTGGCTGATGAGGTCAGAGGGAACGTGACAGGTATCCCCAATTCCTTACTCTTTCCATAGCGACTGGTCTCTGTGATTACTACGGGTTATCGAGACAGACAGACCTCCCATGCGATTCAGAACAGCAATTCGTAAGCGAACCCCAGATTTACAGACAAAATGACAGGACCGAGCTGTCCATCGGTGCCGATCATATCCCACTAAAGTAACTGGAAGCGCCTACGTAAAAACCTACAAAAATCACCCCAGCCACCAGAGAGGACGGGGTGGGAAAAGTCTTTAGAGATAATCCCTGCCATCTCTCCAGCAACACTGGATAAAGCACGTACGTTGCCACAACTTTACAAATCTCACTGCAATAACAGAAGATGACCTTTAAAAGACAACCGGGGGATTGCCACCGCAATGTCCAGACAGCATGAAACCTAGAGTGCCCAGAAAGATCTATTTCAGCTATTTTATCGTCCCAGTTCCTGGCATTTTGTCCCCCTCTCTGGCATTTAATGAGATGCGGATGGCAGAGACTCAGCACGCAGCTCCCACATGCTCCCAAAACCTTTTTTCCAAGCATCTAAGGCTGCAGGAAGGACTCTTCAGGAGAGCTGACCCTGAGATGCTCTTTTAACCAAAATAGAAAAGTATGACCTCTGGGCAGGATGCAAAGCAGACAGACGGCTGCTCCAGGCTGCTGGCTCAGCCAAGCAAATCTTTCCACCCAGGAAATGGAAGCTGAAATGACCCCCCCCCCACTTCGTTAGGTAGCTGTCTTCTGGATATTGTCGTTGGAGTCAGAACAGGATGTTCTTCAAATACAGATACCTTCGCTGCTGGCAGAGGAGCGGTCATCCCCGTTTATGACCAGTCTGCTCAACCCACAGGAGCTGCTCTGCTTAGCTGTGTCTGAGCACGCAGGCGGCCGCGCAGCAATCAGGTCCCGCTTTGCAAACTGTGCTCCATAAGCCAGGCTGCCAAATCTCTTATGTCTGTCCCCAAAAATCACTTTCCAATCTGCTGTGGGTTCTAGGTCTGACCTCCATGTGTAAGTCTTCAAAGGAAGACTTTTTATCCTTGCTCAGCACGGACTCCGGGTCGCAGTCCGGCATCTATCCCGACAACTTCAATGATTAGTTTAAGCAGGAGGGAAGGCAAAAGCTTTAGGAGCCTTTTCCCCTTGCCTTGCGAGCCCACAAGACTACGCAAGAAAAAAATCCCATTGTAGTCAGGCTGCCGACCGACGCTGCCCCTGTGGAAACCACACTGGTTTTTCCATTCCGTTTCAAGGGAAAGCTAAAAATGGCATGGAAGTTAGCTGATACCCTGCAGTCTGAGCTCCCTCAGCACTTTGGCCGGGGGTGGGGGTGGGGGAAACCCACACTCATTTACAATACTCAGTGGTTCTATTTACATCCTGAGCATGGCATCCCATTTCATCAGAAGTACATTTTGAAGCCTGATCTCGGGGCGGGGGGGGGGAGACAAAAGCTTCCGCTTGTGAAAGAAAGTGCTGAAGCCTGCTGAACAGGAGAGCTTACCCCCCATCATCCTTCTCCTCCCAGCACAAAAGAACTTACTGGATTAATCCTGCTTTTCTCTCCCAGCCCTTCCTCCTCCTGGATCTTTGAGAAAAGCCAGAAGAATCTGAAGTCAGTCTGTGAAAGGAGGCAGAGACTTACACCACCGATCAGCACCTGCCGAGCGTCTCCATTCCTCTGCACTTGCCCAGGAGACTTACAAACTCAGCTTCACCCGCAGAACCAGCCAGCACCCCGAACTCTGCTACTTCCCCCGATACCCCCAAAAGATATACCCAACTATTCCAGCAGCCAGCAACCCACAAGCTCTAAAGGTGCTGGTGCTTAGATGAAATAACCATCCTACTGCACGGGTGTGCATAAGTGTCCAGTGCTGGCTGCAAAGCAGCTCACAGAACAGGGAACAAAAGGGAGAGAAGGGCAGAGGGGAGAGACTCAGTACCTGGCAGTCATAAACGGGGTGTCCTCTCCAGCACATCACGTCGAGGATATAGTACGTCTGCTTTGCCTCGTTGTAGATGCAGTCCAAGATGCAGTACACTGCGCACACAAACACAGGGAAGTCCAGACACACTCCAGACACTGCCCAACCCAACAGGCATTTGCCAGATCAAATCTCTCGTGCATTAAGCCTGCCTTGACGTAATGCTGAGAGGTGCAAAGGGATCCCCTTCGGCCAACAGAAGCTGCGACCGCAGAAAGCCTTTAGCCTGCAGTCCAACAAGGCTACAAAGGTACCAGCCAGAGGCACATCAAGCAAAGGCATGCTTCAGGAAAAGGCATTTATATGCAACAGTAAGCCCTCCTCAGGACAAGCAAAGCAACTGCAAGAGGTATTAAGAAAGACGGCACTGTACGCAGCTCTATGTCAGAAGACAGAGAAGATGTTGAGGTTTAAGAGCGTCAGTTAACCAGGCAGCTAATTACAATATGTTCTTATCTAGCGTAAAAGTATCTGAGCTGGTCCACATCTAGTTATCCCCAGAGACACAGGAACAGGCCCCAAGCTAACCTCCCCCTGGCACCAGAAAAGGGCACGGCTTCAGGACCCGGGGAGGTGGAGGAGCAGCACCGGGCCTGCCAGCGCACACTCACAGGGACAAGCAGGCGCTTCCCCTCTCTCTATCCCAAAAGCCTCCGCACGCCGTTACCTTTCTCGCTCGTTGAATTGTGCCGGTTCCCCCCCGGCAGCAGGGATGGGAACCTGTTGACGCAGAAGCCGCTCTTGGTGTAAGCTGCTGTTGTACCCTGTAAGGAAATGGGGGGGGGGGGGGGGGAAGAAAGAGTTAAGCAAAACACGCAGGCCAGTCTTACGTTGGTTGGGAAACAGGTGCAGGTCCGTTACCAAATGGTGAGACATCACCACTGCTGCCGCTTACCCTGGACGCCACGACTAGCGCCCTTTTCCCGACGGGACACACCACTACAACCCACTCCTGCTCCAGATCCAAGGGAACGTCGACCAGCCATTCAGACAGCATCAGCTACGGAGAAATCCAGAAAATAAAAAGCAGTTAGCAATAACTCTCCTAAAGTTATGGAAAACTCACAGCAAGAGGGTTTCGACTTGGCTTCTACAACTACGCTGGGTGCTTCAGAGGCAACTTGCATTGCTTGTCACCCAGCATTACAGCACCAAAGGGGCTCCCTCCCTCTCTCTAACCAACTTGCATAACAGACTCTCTCCCAAGTCTTTCTCTTGCTTCCCTGCTGACTAAGCTTCAGACAACAGCACGGGGCTCACGCTTGGGCACCTCTGTACCTTGGTCCCCACTCCAGCACTTTAAAATTTATTTATTCAGAAATACATGGCAGAGCTTAGAGACTCCTAAATACTCGGAGTAAAGAGCCCAGACAAGTTGATCTCTTCACAAACTGTCTGGCTGTGGTCACCTGAAAGGCTGTATGTCTTTTAGGACCAACATGGCAGCCAAGGCTGATAAAACCCATCAGCTGAGGTTCCCCTTCCTTCCTGGTGTCCCAGACATGGGGAGAGATGGCAGTCTTCAGCCGACTGCTGCACAACGGGATACAAATGCTGCTACCTGAGCTGAAATCTCCAAAAGCACACAGGCAACCCATCTCTGCCCGTCCTCCATTTGAACGCAGCATGGCTCGGGGGCAGAACCGAGGCACGGCTCCTCACCGAGCACCAAGCCAGGCGGGACACATTATTCTCAGCCCCGACGCAGCCATCACCGTGGCCGCTCACCACGCCCAGCCCAGCCTCAACCACCCCACATCCCTCACCCTGCCCGACGTTCACGCCTGCACCCCGTCGCGGGGAAGCAGGCAGCTCTTCACCTGATTGGCGTAGCGCTTGGGCAGCTTCTTGCCAGCATCCACATCCATCTCCTCTTCCTCCGCATCTTCCCCCTCCTTCTCCTCGCCCTCGCTCTCCACCCCTGTCCAGTCGTCCTCTGCCAGCCTCCTGGCATGGTTCACGTAGTCCAGCCGCCTCCTGGGGAGGGGGGGG
>WAAD01034513.1:296667-382653 GCA_013389945.1 Fregata magnificens | reverse complement strand
ATCCCACCCCAGCCCCATCCTACCTTGCCACCATCCCACCCCAGCCCCATCCCGCCCCAGCCCCTCCAGCAGCAGCAGCCGTGGGAATCGGGTGGCTAACCCCCGTGCTAACCCCGCAGGGGTTAACACCTCGTCCCCGGCCCCGCTGGCCGTGCACTGGATGACCGCGGTTGCCTTGGCCCCACGTTGAGGCCAGATGCTGTGCAGGACGGCGCGTCCCTTCCCCCCACCAGCCCCGCTGCCGCCTGCTCTACCCCGGGAGCACAATGGGCACGGGGTTTGAGCCTGCCACCGCCATCCCCGGGCGGGCAGCCAGCCTCCGGCACCACAAGCAGCCTCCGGAGCCGTGCCGGCACCCGGTTGCAGCATCCTGGCTCCCCCGGACCCGGCTCGGCGGAGGGATGCCCTGCCTGGGGTCGCCCATTGCAGCACAGTCCCTGGGGTGTCCTGGAGACGGATTTTGGAGGGCCTGGACGTGGGGTGGGGGACAAGGACCTGGGAGGATGGGAGAGGCGATAGCGGTGTTGGGAGGGTGCGTGCAGCCCCAGCGAAGGAGTTAATCCTCCTCGGAGCCACCCTGATAAACACTTGCAGATTTGAGCCCCAAAGCCAGGCTGGTCACACCCTCAGCGAAGGCTGAACGCTGCAAAGAGCCGTCTCTGCTCGTAGGGTGTGCAGCCGGAGCGGGGAGATGTCCCAGCGCCCCGGGAGCTCATCCTCCACTCTGGTGTCTTGGCACGGGGACAGGGACAGGACAGGGTCCCTGCGGGCTGCATGCACCCCCTCTGAAGGCTGTGCCTCAGCTTCCCCAAGTGTAGACCTGTGCTCTCTGCGGTCCTTTGGCACCCACAAATGTCTCCCTGCCCCACCAGCCACCCCCCTGCGTACCCCCATGTCTGGACCACCCTCCCAGGCCTGGCTCAGCACGGCAAACCCATCGGCTGGGAAAACCTGCTTCCCATTAACATTCCTGCCTTTTCCCTCCACCGCCTGGCAGCGGGTGGCTGGGGCCCTCCCTGCCCACGGGCGGGCGTTTTGGGGTCTGCCTCGGCCAGGCAGGGGGTTCGAGCATCCTCCCGTGCCTCCGATGGCGTCCTGCGAAAGCGCCGAGGTTTGGATGATGGAACCAGCTCCAGGCATCCCGGCGGCTGCCCCAGTGCTCCTGCCGCTGGGTGGGCACCCCTGGGGTGCAGGGTGGCAGTGAGGAGGGGGGCTGGGGGTGCAGGCGGGGCTCCCCGTGCCCCAGTGGTTTCGGTTGCTGCCCTTATCTGGGACACAGGCTGTTCCCAGCTCCTGCTCAGGGTCACGGCAAGAAAAAAACCCCAGGGTGCACGGGGCCGAGAGGAAGCGCCGGGAACACGGGGCAGGTCCGCTTCCTCCTCCCGCTTCCCAAGGCTGCTCTCGCGTGGGAAAGCCAAGGCCAAGGCACTGCCACAAGCCCCGCCGGCACGACGGCCGGGTGGGGAGGTGGCAGCGGCGGCCCGTGCATCCTCCCTGGGGAGCGCTGCAGCCAGCATGGGAGGACCCGTCGCTGCCTCCGCTCTGGTGGGAGGCTTTCAGGCGATCTTGTCTTGCTTCCTCCCTTTGGGCTTCTCCCCGCCGTGGAAAGAAAATCCGGCATCCTTGGTTTGACCTCTGGGAGACTGGGGTTTATATGCGGGCTGGGCCAGCAGGCAGTAGGGACAACCGGGATCCAACCCATCCCTAGGTATCCCCCAGAGCAGGAAGGCTCAGCTCGGTGGGATGAGCCACCTCCACAGCAAAACCAATCCTCTGCCGCCCCGTGAAGGCGTCCCCCCCTCAGCACGCCCCCCAAGCCCAGCCTAGGGCTGGATGCTCTGGGGCGGGAGGACCCCTTCCCGGGTGCAGAAGCAGCGGGGCTCCCGTGGGGACCAGCTGAGCAGCTGGCGGCTGGGGATGTGCTGGGTGCCTCCTGCCCCGGAGCTGCTGATCGGAGGCTCATCAGCCACACGGATACTCCTGCCAGCCCCAAGCGCTCAATAATTCAGGATCAGGCACCAAAGCAGGCCGGTGGCCTGACCCGGCTCCTCCCCACGGCAAAGGGGAGCGCAGGGTGCAGCTCCTGGCAGCGTGGCCGGGCAGGATCAGGCCTGCCAGGCGTGCTACGCTGCCGGCGCACTTAGCAAGCATGTTGGAGAGGCACGGCTGCCAGCGGGGAGCGGGGAGCAGAGTCACGCCTGCTCGCCAGGGCTGGCAGCAGCTCCGGGGCTGCGTGCGCAGGGGATGGAGCCAAGTGGGGTTTTGGTGCTCGAAACGGCTGTGAGGTTCCATCCAGACCCAGCCCTGCTGCGCTGGAGGTGGATGAGCGTCTGCCTGCGTGCAGGCAGCAAGACCAGGCAGATGCACATGGGAGGGCACCGACGTGGGGCGGCAATGAACCAGGGGCAGAGGGAGACAGCTCAGACTGCCAGCTCAAATCTTTTAATCACTGCACTTCTCAAATATTTCCGAAGCGTGACCCTGACTCGGCTCCTCCAGGCAAGGCAATGAGCACCAGCTGGTTCCCTTGGCTGCGGCTATAAATGCTCCCTCCTGCTCTCAGCCCAGGATAATTATGGGGGGGTCAGCAGTGCCTGTGCCAGGGGAATGAGCTGGGAACCACCTTTCATTGGAGTCAGGGTTTGCCAGCCCTTCTCATTCCCCCGCTGTTGAACGCTGCAGCCCTGGTGCTCTGCAAAGGGGCTAGTTTCCCCCTCAGCCGGAGTTGGGGCAATGCTCGGGGAAGACCCTGTCCCAGCTCTCTGTGCCAGGACGGATAATCTCTCTGGTCCCCAGGAAGGTGCTGAGCCTGGGGAGGTAGGTCCTGTGCTGCTGGGGAGCTGCGTCTCTGGGCTTGTTGTTTTTGCAGGAGGGGTGGAGAGCCCGGACTCTGGGATGTGGTTGTCCCTCCGTCATTGTCTGTCTGCACTGGATTTGCTGGGTGTGGAAATGGAGGTTAGGCTCAATCTGGTTTGAATTTAAATCAGCAGCCGGGCTGAAGAGCCATGGCAGGCAGCAGCTGTCTGGGGGATGCTTTCTGGTGTCCAGGTCCTCACCTCTCCATCCTTTCCTCTGCTTGCCAGGGCCTGGGAAGCTTTATCTCAGGTGGGCAAGGTGGTGGGAGGATGCCAGACTCCGGGGGACAGCCCTGTCTCTGCATGGGCTTGTTGTCCCCACCTCCTGTGAGGGTGCTCCCGGGGTGACGTGCCTGCAGCCTGCTCTTCCCCCCCAGGCTCTGTCCCGTCCTGCCGGGCTTGCTGCCAGCTGAGCCTGTTCTGCAGGCTGCAGGCATGGCCTGCTGAAATCAGGCAGGCACGTAGCAGGGAGGGAGGGCTCCCAGCATCCCGGGGTGCTGGGCTTGGCTCGGAACCGAGCGGAGATCCTGAGCCTCATCATGCTACGCAGCAGCCAGCCTGAGGTCTGGCTCTGAGTTTCCCACGTGGGGCAGCTCCTAGGAGGACCTGGCCACCCCTGGTCAGGTCCTTCACCTGCTGTGGGAGGAATAGGTGTCCTCCTGCCCTCCTGGGTAGGGTCTCCTGGAGACTTCTCATTGTCTGCCATCAGGGAGCGTGACCTGTGCCCCCTGAGGGGACCCCAGCATGTTCTTCCTGGCTCCCAGCAAAATCCAGAGCATCTCCTGGGGCTGGTGAGAGCTGCCAGGGAGTTTTTGGGATGGGGAAAGGGAAAGGGAGCCCTGGGATCATGCTTTGCCTCCCCAAAACAGAGGGGGGCTGTGAACTCAGGGGGTTCAGGTGCTTGCTGTGCCTCTGTCCCCAGGAGCAATGTGGACAATGTTGTCACAAGGTCCTGCAGCCTGTGGTGGTCCACAGCAGCGGAGGAGTTTGGAGGCTGGGGACATGGTGCTTACATGGGTCCCAGTCTCGTGTGCAGGGCTTGGATGTGCTGGCCTGAAGCCTGGCTGGGAATAAACTCCCTGGTTTGTCGAACCCTCGCATCTGTGTGGCTAAAGTTTGCGGGGAAGGTTTCAAAGCCAAATGGTCCTATCTGCCGTGGGTGGATGCTGAGAGAAACCTTGTTTGGCCTATTATTTGTTTGCATTTGAATAGGTGTCTGGAAACTGGTTCAGGTCACCGGAGCTGTGAGAGACTCCCCTCCTGCTCTGTGTCCATCCCCACCTGTGAGCCCTGCTGTCTCCGGCTCCTGCCTGAGCTGGTACCACGATGCCGGTATCGTTATTAACCTAGGAGAGGTGTCGGATGCAGCCTGTCACAGATGCGATGCCTGGGAGATGGCTGTGGGGTTATGGTCCCCTTCTCTCTTTCCCGGGCAGTTACGTGTGGCCAGGGAAAGCTTTGCCTTGCCGCAGTGCTTGGACCCGTGGCCAGCACAGGACAGGGCCAGGCTGCCGCGGGGCATTGGGTAACTCAAGAGGAGGTTTCCTGGCTGCTTTAAAGGCACTGTGGGTCTGCCGAGGAAATGGCAGGGGGAAATTGCTCTTACTCCCTTGTCCTTGCTGCTTCCAGGCCGGACACTGCAGCAGGGCATCACTTAAACGTGCCTCTTCCCCGCAGGCAGGGACAGCCTGGCCCTGCCGTGCCCGCCCGGGGACCGGTGGGGCTGCCTTCTCCCTGAGCCGTGCAACAGCGCTGCTTCTCCTGCCTCGGCTGATCTGAGCTCAAACCAGGACGTTAACCCCAGCGCTGGGCTGAAATCCCAGCAGGACTGCAGGGACTTCCCGACTGATCCGGCCCAGGCTGCATCCTGCCTGGGATCCAGCTGCAGGGTCTTCCCAGCGGAGGGGGAGAAATTCCCTGCTTCTGGGGCTTATAGAAAGCAAGGGTGATTTCTTAATTAAGAACAAAATAGAAGTGAAATTCATTGGCATTTTTGCCACTTGTGAGCCCCCGTGTGACTGCCCAGGTAATCTGGTGGTCAGGCACTGAGCTGCTTTTACCCAGCTGGTCACCTCAGGATGTCTGGAGGTGGCACAGAGGACAAGGGACACTAGTTATTGAGTCTTCCTCGCGCCTCCTGGGTTGCTCTACATGGTGATGTCCTTGTTTTTGATATGCCTCTTCCTTCCAATTAGGAGGTGGTGGCAGGTATGGTCTGTCACCTCCATCCTGTCACACCTCTGTGAGTCACCACAACTTGCTCGCTGTCCTTTGTCCCTGTATCTGGGTGTCTTCTGGCTCCTGCCCTGCTTTCTGCCACCCCATGATTTCCCTTAGCGACTTGAGGCTTTGCTTTAGCCTGGCTGCGGGCTGGCTCTCCTCTTGGCCTGCCTTTTATTCCCTGATCCGGCTGTCCTCAGAAGCTGCACGTAGATGTGCCCTCAGCACCTTCTTACAGCCCCTCTTCTGCCCTTCCTGGTGCTCCCGTGCCTGATGTCCCCACTCAACCCCAACCCTCCATCTCTCTGCACTCACAGGCTGGGCACAGCAATGCCTCTCTGGCACCAGGAGCAGGGACATCTCCCTCCCGGGCAGCACCCACCCATGACCCCCTCTCCCACGGCAGGACTGGGGGAGACGTGCAACCCACCGCGGGTGCAGGTTCCCTGCTGGGGTTGGGCTTGGCTGGTGGTGCTGCAGAAGAAATGGCTCTGGCCATGTCCTGGGGCAGGGGCTCCCTGGGGACAGCAGTCTCTCTGGGTGGCTTTTCTTGCTTTAAAGCCATGGGTAGGAGGTGGAGGAGGGATGTAGGTGTGAGACACCCGGGGAAACACCAGCAGCTGTAGGTGCAGGAGGAGGTGGGGAGGTGCTGGGGGGAGACCTGGCAGAGGCTCCCCAAGAACAGGGCATGCAAGTTCATGGGCACAGCTGGCTCTTGTCAGCCAGCTGTGCACATCTGGCCCATGTGGAGGGGGGACACACAGCACATCTGGCACAACAGCTGTAAGCATCTTCCCTAAACCTCTGCAAGCTTTATAACCAGCTTGGTAGGGAAGGGTGCAGCCTGGCTCCTGTTGCCCCCACAACCTCCTAGGTCAGAGTGGTTCTCACCCAAACTGGGGTGAGGAGGGTGGGCCGCACCTCTGCGTGAGCAGGCAGCTTCGGTGCCGTGCCCCGTCTGGGCGCAGAGCCTGCGGGGCTCTGGGGAAGGCAGAGATGCTGTGCTGGCTTGCAATGCAGGGAAGCCAAAGGGCCTGACCAGGAAACTTTTGAGCTTGTTTAGGCTGTGCTTTAAGTCTGCTCTGTGGCTGGGCAGGAGGCCCCCTGGACCCTCAGCCCTTCCCCAGGTGGGTGGCTGGCAGCAGGCAGCACCGGGGCTGGGCCTGATCCTGCCCCAGCCATCCTGCTGCAAACCCCGAATAACGCAAGCAGAGCCAGCAGCTTTGTTCAGGATTTACACCCTGCCAGCAGAGCTTGGCCCTGGAGAACCGTGATCTGCACTGGCGTTTTCCATGTTACTGCCTGTCCTCCCCTGACCCTGGGAAGTGGATGTTTCCCAGCAGCGGAAATACAACCGCAAGCCTTAAAAATAACCTGCTTCACTTTCAATGCTCCTTGCAAAATAGGCCACGTTCCTTCTATTTAATCCCTGGGTGCGAGGTGAAAATCATTGGAAAGGAAAACACGGTGGATACCACTGGCTTCCCTGCAAACCTCCATCCCTTGCTGGGGGGTATACGTACTTAGCAAAGATAACAATAAATGTGCTTGTTTGAATGTGATGGGGAAGGCACAGAGCTGGGGTTAATCTGGAAGGAGGAGGGAAGCAATGACACTCCCTCTGTTCTGCAGGGAGAGGTTGTCCTGACCTTTTGGGAGCAGCACCACCCCAGCAAATCCTCCGCAGCGAGCTCTGAGCGGTGGTGTGGGCAGCCCGGTTGCACTGTCCCCGTTTTACAGAGAGGAGAGGATGTGATTTGCCTCTGAGCAGAAGGAAACATCAGTTTTTCTTCCGTCTGGATGGGGCAGGAGGAGGGATTTGGAGGCGGGGAGGTTGCAGCAGGGAAGGAGGCAGCAGTGCGCAGGCTTGGCACCCATTGGCACCGGCTGCCTTGGGCCAAGAGGGCTCGGAGATGCCGGGGCTGCCTCCGCCGTGCCTCGTCTCGCCCGTGCCGTGGGGCAGGTCGGGGCTGGGGCACACGTGGTGGGGGAGGACGGGGCGGCCTGCCTGCACCCCGATGGCTGTGGGTGCCTGGCGGGACGTGCCGGCACCCGCCAGCTGGAGCAGGGCAGGTGTGATTTACTGCTTAGCGAACATTTGGCACCATTAAACGCAGCCAGGAAAACGGCTGGCATGGTCCAAGCAAACACCCTGGCTCTGCTGGAGCCTTGGAGTGGGTCCACCCCGGGGTGCTGGTTTGGGGAAGGATCGTGCATTGACACTGGGGATGGATTTTACCCTGGGTGAGAGGGGTACAAGTGTGACGCATCCCCTGTGGTCCCTGGGGGCTCAATTCGCCTTCCCAGCAGTGTTGTGAGAGCGGGATGTGCCCTGTGATGAGCTTCCCAGCTGTAGCAATGCAGGGTATTATTGTTGGGTCCCATCCTGAGCTCAGCGCTCAGTTTTTCCTCTGCTCTTCCTCAGATAATTTCTATTTAAGTTTTTTAGGACTCCAGGCTGGGGAAAATTTGAGCAAGAGCCCAGAATTTGGTCCATTACCTCCAAATGTCGCTCAGCAGTTCACTAGGCTTAAAACAGGCCTGGCAAGGAGCGGCGACACGAGGGAGGTGGCTTACGAAAGCCGTGATGCACCTCGGAAAAGGCCCTTTATTCTGTTTACTTCTGCCGTACTGGAGTATACAGTGGAAAACTGCGCTGGCTCCGGTTCTCCGCTCTCCTCTCCGGTTTCACGCTGCCCAGGTGAGCGCCTGCCGTCCCTCCCCGCCGAGGGCATCCTACCTGTTGTGCAACCCCCCCCGCCTGGGGCTCGGTGCAATCTGCTTTATGAAACACACAGCAAGCACGCAGAGAAAGAGCGAGGCAGGTTTTTTTCCAAGTGGGTGGGGACTCCTTGAATTCCCCTGGCATTGGCCACAGAGTTTTTCCGAGCCTCTGCTCCAGTGTCTCAGCCCGCCTAGCCCTGGGGGATTTGGGCAGCTTCATCCCCAGCCTGACTCAGCCCAAGCTGCTCCTCATCCTCCCTCGTGGGCTGAGAGCTGTGGCAAACACCCCCGTGGCGGTCAGCGCTGCCCACGGAGGAGCTACTGATGGCTCGGTGGGGACAAGTGCCATCAGGTCCCCTCCAGCGCTGTGGCCACCGTTGGGTGGCCCAAATGAGCACCTGAAGTCAGTGTTCCCCAGGGATGCTCAGGCGTTTTGCCTGCCCCCACTCACCTATGCAGTGCCCCCCTCCCCTGCCCAAAGCCACCTGGAGATTTGGGGCTCCCGGGTGGGCTGGACCGGCGGCCCCCATATCCCCAGGGTCCTCCTGCATCTGTGGGATGCCAGCTCCCAGGGAGGAGAAGGAGAGCCGGGAGGAGGTGGCCAGCGGTGCTCCAGGAGGGTCTGGACCCCCAGGTGGTCTCGTGCCCCCATGCCTGAGCCCTTCACACCCAGTACTGGTTGTTTTTCAAGGGGGGGTTGGAAGTCCGGCAGTACTGGAGGAGCTCGGGGTCCGGTGGTGCCCCAAGACCCATGCCCTGGGGTGGGGGACCCGTGCCCTTGCCCTCCAGGGCATTGACAGTCGTTAGGGGGATGCCTTGGTTGGGGTCCGTCCTGCGGAAGGTCTCCTGGTCTGGCACGGCCCCGTTCTTGGCCTTGGAGGAGGGGGTGCCCTGGACGTGGTGCTTCCCCGTCTTGTTGCGCTTGTGCAGGTAGAAGAGCAGGGGCAGGATGAGGGCCAGCAGGAGGAAGATGAGGCAGATGGGGATGATGATGCTGAACATGTTGGCCTCGATGAAGCTGAGGAAGGTGCCCCCCTCCACGGGGCTGGGGCTGGTGGTAGCACCGGGGCCCAGCCAGGTGGTGGGGGGCATGCCCAGCTCGCTGGCATTAGGGCTGCTCCGTGCCGTGCCCTGGGGCTGGGGCACCGGGGACGAGGGTGCCAGGGGGGCCGTGAGCAGGGTGACGCCGTAGGCTTTTGAGGCGTTGTAGGGCTCGATGCTGTACCCCAGGGATGCCAGCGCTGGTGGCACGCCAGCAGCCGCCAGCTCAAAGACGAAGCTGTCACCCTGTATGGGCTGGTCAGTCTCCCCAGCGTCCAGCACCTCCAGCCCGACCAGTCCTTGCTCCAGCTCGCGCTGGCTGAAGGTCTTGATTGGGGTGGTGGGTTGTCCTGGGTGCCTGGAGACCCTCACGAGACGGCTGCCACGAGGCGCCCTGCGGATCTTGAAGACTGGGATGCTCTTGGTGTGGTTGGCCAGCTCACTGGCATCAAGGACGCTGGTGTCCAGGAGGGCTGTGGTGCCCTTGGGCCACACGCTGCCCGGCCGAGCCTTCACCAAGGCGCTGACCGTCACGTTCACCATCCCGGTCCTGTTGGCTGCCTGTGACATGGCAAGGAACTGGAAGTTGTCCTTGGGAGAGGTGAGGTTGGTGAACGTGAACGTCACCTCCCCACGGTCCAGCTGCTTCTGTGAGAAGCCCCGTGCTGGCTTTTGGTTGACCTGCACTTGGCCAAACCTTGGGTCCCTGGTGATCCTGTACAGGGCATTGCCTGCCCCCGGCTGTGCGGCTCCCAGGAGGTGACGGTGGGACACCAAGGCCCTGTTCAGGTCTTGGGGTACCTCCAGTGGCACTGGGCTGGCAGCGGTGCTCACTGCAGGCAGCACCTCGATCTCCAGTGAGGTCAAGGTGGGCGGGTGGTGGCCATCGGAGAGGCTCAGGGCTAAGGACCCTGGGGCACGGCTCCCAGTGGCAACAAACACCACGTGGCCTGCATTGACGTCTGCTTGGGTGAAGCGGTTGATGGGCTCCTGTGAGTTGTGTGCGTTGGCCAGGTGGCCAGCAAGAGGTCTCTGGAGGACACTGTACACCATCTGCTCTGGGGACCCCGATGGGTCTGCCACGTCCAGGTACTCCTGGGATAAGGTCACCACGGAGCCTGGTGGGACCCGCAGCACTTCTTGCCGCTTTACCACCTGCGGTGGCTCGCTGCTGCTGCTGGTCACCGTTATATTGAAAGCTTCGGAGATGACCACGCCTTCCTGCGGAGGGCGGATGGACTGCTGCACCCGGGGCCGGAGCCAAGCCTTAAATCTGAAACGGTCATCGGAGGTGCCGTCTCCACCATGGGCATACGCCAGGCGCCCTGTGGCCAGGTCTGACTGCAGGAAGAATGGCCGTGACTGTGCCAGGGGCACACCAGCCACCAAGAGCTGCCCATGAGCTGGCAGCCCTGTCACCAGGAAGACAACATCACGTGCAGCCCTCTCGGGGACCGGGATTTGGCTTAGGAGGTTGGAAGCATCCAGCACTGAGGTGTTGATCTCGGCCTGTTGAGCCCTTGCGAGCTGGAGACCTGGGGGGAAAAGGGAAAAACACAAAGGTCTGTCATCCCTAGGAAGAGCCAGGGTCTGCTGGAGAGGAGAGCGAGATGTAGCAGAAGAAGGACTGCAAAGAAATGGAGAGGGATAAGAAGGCAACTGGGACTTATTAGTTTGGTAAGATGATGGAGGAAGGAATTGCACAGAGAGCCAGCGAAAGGATGGATGCAATTTTAGATGTTGTTTGACATATCAAAGCTCATGCTTGGGTGGCCATGGGAAATTGCACGGCGGTGTCTTCTTCAGACAAACAAGCCCTTCTGAAGTTTGTGCAATCCCCCTGAATGGGAACTTCGAGAGCTTGTTTGTCCCTTGCTTCTCCCTTCCTTCTTTACCTGCATTTCTCCATAGCTGAGTCGAGCGCTGAGGACACCTGGCCTCGAAGGAGATCAGCACGAGGAGGATGAAGGAATCAGAGATGGTCGTGGGAGCGACCACACGGAAGCGGATGGCATCTTGGGCGAGCCAGAAGGGCTTCTCTGGCATCTCATGCTGGTAGAAAATCAACCCGCTGTCCACCTAAAATAATAAAAAAAAAACCCCTCAATGAGCTCTGCTAGATGGCAAAATAAATACTCAGAGTGGGTGATACCATCTGGGAGATGGGTGCATCTGTCTCATCTCTGCTGTGATGGGCACTGTAGCATCAGAGGGGGACCCTGGTGACGCTGTGTTAGAGCCAATGTGTGCACCCTCAGCTCTTGTCTTGGCTGTAGGAAGGAGCAGCCAAGCCCTAATTAGGTAAGAAATGGGGATCATCACCAGCCATGGCATGGTAGTCACCATCGAGAGCTCACAGTGCCTCTCTGCCAGGATGTTTCTGTCCAGCAATTGGGGAAACTGAGGCTCAGAGGAAGGGCTGAGCTTGCTCAGCATCCTCCAAGAGTCAGGCCAGGCTGCCTCCGAGGGCGAGCAGAGCACGGGGGAGCTTGCGGGGTGGGCAAACCTGCATGCTTCTGAGGGAGGGTTAGAAATAAGCCCTTCGCTGTGCTCTGTAAAAGCCTGGCTGTGTAGGAGAAGCGTGGTAGCAAGGATTTGCTTGGAGCTGGGGTGAAAGCATCACGCTTGGCTCTTGCCTTAGGCAGCAGCCAGGATGGCTGGGTCTGCAGCGGGGAGGTAGCCTAAGAAAAGGGGATTATAACTCCCTGAGCCTCCCCCAGCACTAAGTCCAAGGCTGGTGGCCATGGTAAAGCCGGCCCTGGGGCGGCAGCTTGTAATCCCTCTTAGCAGCTGTTGGCAGAGCTGGGAAAGTCACGGCGTGGCTGCAGCCTTGCTCTGCCTCCTGCCAGGGATCAGGTGCCTCTGCCCACGGTGGCACTGGGGTCGGGCTGGGACCCCTGGGCTGCAGTGGGGGGTGATGGAGGGCTGTGCCTTGGGATCCTGGGGGGCTGGGGGAGGCGAAACCTCACCTGGGCTTGGGTGAAGTTCCTGATTTCCTCCCCCCAGGAGGTGCTCAGCCTGCCCAGGTGTGGGGCTTGCTCGATGCTGTAGTACAGAGCAGTGGAGCCGGCGGGGCTGTTGCTCACTGCCTGCAGGTTCTGGCTGGTGATGGGCTGCAGGGCACCTGGAAAACACGTTCAGTACGGACTTCAACCCATCGCCTCACCACCCGCCTGCAGCCTCTGCCACAGGCATCTCTTGGCAGTGCTCGGGCAGGGGGTGGTGAAAGGGTCCAAGGGCCCCGTTTGCCATCAAACTGGGAGGATGGGGAATGTGCCCGTACCCACCTGGGCAGACGGTGAGGCTCTGCTTCTTGGCCAGGCTGATGAGGGGCTCTCTCTGAGCCCTGACGAGGAAGAAGTGCCCAGGAGACAGGTTCTCGCCATCCCACAGGTCGAAGGCGAAGCCCCCATCCAGGGGTCCTGCAGAAGGCACAGAGCTGGACATTTACGGGGGGCAGGGGAGCTGCAGCCCCCCATTAACCTGGCACGGTTTGGACCAGGGTGCTGTGTGATGGGGTTAGCATCTGCCTTGGTGGCACGGTGGTCCCCTCCCGTGGTGTCCCCTCCCTCGGGCCAGGAGCGACGCCATGGGGCTGGGGCACCTCAGCCCTGCCCTACCTTGGTGCACGAAGAGGATGAGGCCGTTGTTTATCTGAGCCTGGGTGAACCGCCGGACCTCAGCGCTGGGCGCCGACCTCAGCACAACCTTCCCGTTGGCCGGGGGCTGGATGGAGTAGGTCACCTCCTCCGCCGGGGAGTCCTCGTCCTCAGCGCTCAGGACGTGGGGGCCGATGGCAGCCGTGGCGCCTTCCCGCAGCTGGGGGATAGAGGGAGGATGTAATCCCCCTGGGATGCCCCCAGCACCTCTGCCCCCTTCCCCAGCCTGCTCCGGACCCTGTCCCAGCTCAGACCGCTTCGCTGGGTGCCTGAGCCCAGCCCAACAAGGGTGCCTTGTCTGCGTGCCAGGTGATGCCCCATCGTCTGGCTTTTCCCAGCCCTGCATCACCCTGCACCGCTGCCGTGTTTGCTGGCACGTACCGTGCTGCTGGGTCCGTGCATCTGCACGACATGTACGGGACAGAGGTGAGGGCTTGCCCCTCCATGCCTCAGTTTCCCCAAGCGCTGGAAATTGAAGAAGGCACGGTGCTGGCACGGCTTGCGGCGCTGGGGCAGAGGCTGTGCTTTTGATGCGTCTCTCCCCATTGCCCTCCAGGAGGAGGGCTTTTTGTGAGGTCCCCGAGCCCAGAACTCGTTCCCTGAGCTGCTGCTGTGTACGTGATGATCGCAGCCCCATCTCTCCCCAGCCGGGTGTTTCTCCTAGCTTGTGCTCCCGGCAAAGCACCCGTCCCACCGCCCCCTCACAAGGCTGCAGCGAGGCCAGGAGCCGACCCAGCAAACCCTCCAGGAATGACAAGTATGTGGTCGAGCTCAGGGCCACCCCGCAGCTTCCCAGGGCCGCTTCCCCGGGTCAGCAATGCCCACCCGCCTCCCAGGGACAATGCCACCCCAAAGCCCTGCCATCTCCCCTCTCCAGCTGGAGGCAACAATTTTCCCCGCTCCTAATCCTGTGCCATATCTCGGTCCCGGCAGACCATGGGGATGAATCCTGCACTGCCAGACAGGTTCTGCCCGTGCACCCCAGAGCTGCCTTTTGCCCTCAGCATGCCCCGAAATCACGGGGTGCATGGACCGAGCCTTCCCGCAGCTCGTGCAGGGCGGAGGGGCAGGACGTGCTGCATCCCACGGCATCACAAGCCTGGCCCGCATCCTGCAAACCCACAAGACAACACCCGGGCGCTGGAGGAGCTGCTCAGCTGGCCCTGCTGGGCTAGATGAGCTCTTTTCTGCTGTTTTCAGCTGACCAAAACATTTCTTGAGTGGGTGTGGGTGCCGACAGTGAAATTAAATCCCTCGGCAATCCCCGCGGGATGACGGGAGGCAGGCTCAAAAACACAGCTTTGGAGAGATGGGATGGGGGAAGCGCTGCTGGACACACGGCTGGTGCGGGAGCTGAAGCCCTCACCGTGGGAGCTGCTGCTCTGCCGTGCATGCAGCGAGGTTTTCGGGCTGCTCCCCATCCCCAGCACCCACAGCCAGGTCACTTCAGTGCCCAGTGAAATTGGAATCACACCTGGGGCTCAGTGCCAAGGAAAACTCCCTGTGGTCAAAGCCTGGAGAGGCGTTTGCAGGCAGGGGTACGGGCAGCCCCGGGGCATCGCTGCCCGCTGGGGATGGGCACACGCGATGGCTGGAGCGGCTTTGCTCGCCACCGAGAGCCCGCGCCGCCGGGGCTGACCCACTTCGCCATGCTCCCCGTCCTCTCTGAATTATTAAAGCCTTCCGCCTGGTTCCTGCTCTCGCTTACTCGGCTTATTATGTTTGCTCAGCCTCCGTGTCGCCTCTGCTCTCCAGGAGAGCGTGCGGGGAGGCAGCGAAATAGTGCCGGGAGTGTGGCCGTGTGTTCTGGTGCAGCAGTGGAAGCCTTTCTCTTGGTGGCATCCAGCCATCCTTTCTTCCTGATGCAACCCAAAAAGCTGCTTGGGGCAAATCTGCCCGGTCCTTTCCAGGGCGCTCCACTTCAGGGTCTGAACCCTGCCCGTCGTCTCCCCGGCCCTGTGTTGACTCTGCACCCCCGGCGCTGGCAGGCGCAGGCAGCAGAGGAAGGCTTTGTGCAATCTCTCTCCTGGACCCGGCCTGACCTTTAAACGCTGAAGTCATCTCTCGCCAGAGCACAAACACAGCAGGGCCGGGCCCCTCCTGAGCCCTGGGTTGCTTTAGCATTGCTCCTGCTCGGAGCAGGGAGCCTTTCCCAGCTCCAGAGCCCCTCCTGCGGGAAGCCGTGATTCCCCCTCCCAGGGCCAGGGGGGGATCCCAATGGAAAGGCGGATGGACCGCTGCCTCGGAGTTTATTTTGGGAGCTTTTTCTTTCTTTTCACCCTTTTTTTAGCATGGTGGCTGGGAGGGAAGGACATGCTTCCCTAAGTGCCTTGCAATCACTGGACTGATGGGCTGGCTAAAAATAAGGCAGGGAGGGAGCCTCCTCCTCCCCTCGCGCAGGGCAGCGTGCGTGGCACCGGGGACAGAGCTGCCTCTTCTGCCTGCCACCCCTGCCTCGGGCCCACCCTGCCAGGGCCAGGAGCCCTTTCGGGACGCGGTGGTCCTCAGCGAGCGGAGAGGAGCTTTTGTGCCTCTGGAGCGGGGAGGGGGGGCTGCCGTGGGCCCAGCAGCCGAGGGGTTAACCTTTCTCCGTCAAGTGCAGGATTTTGGCACAGCTGGGGCAGATCTTGGAGGCGCCACTTAACGCGCTATAAAAGGGATTCGCTGGGAGGGGGGCTAAGTTTCCTGGGCTGGGGGGTGTAACTGAGGGCAGTATGGGCAGGCAGAGAGCCAGGGCTGGCTGGGGATGGGGGCACCCCCAAAGCTTTGCTGGCACCCCTGGCCCCTCTCCCTGCTTCTGGGTGGTGCCTGGCCCTGGGCAGAGCAGCTCGTGCCCTTCCCTTTGGGCACCTCCTCCGGAGCCCAGGCTCCCAGACACCTTCCCAAAGCCACTGTGCTGATCCTGGCCCTGATGATCCTGATGGAAGGAGCTGCTTTCCCTGCTGCCAACCTGGGAAATCCTGGGATGGGTGAGGATAGGTTTGGGGGGGAAATGATCCTACTGGGCTGGCACTCCCGCATGTCTTCTAATAATTTCTCTGCTGCAATTTTGCATTAGTGATCCTGAACGGGGCAGAAGGCGGGACCTACCTGCTTCTGACTTTACTGACAGGGGCATTAGTTATCATCTCCTGCAATGCAGGCTGCTGCAGAGGGGATAGGAAACCTGGGTACAAGGAGAGGTGTGAAGGCCGCCTAAATAATTCAGTATTTCCAATCTGTGCTGATGAAACTTGGGCAAGCTGCTCTTCGTGCCCCCAGGAATTACTCCGGCACCTGGGNCCTCCTGCAAAGCCTCGCCCCGCCGGGAAACCGGCCCCCTCCCCCGGAGCCCGTCGCCTGCCTCTGCTCTGCACCCCGGCTCTGCTGCGCCCGCGTTCCCGGGGGTGTGTGACCGGGCTCGGGGGGTCCCCCGTGGGGTCCCCACGCTGGGCTGGCCAGCCCCGGGGTCTCCCAGTGCTGAGCACCCAGGGCCCGCCGGGGTGGCTGCCCATCCCCGTGGCATCCCGCTCTTACCTGCAGCCCGGCGTTGACCCGCAGCCGGGGACCCTTGGAGCTGCGGGGCAGGATGGTGATGAAGAGGGTCCTGGGCTGGCTCTGCCGGTCCATCTCCGAGGCGTTGGCCAGGAGGGTGAAGCTGTCGGCCTGGGCCTGGGGGCCGTCCTGCCTGTACTGGATCTGCTGGTTCTCCACCTGAGGGGCAGGGGCTGGGTGACCCTCCTGGGAGGACACGGGCCACCAGCCGTGCTGGGGAGGGGACCTGCGCCCACCAGCCTGGGAGGAGGGAGGGAGCCCAGCACCTACCGCTTGCTCTGGGGCATCCCTGTGGGATGGATCTAGCACAAAGACAGGGAGCGGGATCCCCATGGGAAGCAGACCTGGAGCCCAGCGTGGGTGCTCTGCCTGCATTCCCACCCTGGCTCCCCAGGGACATTTAAACACACCTTGGGGGTTGATGTGTTCCCTGTCCGCAGGGCAAACCCACCACCTCAAACCCTTCCATCCTGAGGGCAAATATCTCTGATGGGGAGAGGCGCCCCACAGTCCTCCCCAGCCTCCCAGTGCCGCTGGGGGCTGGAGCCCGTCCCCGGGCTCTCCCCAAACCCCCTGGGAAAGCAGCATGGTGGGCAAGCGGGCACCCTTGGCTGCTCTACCTCGCTCCAGGTGAAGCTGTGCAGCCCGCTGTCCTCAGGCCGCTTGCTGTTCAGGAGGGTGCCAAACCGGGGCGGCTCGAGCACCTTGAACTCCGTGCCAAGAGCCGTGAAGTAGGCGTTGGGGATGTTGAGGATGCCCGTGGAGAGGGTGATGGAGCCACCTCCCGGCACCGTGATGTTGCGGACGTCCAGGGGGACGGTGATGGGGAGCACGGCCAGGCTCACCACCACCCCCTCCAGCGGTTCCACACCGCTGGCCGTGATGTCCACAACAAACCGGTCACGCTCCTCCTCCAGCTTGGAGTGGAGGTAGAGGACTCTGCCGTTGTTGATGTCCTCCTGGGTGAAGGACTGGATGGGGTCCAGACTGGGCTGCTCGTTCGAGTCTCGGCTGTGCTGAAGCATCGCCAGGAAGCCAGAGGCCGGGGGGCTGCTCACCACGTAGACTATGTCTTGGGGAGGGATCTCTTCGTGGGTCACCTGGGAGTGTGGGGGAGACAAGTCATGAGCGGGGGGGCTGGAGCCTGTGAGGCTGCGCTGCCCCACAGCCCACTGCTGTGCAATCCCCCAAGGTTTTGCTGTGGGATGAGCTGCAAGAGTCACCTACTTGCCAAGGCCAGGCCTGAACCCCGCCTCTGCCCCTGGGCAAAGCCTGACATGGGCAAGAGTCCTTTGCTCTGGGCAGGTGGGAGTAAAATGGAGTCCCACCAGCGGCTGTCCTGGTTTGGTGGCCAGGGAAGTGATGCAGGCTTGGGGAATGACTAGAGAACGGGATACTCACCAGCAAGTACTCCTCCTTGATCCCAGCCGCTTCCCCCTGGAAGACGTAGATCTCCTTGTGGTTGACTATGCGCAGGGGGCGGGGATGGGTGCCCAAGAACACGCTGATGGCCAGCGTGTCTTCCACTGCCACCTCGTTCGCTTCTACAGTGAACTGGAGCTCATCCCGAGTGTTCCTGCTCCCGTTGTGGTGGTAGGAGATCTCTCCTGCTAGCAGGTCCCTCTGGGAGAAGGCCATGACCGGCTGCTCCCCTCTCAGCACAGTCCCCCACCTCGGGGGGGTCGTTATCAGAAACTGTATCTCTTCATCTGACCTGATGTCCATGTTGGTGTCCAGGCTGAGGACAGAGGAGTCAATGCTCCCTCTGCTGCCTTGATGGATGACTAGACCGGTGTTGTTGACTATTTTGATGTAGGGGTCTGATGCCTGTACTTCCAGGAGGGCCGTGGTTTGGTGGAAGCCATCTGAGACCTGTAGCTGGATCCAGCCCCGGTCAGCCCCCGAATGGACAAAGAGGATCTTCTTCTTCCTCAAGTCATCCTGTGTGAACCGATAGACCTGATGGCTTCTGTCATCAACAGACACGATGCTGCCAAACAAAATGTCCTTCCTCGCCAGCACTAGCTGCGTGTCAGAGAAGCCAGAGTCCTTGTCAGTGAAGGCAATGTCGTCTGTCGTCAGCAGATGCTGCCCATTGCGCACTACATTGAAGACCTTGTTCACCACCTGGACCGGGCTGTGGTCATTGATAGGTTGGATGGAGACCCTGAAAACACCTCTCACCTCCTCCACATCCGGCTCAGAGCTGCCCTCGCCCTGCCTGATTGCTACGAAGGGGATGTCGTCCTCCAGTGTCTCGGAGTCGTCGTGCTGGTACAGCAGCCGGTGGTGGAGGATGTCGTCGTTGGTGAACTCCGTGATCTCCTCTCTGGAGGCCCAGCCGTGGGACGCAGCCCAGGCCAGCCTCCCGTGTGCTGGCCCCTCAATCACTTCGTAGAGGTAGTCCATGCTGTTCATGCTCTGTACAAACAAGTGGTCCTTGGAGATGACGGCTTGCCCCCCTTCCGGCACAGTCAGGAGGACGTTGGTCAGGGCTGGTGCATCAGGGTCCCCACCAATGCTGATTGTGTAGGTATAGACGGGAGAGTGCTGCTCGCCAGCGCGGACGCGAAACTGGAAGGTGTCCTCGGCTTGCTGAGAGTTCCTGATGGTCGCGCTGTAGCTCAGGTGGTTTCTTTGCAGGTCATCTTGGGTAAATCCAAAGCCTTCGGTCAGCCTGTGGCCGAGCAGCTCCAGGTTTCCCTTTTTGGGAGCCTGGATTATCACGTAGTGGAAGGGGACTGGGGCAGAGTTTGGATCTTCCAACATTGCCTCCAGCTCCTTACTGGTGATATTTCTGTGCCGCTTGTTCTTCATCTGGAGGGGGACCATGGTCTTCATCTTAATGGTGGCTCTTTTAATCCTTATGAGAAAGGTGTTGTTTTGCAAGACCTTCTGCCCCACCTGGACTTTGAATCTCAGCTTCTCCACAACATCTTCCAGCCGGTGCTCTGGGTCTGTGCTAAAATACTGGACGCGCCCTTGCTCCAGGTCTTGCTGGTGGAAGGACTCGACTTTTTTCCATTCCCCTCCCATGCTCCCTTGCTTCTGGACCTCACCATACCTTAGGGGCTCTGTGAGGACGTAGAGGATGGCGACCCGTTGTTTCACGGCATTTGTCTCCACTGACAGGTTGGCTGTGGTAATGCGTGCAGCCCCTCCTTGGGAGATGGAGAGGCCGGTGTTGTTGTGCAGGCGGATGTCAGGGTCAATGGCGAGGATCCTCAGGGTGGCAGTGGGGCTTGGGACTGTGCCGTCGCTCACCTGCAAGGTGAGCTGTAAGTTTGTCCCACTCTGGTGCACGTAGACTATGTTACCTGCTTCCAGGTCCCTGCAGGAGAACTCTTCGATGGGCACTCCAGGGTGAAAGTCATACTCCACATAACCCTCCTCCATCTGCTGGCCACCATGCAGCTGGAATTCGAGGTCGTCACAGGATGTGTCATCATCTAGTACCTGCAGGATGTCCGTGGTTAGTTGTTTCCGTGTGTGCTTTAAGATTGTCATGTGGTTCCCATGGGGAAAGATCACCTGTGGGGCATCATTGATGGGGTTAATCATGATGGGCAGCAGGTACACCTGCCCCTGCCGCAAGCACTCTGGGACCCCTTGCTGGGCAGTCACCGTCGCCTCCAGCATCAGCTGGTCCATGGGCCCCTCAGAGCCATCGTGGACGTATCTGACTTTCCGATTCAGAATGTCCAACAAGGTGAACTTCCTTCTGCTCCTGGACCCAGGAATGTCTAGCTCCAGCTGACCGTGCCTAGGGTCATTGGTGATGCTAAAGAGGATTTGGGACTGACGGATGTTTGCAAGGTTCAAGTCTACCGTTGGCTGGGTGTGTTTCCACTCCAGATAGGCTGTGCCGCCTTCAGAGACGATGAGGGGGCTGACATGCAGCAGCCTGCTGATGTTGGCGAAGGCGGGCGGGAAGCTGTCGTCTGGCCGGCACGGTTCCATCACCAGGCCCGGTGCTCCCGACCAGACGTCTGGAGGTGGGGAGGTGGGTGCCTCATCCTGCTCGTACACCTCGTCATAGTCCCAGTAGTGCTCCTGCTTTCCACAGCCTGATGTGATGTCCTTCGTGATCACGGCATCTTGCAGACTCCTCCTCTGCAGGTTTATCCGCAGGTCCTCCAAGCAGCCGACGAATGAGTTGTTGGTCATGGTCCACACAGAGATGAAAGCAAGATGGTGCTCCTTCAGCCTTTGCAAAGCTTTTTCATTCATACCTCCGACGAAGAGGTTTCCCTGAAGGTCCAGGTAGTTGTTGATGCCCCGGTTGGATGTGGATGAGGCGTAGTAATCAATAAGGATCTCAAACTTGTGGATGTCCGTGTAGACTTTGACATAGTGTTGCTGCTCATCGCTAATGAAGACGTTGTTGTGCAGGACGATGATGCCGTTCCCCTTCTCAACAAACCCTCTCAGGCGCCCGTTGGAGATCTCCAGGTAGAAGAAGTCATTCTCCAGCCCTGCGTGGTAGATGAGGGGTGCCTGCGTGATGCTTGTCGTTATCACAAATTCGATGGTCGCCTCCTCCCTCGCATCCCACGTGGGAAATGCGATGTAGGAGTGTGGCCCCAGGAACCCAAAGGGGTCCTCGGGCTCCGCAGAGAACTGTGTGCTGCACCCTTCCTGGACCCGGTGGAAGATCTTGGAGCTTCCGTCAGAGGACAGTGGGGAGAGGACATCCAGGCCGTTGAATGTCACTAGGTGGAGGCAACCTCTGAAGGGCGAGCTCGCCTCAGCAAGGTACGGCAGGTCAAGGCTGCCTGTCCCACCGGCATAGAGGCCGTACTGGATGTCCAGCTCCCGTAGGGGTCCTGTGATATCCACAGAGCTGTTGAAGAGGCCGTCGATGGTCAGCGTCATCCTGCCGTCTTCCACCAGCAGCTCCACATCGTGCACCACCAGGTTATTGAGCTGCAGCTCTGCTGGGGACTGCAGCGTCACCTCCTCTGAGCCCAGCTGCAGCCTGGCCTGCAGGGAAGGACATGGAAAGTGCTCAGCTCAAGCGAGGTGTTATCTGCAGCACAGGAGACACCTCTCCACCTACCAGAAATACCTACCGAAGCGTGGGATGTTCCTGGGGGCTAACAAGTGTTTTGGTCCCTCTGTTTGCTACTGTTCATCCTGCCCTCTTCCTCCTCTGCGCATGTTCCTCCCTCCCCAGCTAGATCCCCCTGTGGGCATGCCTTCTCTGTCCTGCTCTCTGAATTTCTCTCCTTATTCACTCTTTCTCAGCAAATCCCAGTCTCAGGGCTATTTCCCTGGGGTCCTCCACCTCCCAGTCCCGCTGCCCCACCGCTGGGCTTTCCCTCTCCCCCCACGGAGGAGCCCTGCCAGATGCTGGCTCCATCCTGCCGGCTGTCCTCCATCCCTGCAGCCTGGGCTGCTTCCAGCCCTTGCCCTGGAAACTGGCAGAGGAAATAGCAGGCTTTGCTCCCCACAAGCGGCGGCCTGGAGACTGCCTAAGTAGAGGGTTAGCTGATGGACCCTGAGACACATGGTCTGCATTAGGGACACCTCCGGCCAGCTGCTCGCTTGCTCTCCTGCTTCGGTTTAGATGTGGTTGGTGGCCCAGCCCAGGCTGCAGGAGAGGCAGGATGTGCGCCTCAGACGCTCCCTGCTCTTTTCCTTCATGGTGGATACCAACATCACAACCACAAGAGGGAATTTTATTCTTCTGTCTCTTCCCATGCCCCAGTTGGGATGGGAGAGTCTGCTGATGGAGACCTCTCCTTTCTCTGGATCCTCTTGGCTCATCCCTTCTCTTCACTAACCCCTTGCACCCCGAGAGTGCTGTGCACCGTGTCTGACCGTGAAATGTGCATGGGGTGCTGGCGTCTGGGTGTCTCCATCCCGCTCCCCAGCATCACCCTAGGCAGCGGGTGAGGAGCTCCCCAGCTGGAGCCTGTTTCTCTGTATTTAACTGATTCTCCCAAGATTGTGCCCGCTCTCTTCTTAAACTTTTAACATCCCCTGGCAGGGGTCTTGACAGCCCGGCTGTCCGTGCTTGTGTCTGGCCCCGCGGGCTGCTGCTTTCAGGCGCTGCCCCTTCATCCTCGCACTGGATGAAGCCCTGACCCCTAGACACCAGCCTACGTGGGGGTGCCGGGGTGCTGACCTGCAGGGTGCCAGCTCGCAGCTGGAGCAGGAGGTGGTCGGGCTGGCCGGCAGCCAGGAAGAGCAGCCCGCTCCCCTGGCTGGTGTACAGCTGCAGGCGGAGCCGCACCGTGCGCGAGGCGTCCGCCAGCGGCATCTCCACGTAGCCGTCCCCGAAGAAAGAGGCTGGGGAGAAAGGGGAGAGGGTCAGGGAGGGAAGGACACCCCCCACAAGCCACATCGGTGTGGGTGCTGTGAATCTGGAGCCCCCCGAGCCTGTCCATCAGTCCTTCCCCTCCTGGGCTCCCCGTTTGCCCTGTGACAGGGTGCTGGAGCCCGGCAGCCCGGAAAGACCCTCAGGGGAGTCTCTTTTCTGATTTTCCTAGGGTTTCTAGGGGCTGGGTGTGTGGAGGCAGAGGTTGTGTTTCTCCTCGCCCGTACAGCATTTAGAGGAACCTTCCTTCTCATTACGTGGCTGGGGCAGATGCAGTAGCGCCTATCATCGGGCCGAGTTCCCGAGCATTAGGAGGCAAGCCATTACCCTAATAAGTCTTTGCCGCTTCTGCCACAGCTGTCTCCCTTTGGAGGAATATGAATCCTTCTAGTGGCGGCTGTGTCATGCCTTGGCCGGATGCCCCGGCTGGTGCCAATCGCTGCTGAACAGAGAGATGCTGCATGGGAGCACTGGGGATGCCACTGGGTCAGCCAACACCATGCTCTGCTCCTTTTCCTATTTTACACCGCTTTCTAACAGCTCTCTGTATCATCCAAACACTGCTGATGTTCACCCTGAAGGTGGCTGCTCCATCAGTGCTGGAGGAATAAATGCGTGTGCCTGCGATCCATATGTGGATGTGAGACTGTACGGAAACCTCGGCTCAAACAGGGCGCCTGAAGCTGCAGCTGGAACGCGTTCAATGCCCAGTATACATCAGCCTTACAGGAACTCAGCGCAATGGCATGCGGTCATGAAATGAAAGACTGTGTCACAGGGCACACGCGGGAGAGGGCAGAATTAAAAGCACAGGGAGCGGCAAGGCTTAATTTTACAGTGCTTATACTTTTGCGCTGGCTCAGTGCATGCGTGCGCCTTGCACATACATTAAATGCGTGTGTCTGCGATGCATTGCCACCCATCCTGGTTAGCTCCAGAGCAACCCATGGCAAAGTTAACTCTGCGCTTGCAGGGTGAGGCATAAACACTCAGAAGACCTGGAAGTTGTAAATATTTGGGAAGGCTATGTCGGGGGGGAGGTGGGTGTGAACATGCACATTTTCAGTCCATATGTAGTCACAGTCCGTAAAGCCCGCTGTCCTCAAGTTTGTATGTGTGGAGCTTGCCTGCTGTCCTCCCCTATTGCACTTTTTGTCATCAGACCCACGCTTGGGTTTGGGGTCCCACATGCAGTTTGCTGAGGTGCTGTGGGACGATGAGGATGAGGCTTTGGCTTCTCCCAGGGTCCCAGCCCAGCCACTGCTCTCTTTTGGAGGAGGCAGGGGTGGAGGTTGGTTGCTGGGATGAAACCAGCCTCCTGCACGGGGAGGTCTGGGTGTAAACACCCATGTGTGCTCTTACAGCTGCTTTTTTCCTATTGCCCAAATTTCTGTGGGGCTGACCAGGGTGGGAACGGGCAGGAATCGGGCAGGGTCCCCCTGCTCCGGCAGGCAGGCTTTGCTCATGGGGTGGTGCAGCAAGTGAAAACCCAACAACAAGCAGCCACAGTCACGGAGGGTTTGAAACGAGCCCGTTGTTAGAGGTGACGGTGAGGGTTTGCCTGGCATGGGCAGAGTTGGAGCACTTTGGCTTTTTGCATTTTCTTCTGAGCTGAGCTCTGCAGTGTCCTGCATAGGGGATGCTCTTCTGAGCCCTTCAGGGACGGAGAGACCTCCTCGCCCAGACCCCACGAAAAATCATTTCCTGCCACTGGCAGCGGAGAAAGTGCCTCGGCTTTCTCCTGGGGTCTGGGAGAATAACGCGGGTGTTGCAAGGACCATCACCCCACCCGCCCCGGGCAGGGAAGAAATGGCAGCATGGAAATATCTAGCGCTCACTTTAATACCAAGCCCTTTGCTCAGCCCAGGGCAGGGCTGCCAGTGTGCCTTACGCAAGCCTGCTCATTTCCTGGCCCTCGTGCCTGCCATTGGCATGGGGCACTTTGGCTTCCTTGTGCTCTTCAGCCTAGCCAGTGACTCAGAGGAGCTTTGCTATTCTTTGCAGGGCTGTGAAGGGCTCTGTTCTCTCCTACCCTGCTCCCTCCTTCCAGTCGTCCTTGCAAAACCAGCCAGCCCCGGCGTGCCTTGCTCGGTGCCCAACGGTGGTGGGTGCCCCGCTGGGCGCTGCCCAGGGCTCTCAGCACCACCTTGTCCTGGCATTTGGTGAGCAGGAAAGGCACGGCACATCACAAAAGGGAATTTTCCTCTCCCTCCTTGCACAGACACAGGCAGCCATGCTCAGGCGCCAGCGAGGCGTGCACACATGTGCAATATATTGCGGTCCCCGGAGACATCGCATGCACGTTATGTGCTGGCTCCCGTCGAGGATCCCCCATGTGTGCACCCTCTGTGCTCCAGCTCCCCGCAGGATTTTGCTACATTTTGGTTTTGTGGCTTCCCCTACTCCCGAAAACATGCTCTTCAGATGAGCACTGAGAGGCTGCTCTCACAGGGGGGGAAAGCTTTGCTGGGGCCGGACCCACCAGCAGCTCCTCTGCCAGCCCAGGGGCTGGGCAGCATCTCCCATGGGTGCTGGGGATCATGTTTTGGGGCTGGAGGAGTTGGTCCAGCACAGGCAGCCTGTTTTCCAGTGTGACAAGGGGCAGCAGCTCCTGCAGCCAGCACATTTTGTCCTGCCTCTGTTCTCCCGAAGCTGCCAGAGATGCTTTTCTTCTCTCTCTCTCATAAAATACTACTAATAAAAAGTTACCGAAAGCGTGGATGCCCAGGGGAGCAGTGCTGTTTGCTGGGGGAGGGAGGAGGGACCCTTACCCTGCTCCAGAAGGCGCTGGGATTTTTCTCCGGCAGCAGAGCAGTGTGAATTACTGCTGTTTGTCTTCCCAAATTCCTGCTTTATTTCAGAGCTGCTCTCATCCTCTGCTCTGCAGCCCAGCCAGGATGCAAACGCCGCTCGACCTGTGGCATTTCTCTTTCACAAGGGACTCGCAGCTTTTCACCTCCTTCTCCCCTCCTCCTTGCTCTCCACATTGCAAAAGATGCAGAAAATATGGCTTGCTGGATTTGGGGGTTTCTTTTCAAATGCATTTTGCCCTGGAGGAGCCTTCGTGGCACAGCGTGCACCACCCCGGTTGATCACTTGGATGGTGGCTCTGATTTGGGCATGCACGGAGAGGGCAGGGACCCCCCCCCCCAGGTACCCAGCCACATCCGCAGGCTGGCTGCAGCTGAGCATCCCAGCATCACCCCATTCGGATGCACTCCCATGACCCAAAAGCACCTTTCCCAGGTGATCTAAGGGTGCCACGATCATGCCATGAGCATGTCGTGACCCGAGCTGAGCCTCATCCCTGGATGGGGATGCCCAAGCTGGCCCTCCCTCCCCCGTCATGGGGAGCACTGGGTCTCCGTGTCCTGGCTGTGGGTCGGGGTGGGCACCCCGGCTGTCCCGCTCACCCCAGCTAAAAATAATTGACATTCCCAGCTCGCCATGTCCCACAGGAAATCGCTGCCCCTGCCTTGCCAGGCCGATGAAAAGGCGTTGCCGAGGCGAGAGGGGCCTCCATCACACTTTCCGAGCAGCCGGCCAGCAGCCAGCAGATTATAGGCTGCAGTGTCATTTGGTTTGGGTTTTTTTTTTTTGCATTGAAAAAAACAACAAGACGAGCCAAAAAGCTCTGAGCAAGGGGATGGGAGCGAGGCCCCAGGCACGCTCAGCTCCTCCCGGGGCCGGCGAACAAGCGAGGGCTCTGTGCAAGCTGGCGCTGCCCCGGCACCCATCCCGGCACCCGCCCCAGCCAACGGCCATGCACCACATCCGGGATGCCTTGGCCCTCTCCCGCTGCTCCTCCAGCTGAAAACACGGCGGGTTTGGCCTCTCCAATTGCTGCTTTTTGGTGTTCAGAGAGTTTTTTGGCACCCCAGCCCCTGAGCGAGCCAGCTCTGGCAGCCCGGGGAGCAGAGCCCGGTGCTGGGCAGCGCCGCGGAGGGGAAGGGATCCCCGTCTGCCCGGGGGGCTCCAGGCTGGGGGGTTCCCGGAGGGCTCTGGGGCTCAGCGGGGCCGGTTTGGGCTCTGCTCCATATTTTAACATCTCGGCACACAAACTTCTCCCACCTCCTTCGCGGCACGTAGGAGGACGGAGGAGCCAGCTCCTGGCCCAGGCAAGGGAAAGCACTCGCAAAGCTCAGCACGCGGGTTTGCAGAGCAAACCGGCACTGGACACGAGGGTTTTTCGGAGCGGGGAGACGTCCTCTGGGTGTGCAGGGGGAAATGTGAGCTGGTGGATGGATGTCTTCCCCACCCGCAGGCTCCTATCCCAGCTTGGGGCATCCCCAGCCCTGCCCGTGCAACAGCTGGATGCATTTTGGGGTGTGCATGAAGAGGTGCATCGGTGGGAGGGGGGGATACAAACGAGTCCCCCAGCGGCTGCAGGGACTCCCGTTGCTCTGCCCGGAGGAGGATGCTGAGGCCGAGGAGGAAGGAGCGGAGCAAACCCTACCTGGGGAGAGGGAGCATGGCGTCGGGGAGGGGCTGGCCGCTCAACAAGGCTTCATTCAGGCTGCGGTGGGGGGCGGGGGGGGGCCAGGGCTGGTGGCCCGTGTGTGTTTGCAGGGAGGGGACTGAAATTCATTAAAGCAGCTCTTTAATTACCGGAGCGGGAGCCAGGAGAGTCCGGTGCAGACACACGTGCCCCCCTTGAAAGGCTCTCTATGTTTGCAGCCACTTCCCGCCCCAGCCACACCAGTTTTCTGATGGTGGAAAAACAGCCGGGGAGTGAAAGCTCCTTGTTGCCTGAACAGCCCTGGGCTTGTGCGGCTGCCGGTGCAGCCCAGCCTGCCGGCTGCCCTCCTTCCCGCCCGCCGGCCGGTGCCAACAAGTGGCCCCTATGTCGGCAGCGTGCCCAGTGCTGCTGGGCCCCCATCACCAGCATGGGATGCTGCCGAGACACCCCACGGCCAGCCTGGTGTATTCCTCCTCCGCAGCGTCAGGAGCTTGTTTCGAGGCCTTCTGAGTCATTTGGGGGTTGTTTTTTTTATTTTAATGACTTTATAAGGTAGCAAGCTCACCCGTCGCCAGCCTCGCTGCGCTGCACCCACCCGTTGTGCAAACACCGGAGGGGCTCGGGGGCAGCCACCTATCCCTAGGGATGCTGCTTGGCAGCTTGAACCCCTCCTGGTCCCCCCGCAGTGTGTGCATGAGCTCCCGTCCCCGCTCCCAGCGCAGGCAGGGTGGGCAGGACCAGCCCTCCTGCCTCCGCCATGGGTGGCCCCGGGTTTCAGCCTCCCTAATCCCGAGCCTGGCTCTGCGATGCCGGACAGGACCCACAGCCCCCCACACCCCAGCTGCATCCCGGGAGGTGGCAGGGCTGGGCTGTGCCCCCGTCCCCGTGCGGGTCAGGGGGGCCGGGAGAGGAAGGGATCCGATGGGCTTTTTGAGAAAGGCTTCATTATGTTACACATTCCCTTCGTTTTACGGTGTGGTTTTATTTATTGCCGGGGAAGGAAATGAGCAGCTTGCAAGGCAGGCTAAGGCAAACACAGCCGCTGCGGAGCGGCCCTCGGGTTTGGCTGGGGCTTTGCTGGAGGGAGGGAGGGGACTGGGGTGCTGCTGCCTTCAGGCATGCCCAGAGTCCCAAGCGGGTGCCTGGGTGCAGTAGGAGGGCTGAGCACCCGTCTGGGTCTCTGCAGCGAGGAAATCCCAGTGCAATGGAGATGGGTGACATGTGAGCCAGTCTTGGGCTGCAGCGATGGCATCCAAGCCTGGTGGGGACATCGGGGACGTCCCGCGGTCCCCCTTGTGCTGGCAGGACCCTGCTCCGCAGGCAGTGCAGGGCTGCCTCCAGGATAGACTCAGGCATTTGGGACAGGGCAGAGCCAGCCCAGCAAGCAGCCCCTGCCCTGGGAAAAGCCTCTCCCCGCTCTCCTGCTCCTGGGGTTCAGCCTCGAGATTTATGGGGTGGGGTGGCATCGGCACAGATCCATCCCTATTGTGATATCTCCCGCCGCGGAGGAGGGCTTTTTCTCTTTATCCCCACTTCCAGGTTTTATCCTCTGCGACTCCAGCCGGCGATTGCAGCTCCCACACCCTGAGCCAGGACTGTGCGTGCTTTTCAAACCCCGGCAATGGGAATGAGAGCTCTGGTTCTCGCCTCCCACCCTCCACCTGGCCCTCCCTCGCAGTGGGGCTCCCCAGGGCTGGCGCTTTCCAGGAGTGCCGGCCAGCGGAGATTGCTGGAAAGCAGCGCCCGGGAAACTGCCAGCAAAGCTACAGCCGATCACCCTCCTCGGGGCTGCCGACAGCCAAGCGCTTGTCAGAAGTGGCCGTCACCCTTGATTCGGGCGCAGGAGGAGAGCCCCTGGGCTGGGGTGTTCTGCTTTGCCCCCATTCCATCCCGCTGGCCCCTGCATCCCAAAGCAGATCATCCGCCCCTACCTCTGGCTGCGCTGCACCGCTTTGAAAACCTCCGTCTGTGTTTATTAATTCAGTTCCTCTCCCTGTTCCCCTGCCAGCTGCTCTCCCGCTCGCCTTCCCCTGGCTCCTGCCTGACAGCTTTGGGGAAAAAAAAATGCCTTTTTGCAGCCCACGGACTTTGGGGTGAGGGGAAAACATGGCCCCTGCTAATTCTGCGCTGCCTGGGAGGGGGGCTTGCCGTATCATCCCATGTCCTGCCAGCCCTCGACCCCCTGCCCAATGCGTGTGCCTGCTCCTGCCTGCCTCCCCCATCCCTACGAAGCAGCACGAAGGAGCTGCTATAGCTGGAGGCCATAAAGCGGGGTCCAGGAGGCTTGGCTGGAGCTCTGGAGCTCCAGCCCTCGCTTATCCAGCGTGGTTTTACGATGATTCAAGCAGCCTTAAAGCTGATGGTATTTCCTGCGCTCTCCTGCTCGGCCAGATGCAGAGCCACGGAGGGGAGGGCAAGTTGCTGATAGCTGGCACCGCCACAGCCCCGGCCGCACATCGGCCGCGTCCCCCTTACAAAGGTCACGGTGCTCTCAGGAAGAGCTGGGGGGATGCATCCCCGGGGCGAGCACCTCCGAAGCCTGACGCGAGTGGGAGCAAGGATGGAGAGGTTTTAATGACATGTGGCTAAATGACTCTGGAGGGACTTAAGGAATAAGACTGAGCTGGAAGCGGTGGTTGGAGTTTTTGCCCTGGGAAGTGAAGCGGGGGGAGAAAGTGGGAGGATTTGGGGAAGCGGGAGGCTCAATGGGGCTTTTGTGCCATCCCCTGCAGCGTGACTCAGGCTCAGTCAGGCTCCTGCTGCCAGGGGAAATTGGCCTGGAAATACTGTATCAGCCCCAGAGGACGTGGTTTCCAAACCATCCCAAGTCGGGTTTTGTTCTATTTTTTTCCCCTTCTCTTTCTTTCTTTTTCTTTCTTCCAAGCCGCCTCCCCCTCTCGCTGGCTGGCAGGTTTTCCAGCTCCACCCTGCACATCCCGGCCCCGACTCCCACAGCTTTCCCTACCCCAGCTCCAGGCTGGCCGCTTCCCACCCGGCGAGGGAAGGGCTTGCAGAGCTGCAGGGGGGCATGCAGTGGCATACGAGGGGACAATGCCAGCCAGCCCAGTACTGGAGGAGCAGGGGGACCTTGGGGGAAGCCTGGGCTGAAAGCTGGGTTACTTACAGGGGAGCGGGGCACCCGGGGCACACATCCCACCTGCAGATCCCCAAATCCCATCCCTGCCCACCCAACAGAGCCGGTGCCCATTCCCAAGCAGGTCCCCAGCCCTGGCAGAGGGAAGGAGCCTTCCCAGGAGCTGGTGGGGGGAGCGGCAGAGCCTGGCCAGGGGATGCTCACAGGCATCCCTGGAACGGCTGGACGTTACCGGAGAGATCCTCGCCTGCTGTCAACAAACAGCGCGGCCGCTGCTGGAGAGGGGCCCATCTCCAGCCGCCCGGGCTCAGACGTTTCCCAGCCTCGCTTGTGTCAAATGGCTCTTGAAGTGCCAAGATGGGGGGGGGGGTATCGGCCAAAGTCGGGACGAGGAGGGGAAGGACGGGCACGAGAGGAGCGCACAGTCCAGCTCACGGAGGGAGATGCTGAAGCTCTGCCAGGACCTACCTGCTGGCTTTAATTTCAGCATCCAGGGGCAGGGAAGGAGCTTTTAAAATGTGCAGCTCAGGGTGATCTGGCCATAGCCATGCTGGCAGGGCAGCACCCACAGCACCCACAGCACCCTGTGCCCTGTGGGGCTACGAGGACCGTGGCCGGGATGGGCTTTCAGTGATGCTAGGTGCTGCAAGGGGCAGAGAAAAGTGTCTCCACGGACAGGGAGGGGTGGAAGAGGAAAGAGGATATTTTTTGCTCATCTGGGGTTGACGTGCTAAATTGTCTGCCTTGCAGTTCTAACTGCAAAGAAAATGAGTATTTTCTTTTTTTCCCCCTTTCTAGAGCCGAAATCTCTGTCCTCTCCTCCCTCTTCCCATGCTTTCGGAGGTCCCCCTCCCCACCCTGCCTCCTCCTCCTCACCCCTGTTATCCCCCCAGCTTTTCCATCTATGAGAAACAAGCGGCAGGGTGATGTTTATAGAGAAAATAAACGCCTGCTCTATTTCTAGCGCGGGGGACACGTATAGCTGGTCGCGTGGGGCTGTGGGGGTGTGGAAGCGGGTGCGCACATCCCCTCCCAGGGCTGCGGGGCAGGACAGGAGGCTTTTCTCAGCCACGTCTACCTCAGGCCAAAACTTCCCTCTCTCCTCCCCGGCTCCCAGAGGAAATGACCCTGGTGGGCCCAGAAATTTCTGTGGGATGGGATGCACAAAAACCTCGAAGCCCGGCTGACGCTGAGCCAGAGGCTGGGAAAGAGGATGGGAAATTCTTCCTGACCTCCCCTCGCTTTCTGCCTGTGCACTGAGGAGCACCGGAGGGGCTTACGGCATGATAACGGATGGGGAGCATCTACTAACATGCCTGGGCACGGCACCGCAGGCAGCCGGGGGCTCTGACCCCAACTCCACCCCCCCCACCTTCCCCCTGCCTGCCCGCAGCAGGGAGGAAAAACAACCACCAGAAAGCTAAGATTTGGGCAAAAGAAGCAGTAGGGATCCACGGGGCCCATCCTGAGCTGACTCACAGCCCATGAAGGCTCCTTGAGCAGCCAGTGAGTCACGGTGATGGATGAATGTTACTTTTCTCTCTCCTTGGCTTGGAGGCACGTGATGGGACTGGACCTCCAAACCGTGCTGTTTGCCCCATGACTTTGTCCGCTCCCATCAATTTTTGGCAGTGCCTTCCCTTCCCTTGGATGCTTTCTGTCTGCTACTGTCTGTCCGTCCGGTTGTCAGGCAGCCAAGAGCAGCCGTTGGGCGCAGGGCAGCTCCCAGAGGTATTGCACGGAGCGACGCACGACTGGCGCAGGCGACGCACCCGGGGAGGAAGGACGGAAAATGGGAATTTCCGCCCTCTTGGATCCAGGGCACAGGGCGTAAACATCTTTCACCCCACCTTGCTGCCGGTTGGCAGGAGGATGCTCAGAGGCCCTATTTGGTCTGTCCTGAGGACGAGCGACAGCTAACGAGCGACAAACTGGGCGGCAAACCTGTATCCTCCCCATCCCAGGGTCGGGCAGAGCAATCCCGCTCCTCTGGTTTTAAGCCCGGCTTTGCAGAATCCAGAGCTGCCTTGACTCTGGGCTCTGCTTTGCAAAGCAGCCCTTGGCTTTGCGACAGGGCAAAGTGCGTTCTCTGGTTGTGGCACATTAACAAAAAGCCTTGGGTCCGTTTGCAAACTTCACAAGTAAAATGAGCATCATGCAGGCACGTCCACTCCCACCGCAGCAGCTCAGGGAGAAAGATCATAACACATTTCTCTTGACCTCAGTTTTTCTGTTACGTTTACCCTAGAAAAATTCTACGGGGCATCCCATCCACATGCAGCATGGCAATGTGCAACCAAACACTGGGCACGATGGAGATGGCTTGGGGAAGGGCTGGTTTGGGAATGAGGGGTCTCCAATGGGCAGCCTCCTCGCTCCACATATCCAAGAGTTTTGGAGATACGGGGTGGTGAAGGGGCTGGTTGCAAACCTGGCTGCGCTGCGTGCAGACCTGCCTTGTACCTGCTGGGGTGACTTGGGCACACGGACATGGCCTGGGATGCCCAGGCAAGACCCGGGAAGTGTACAAATACGAGCTGGGGAGTTTCTAGGAGTTTCCTGGCTGAAGACTGTGGGTGATGCTAATGCTCGGGGAGGCTGGATTCCCAAAAATGAGACAAGCCGGAGTCTGTCTCCTCCAGGCACCTGGAAAGGGCCGAGGGAGCAGCCCCTGGGAGCTGAGGCTGGGCTGAGCCAACGCCTGTTGCGAACAGTCTGTGCTTTCAGCTTTATTTAGGCACACAGACAGCATTAGCCTACCGCCTCCGAAGTCCTGTTACTGTCCAGCCTTCAACCTGACGTTAGTTCCTCCGGGTGAGCTTAACCCTGTCCTGCGATCTTGGAGGAATGCGCTTATTATATATTTGCCCGCAGCCCTCTGTTGCTAAATATAAAAGTGAGACAAGAATATTCGTCCCTGATTCCCACGATACCAGTTTGCATTCTCCCCCCTTTTCAGCCTTTTTCCTGTTCTTTCCCATCAGCTGGAAACTTTTCCAGCTGCTTGGAGCTACGACCTCAAAACATGTGGCGCATTCACAAAAAAGAAAGTTTGAATAAATCGGTCGGATTTCCAAAAGTGGAGGAGAGGAATAGCCGAGGCGGCTCCCTAGAGCCGATAACCCCGGATAATGCGGAGGGGTCCTGGCCGGGTCCCCTGAGGCAGACACGGTTCCCTGCCCATGAGCAGGTAGTCTGCACGGGGCAGCCATGGACAATTCGGGGTCCCGGGACCCCCATCACCGCTGCTGGGAGTCCACCTGAGACACGGGGGTCACATTTTTGGCACCCCCTTGCTGGAAGCTCGGGGTGAATACTGCTCACAGCGACCCTACACATCCAGTTCCTTCTTCCCCCTGCATCCCTCCTCATTACAAACCCCCAGCGAGAAGGTTTTGGGGGAAGGGGGAGCTCAGCCTGCAGGTGACCTCGCTGGGAACCGGATGAGAGCCAGGCTGTCTAAAAACAGTCTGCTAAAGCTTCACACTCAGATGTCAAGAGGACAAGTTTTACGAGTGTTTTTTCTTTTTGATATAATCTCGTATTTGTTGATGTGCACAGTGACTCTTTCCATTTCGGGCTGGGCAGAATGCCTGGGCCCCTGAACCTGGGCTTGGAGGCAACGCAAAACACAGGCTCTGCCCCTAAAAACGAGCCCCAGCCCTGTGTCCGGCACGTTGCTGATGGCTGGTGTGGCTCTCCCTGATGGGGATGGAGGGATGTCCCAGGGCAGCCAGCCTGTGGGAACGCCTGGCACCAGCGCTGGTGGTCTCAGCAGGGATGCTCCCGAAGGGATAGGGCTTGCGGGAGGCCGGTGCCCAGACCCAGGGTCATGGCTGGCCCGTCTGCTTTGGCCGGGTGCACAAATAGTCCCCAGCGTCAGCAAATGGGTGTAAAACCCCTTTCCTTTCCCAGCCCCGAGGGTCCGTGCCAGGCGGATGCCCATTGATCCCTGGAGCTGTGCCCTGGCCATGGGTGGTGTTACCTGGGGTCTGGGGGGGTTGGCAGGTGCCAGTGAAAGCCACGTGCTGGTTTTTGGGGTTGCTCCAGCCCATTCACCATGAAAGAGCTCGGGAGTGCCAGGGCAGCCCCGGGAGCCATCCTGGACACCCGAGCGGGCAACAGCTCCACGTGGTGAAATCCCTGCCCGGGACGGAAAGGTCAGGGCTGGAAGGAAGACGACCACTTTGTTCATTAACAAAAGGGGTTTTTTTCCACTCAGCTTGCCAGGCACTGCCATATTTTGGTGCATGGAAAAAAAGAAGGAACGAGGTTTGACGGTTGGACTTGATGATCTTAGAGGTCTTTTCCAGCCTTAATGATTCTGTGATTCTAAGGTGGGAGGGAAGGAGTGTGTCCCTGGGGGCCACCTGCTCGCTGGGGGACAACAAGGGACCTTCGGGGATCTTGCAGATGCTGAGGGCCACAGGGCTGGGCCCTGGGATCGTCGTCCTCCTCCTCCTCACACTGACACAGGCTCGGACGCAGGAGATGGTTGGGGAGCAAAAGACCAGAGGTGGACAGTAATTCCTTTGCAAACTGCTTGGACAAAGCAAGCTCCTGCCCCACTGCTGGTCGGAGCCCCGGCGCCCAGGGGGAGGGTTGGGGAGGAGAAACTGCTCGGTGAGATGTTCTGTTATTTTTGGGGTGAGTTAGGAAAAAAAAAGTGCTTTTTAAATCCCCTCCACTTCTGAAGCTGTGGATGCCAGTGATCCAGTGCAACTGGTCGGTTAGACCCCGAGCGCAGCTTGGGGGGTCGGGCTAAGGCGCAGACCTGTCCTAAGCAGGATGAGACCCATGTCCAGACCCCGCAGAGCCTGCCAAGGCTCAGACCATTGCAGGTACATGTGTTCCAGAGCAGGGGAGGGAGCAGGAGGCAGAAGGCACAGGGAGGAGGCGCAGGATGGGAGCAGGGCTGCGGGATGGCCGTTGGGATGCTGAGGCAGGGAACACCGCCGTGCCAAGAGCTGTGTGGTCAGACCTGGCCACTTCTTGGAGGAAACTGCATATAAACCACCCGCTCTGCTCCCCACCCAGCCTGTGCCCTGCAATAACCCCTCTGCCCGGCTCTGTCCCTGTGCAGCCGTCAGCGTCCCCTGCCCTCCCCACTGCCTGGGGCCAGCCCGTCCTGCGGCACCGTGGCTCCTTCTCCTGAGGGAGACCCTCAGCCCCGGGCAGACCCTGGTGCCCCATCACCCGAGGGGTGATCCTGCACCCCTCTGGGGCCGTGCTGGCAGGAGAGGCAAGCCCCTCGCCGCACGCACCCAGCCACCCCAGGCGCACGGACGGAGCAGAGCCGGGAGGTGACACACACCCTGGCAAATGCTGCCCAGCTCCATCCTTCCCAACGGCACTGTCCAAGTCCCCACTCCTCGGATGAGAGGGGCTGCTCTCACAGGCAGCTACTGTGGCAAGGCCAAACATGGGCAGGGAGGGCTGGCTCTCCCTACTGGGGCTGCGGGACGTGCCCGTGCTCCGTCCCCATGGCGCAGGGCTTTGGCAGGGTGGGAAGGTGCCTTTCTCCCATGGGCTGCCCACGGCCAAAGCCCTGCGGCTCCTGCACGCACGCAGGGAGCGAGCCCCATCCCACCCAGCACGTTTGCCTGTGCCCCTGGGGAAAGCATCAGACACAGCCAGGGTACCCAGCACCCTGAGAGCCACGGTGGGCGAGCAGCCCCGCTCCCTCCCTCGGCTTTCCACGCAGAGCAACCTGGCCCAGACACGCTGCCCGAAAACCGGCAGCCACCTCTCCTTGCTCCTGCCGGCTTGGCGACAGGCCCCTCGCACCTCGGGGAGGGACAGCCTGCACCCATGGGTGCCTGCACTGCTCCCCGCTGGGTCCCCATCCCTCCCAGCCCACCCCGCGCACCCAAAGCCGAGCTTTATTCCCCCACGTTTCTCACCGCTCCTTCCCTCGGGTGGGCTGGGGGGGACGGGGCTTACCTCCGACCGGGGGTCCCGCGCAGAGGGGCAGTGGCTGGCAGGCCAGCAGCAGCAGCAGCAGCAGCGTGGCAATGCCACCTCGGGCACCCATGGTGTCCCCCGGGGCTGGAGCAGCAGCTCGGGCTCCGGGCACGGCACAGCCTCCGCCAGCGGCTGCTTCCAGGCGAGTGCTGCTGCTACTACTATATTTAATAAAGTGGAGCGAGGGAGGGACCCGTAACTTCTCCCGCCTGTCAGAAAGGAGGAATTTGCTCAGATTACAAAGTCAATTTTCTCTCTTAAAGGGCTAGAGGCCCCCGCCCGCTGCCCACCCGCCGCTCAAAGCGCCCTTGTTCCCGCCGGGGCGAGGCAAGGGAGGAGCGGCCACCGCCACCGAGGGGGAAGGAGCCCGACGTGGGGTGTGACGGGTGGCTCCGGAGGCACCGCCTGCTCCGGGCGAAGCGGTGTATCCGTGGTTCTCCCTGGCACTAGGCATTTTTGGGGGAGCAAAACCAGCTGCTGGTGTCCATGCGGATGCAGATGAGTGGCTCAGTCCCAAAGCCATGTTACCCATCCCCGGCTGTATCCCCCAGCGAGCCGACCTGCCTGCCACCGTGCCGCCTTCCCTGCCGCCTGCCGAAGCAGCTATCCAAAGCTCGCATCTCTCTCAGCAGGACTAAAGGCAATGGGGATGATCCTCAGCCCTTGGGGTTCATAATGGTCCAACCGTGCTAGCGTGGCACGGGGAGAAGAGCTTTCCAGCTTCTCCCCCCGGTGCAAAGCCGATGCCACACATGTTAAGGGCAAGGTCACAACCTGACGGAGACGCAGCGTCCCACCCAGCCTGGGTCCCTGCTCCTCGCCCCGCAGACCCCCGGCGGGTTTCAGGGCTCTCCTTGTTCACGGCGTAGCTCGTCTCCCATCTCTCCATCCCCCTCCAAACCTTCTCCTGGCCTCCTGCTTGGATGTTGTGCAGCACACCCCTCCTTCCTCTTGGATGTCTATATTTCAGGTCCTTTTTCCCCCACGCCGTGTTTCACTGATGGATTACGTGCGGCTTGTTTCCTGCTGGTTTATTTCTAACCTCTTCAGGGCCCTTGGTGTGACTTTGCTGTCTTTGGCAGCATTTGCAACACCTTCCAGCTTACAGTCATCTGCAGACATAGTTAATTTGTTGTTTACTCTTGCTTTCAGACCATTAATAAAGACATTAAATAAACCTGGGATGTGCCATTTTCTCGGTAACTTTTTATGAGTAATTGTCAGGGGCTCGGTAAGTTCATTAGCTAATTCTATTTAGTCTGGGGGTTACATATTATCCAGACTTGCTGATTTGTACAGATTCAATTTTGCCAAGTATTCCCTTTCCTGCTCTTTATCTCAAGGTCTGCTGAGGACCTCTGTGTTGCTTTGCTTTCTCTCCGTCCTCGGCAGTCCCCCTCTCTTTGCCTTGTTAAGGGCTGATTGAGGGATAGAGGCATGCAGGGCTTGGCCCTTCAGGTGGATGTTTGTTCTCAACTGTCTCCATCATTATTCATGGATAACAGGCAGGCTGAACGTGTCCACTCCTCTCCTGCCCACTTGGCACAGGAGGTGCCCCTTCCCTCTCTGGAAGGATGCACCAGGACCACCTCCAACCCACCAGGACCACCTCCAACCCACCAGCAAGCGTCCCTGGGTTTGCTCCTGGTTCCCCGTCCCCAGGCTTGCTTTGCTCCCTGCAGCACGGTGGCACCGGGGATGAGCCGCAGTTTGCCTTGGGCAAGGGCAGCAAGTATGGCTTGAGCAAGGAGAAGATGGCTCCAAGCACCCTGAGCATCCTCCACCTCGGGGATGCTCGCTGGCCTGCTCCTGCCTCTTCAGATGGGGTTTTCCCTGCTCCAGCAGCAGGACACACGCCTGCGGCAGCAGGGATTGCCGCTTGCTGGCCGCGCTGGCTTCAATGTCACCCGGCACTGAACAGGAGGAGGCTGGTGGGAAAATATCAGAGACAAACCTGGCCACAGTGAGGATAGAGTAAAACCTTCACTGCTTTTTTAATTATTATTACTTTTTTCCCCTCCAATAAGGAAATTACAACCTCTGGTTGAAACCTCATGTGTTATCCAGAGAACTGTCCCCACCAAGTCCCCGCGGCAGCTCCGGCGCTCCTGCCGCAGGCTGCTTCGGCTGCCCCCCTCACCGGAGCCCCTGCGCGCAGCCCCATGCCCTGCATCTGGCCAGCACATTTGCTATCCCTGAGCCAGGCCCTGGCGGCAGCTGGGGATTTGTTTTGCTCTTTCCCAGCCAACATCTGGCTGAGCGGCGGAGGGGCAGAGCCGGCGTGGAGCGGTGCCTTTGCTCTCTGGGCGCTCGAGCAGGGCTGGCAGCCTAGCTCTGCACCGAAACCCGCTCCAGCGCCAGCACTGCTGGGGAGGGACCCACACGCTTCCCCTCCGCAAAGGCAGCTCCAGTCAGGGCTTGCCCGCTGCCGGCGCGGGGAAGCAACGCCTGGGTGCCCCCACCTCCATTTGCAGGCAGCGGGGAGCTGCCCTCGCCCTTTGGTGAGTGCCCACCATGGGGACACCCAGCTGCTGGGGCGGGCAGGGGGCTGCGGGCTCGGGGAGCCTGCCGGGGGGTGCTTTGAGGAGGACTGGGGGAAAAATAAGAAAAGTTAAATTCTTTCCTTCCCCTGCATCCCGGCAGGCTGGTGTTTGAGGCTGCCGCGGTCTCCGTCCCTCTGGGCGCGGGGCTGCTCCTCCGCCTCCTCTCAGTGCTGGCTGGCCCGCTGGCCGCTGGATGCATTTATTTATCCAAGCCCAGCTTTTATTTAGGATGTGTTTCCACGGTAGCCGGTGAGGAGGGAGGTGCAGAGGGCTGCCGGGCACCTCTCGGCCACGCCATCTCTTGTGAGAGCCCCACTTCATCCACTGCATCCAAGCCCAGCGCGGGCTGGCCGAGCCAGGAGCCCTTCCCCTGGATAACAATGCGCCCTGTTTGCTTGGCACGGGCAAAGTTGTCCGTGGCATCTATTTCATGGGCTGCCTTTTGCTGTCTCCTGTGTCCTGCAGCCTCTGTGCAAATAACCCAGGACACGATAAATCTCCGGAGAGCCCTTCCAACCCCACTGCCTGGTCTGTTTGAGACTTGAGTGATTCAGAGCAGCGGGATGCCGGCGTTCACCTGTGGGGAAGGGATGCCCCATGCACCCTTTAATAAGCAGAGCTCAGCTTCTGTGCTTGGCTTTTCCCCCTGACGCAATGTCCCACGCCCCGGACGGGCTTTGCACCGGCCCCGGGCTCCCACCCTGCCACCCACCGCCGGCAGAAGAGGGGGTCGGCTGCCCGTGGAGCAAGGATGGGGGTCCCCGATGGCGGTGACTGGCTGCAGCTGGGGAAGCGAGTCCATCCGAGGGAGGAGAGCAGCAAGCGTGCTTGGAGCGCGCCGTGAGCATCTGGAAGGAATATCCCATCCGGTGCTGGCAGGACGGAGTGCATTCATGAATGCTGCTGGGATTTAGCTTCTCAGCATCTGTCTTCCCAAGTGCTGGAGGGATTTTAATATGAAACAAAGCAAAGCCTTTGGATCCGACCTGGCCAAAGCAATGCCCCGGCTGGAGGTGCCGGGTGGATCTGGCCTGGGGTGGTGGGTCCCCAGCCTTGGCCATGTGACATTGCCCCAGGAGCAGGACATCAGCTGGGCGCTGTTTCAGCCAGGCTGGAGCCTCTCCTGCCTCGACACGTACGTGCTGTGCAGACAGCAGTCACCTCAGGGAGGTTTTCTCTCTACTTGCTCCGGGAGAAAGCAACGTGAACCTTGTGACTGTGGTTCAAAGCAGCTGGGCAGATGTGCAATATCTCTGTGGTTGGGCTCACCCAGGGGAGTAGAGAGGGACATCACGGGGTTTGTTCAGTACAGCCAGCATGCCCCGTCTCAGGGTGAGGGAATGAGCTCGAGGAGGAAGAGGATGCTGTGGGGAGTTGGGGCTGCAAGCACAGCCCCGCGTCCTCCCAAGTCTTTCTCTTGTCTCTTTGCAACCACCAACAAACCAGTCTTTGTCTGGCAGAGGCTTGTGATGCTGTTAATTTAAGAAGACAAACAGCTTTTCACAGAGTTTCAGGGCCCTGAGTGCTAATTGCCCTGACAAGCCCCATCTGGGCGCTCACCCACACCCTCCGCCCCCACAGCGGGCTGCATTTAAGCTCAGGTGCCTTCAGCCCTTGCTCCCCTTCACTGGGGACATGCCATGGCACTGGGCTGATGCTGGCTGCTGTTGCTGGCCCTGCCTGCCTTGGGCAGCGTGGGATGGGCTCCTGCCTGCTGCCCTCAGCCCTGCCTGCCCTGGCAGAGCAGCCGGCCCCTGGGCGAGGGGGCTGCATCCCTTACACAGCTGCCTGCGTTGCCCAGCATGGGGGCTCCCCTCTCCTGTAGTGGCTCACCCTCTGAGAACCGGGGTGGCGATCAGGATGCGTCCACAGCAAGGTGAGCAAACATCTCTTCTCTGTTGACTTGGTGCTACTTTGGGGTGTTCCTCCCGGGCACGTCACATGCAGCCTCTGCATGGGGATGGGCTTTTAAGTCCCCAAAAAGCAACCTGCTGGGGTGACCCTGGGCAGTGCTGGTGGGCTGCCTCTGTGTTGGGGTCTTGCAGCTGCACTGGACCTCGGGATAACCCCTGTGGGCCAGACCCACAGCTCTCCTGCTGCTTTCCCCAGGTGTTGTGCAAGGGCCTTGGTGTGAGATGGGCTTTATTTGCCCCCTTGGGGAATTTGGAGTGCTGTGACTGTACTTCCCTGTGACTAATACCCTTTGCTCTTCCTTGAGTACTGAACACATCACTCCCCAGCGTTAGTTTAAAAAAGGAAATCAATAAAGCCCATTTATTTTTAGCCTGGATTTAGGGTGTTTTGGAAGAGGAACTGAGCTGTGATGTGGAGCCAGCAGGCTCACCGGCTTCTCCAGGGCTTGTCAGATAGAGGAACTGACTTTTAACACTAGATAAATATTGACCGATGTGTTTTCAAGGAGCGAGTTCCCTGCTGTGTGAGTGGGGAACCCTCTGAGGGCATGGGGAGGGCTGCAGCAACCCCTTGGAGCATCCAGGAGAGCGGTGGTGAGCTGTGCTGGCTACTCAGGCTGACTTTGGGTGTCCGGCAAGGTCTCAGGATCTAACTGGGCTGTGACGGAGCTGGGCTTGGACTCAGAGCTGCTGGCTGGTGATAGCGCCTGTTTGAAGAAATGCGCTTTCTCACCAAGCACCAGCTAGACCTAAAGCCCACTAAAACCTGCCCAAGACCCTGGTGGGCTCTGGCGTGGGGTAGTTTGGGCTGGCAGGGCTCTCGCTGCCAGCAGGGTGAGCTTCAGTGCAGGGTGGGAGGTGAGGAAGATGCCGGCAGTGCCGGTGCGGGAGGAAGGCTGGAGCAGCCCGGTTCGGCTGGGCACGACACCGAGCATACGGTCGTACCGTCCCGGTCCTCGCTCGCTCCGCTCTGCAGCGGGCAGGAGTGCAGGCAGGCAGCAGGCAGGGCCCGGGGAGCCGCTGCCAGCGGCGGCAGCCCAGGAGATGGCACCAGCGCACCGCGCTGGCCGGCCCGGGGATGGAGGGAGGGAGGGATGGATGGATGGACGCTCCGGGGGCGGCCGGGGCCGAGCCCCCACCGCCGGGCCAGGGATGCTCTCCCCGGGAGAGGACTGCTCCGAGGGCTGCCCTTGCTCCGAGGGGCTTAGGGACGGGCTGGGGGCACGCAGGGCTCCGCTGCCAGGCTGTGCCCTCGGCCCTCTTGGGGCTAAGCAGAGGTGGGGACCCTGGGGGTTGATCCCCTGGCTCCTGGTCCGGCACTCGTGCTGATTTGGGAGCGGTCTTCCCTCCAAGCTAGTGTGAATGTAGGGTCTGGAGCACCCCTGTGCTGCCTGGCTACTCCCCTGCAGCACCCCCCCACCCCCCCCGGGAAATGGGGAGGGGGCTGGGAACAGCTCTGGCAGGTACAGCCTGCTCTAGACAGGGCCCTTGTAAGCCCAGGGCTCCTGTGCCTCTTGCTCTCCATCTCTTCAGCAAGCAAGGGGGCTGCCTGGGCTCCAGCCCACCTCTGCTTCAGCTGGGAAGGAAATCAGAGGTTTGGGGGTCCCCGTGTGCTGAGGGTCTGCCCCAGCTGGTCTTCAGTAGTTTCTGGCTACCTGTGATGGCTGGAGGTGGGACATGTGCGTGGGGAGGGCGGGATGAGCGTGTTTGCATTATCGCAATGCAAGGGATAATGTAGGGCTGAGCCATAGGGAAAAGGGAGGAGGTGGCCTGGTGATGGCAGGGCATGTCCCTGGCAGTTCCTGCCAGCTGGGACAGCATCCTGGTGAGGGGTGAGATGTCCTGTGACTCCCAGAGGTGGGTGACGAGCAGCCCCAGAGCTCTCGGGGCGCCTCCTGTCTCTACTCTTGACGCAGGTGCCCTCATGGCTCCTCCACATTGCAGGCAGTGGTGGCAGCTTCCCCCAGGGGAGACCGCTTGAAAAGGAGAGACATGAGCCTTCTGTATCCATCCAAATCCCTGTTTTTGCTATCATGTGCTGTTTTTCTTCCCAAACAACCTCTCTGCTGCTTGGCCCCTTGTCTGTCTTTGGTGTCACCAAAACAGAGTGGGCAGGAGTTTACCTGCAGTGACCTTCACTCCTAAGCACACATTTGCAGGCTGCCAGGAGCATGCCCCAAAACAGCAGCAGCATGAAGCCTTTTGTGCCTTGACCCTGGAAAGCCCCGGCCACTGCTTCACCTGGTGCTTGCCAAGGTTGTGATGTGAGAGGCACCAGGAGCTGCCTCTCTCCCTCCAGCTTCTTGGAGAAAAACGGAGATGGCTTCTTTACCTGGAAAGGTGGTGGTTTCTCTGGGTGCGCTGAGCTACTAGGGTAGGATGCTCGTGGCTGCTTTAGGGGAGATGTGGGAGGGTGAGTGCACCCCAAACCCTTCTGTTGGATAGTATCCCATGGGGGGGACACCTCGGTCTCCAGCCAGGCTCATGGTGCTTGCGATAGAGATGACACCTGATCAGGGACCCAATTCCTTGCACCCCCTTTTCTTTTCCTTCCTTCACACAAACCCTGAAGCCCTGAAAGCTTTAATGGGGTGGGTGGGAATAAATAAGAGGAAGATGCAATGACCCTCCCTCCCATCACCCCAGCTCCTGGTGCTGTGGTTTCCCTCCTGGTCAGGCTTCACCAGGGGATTTTTCTCCCTGCAGCGGGACCCATCTGTCTTGGAGCAGAATAGAAAGATGTCGCTTTGCTGGCACAGTCATTTATCACAGCGGCTGGGGAAATTAGCAGGGGCTGGGCAGGGAGGAGGGAAATTGGGCTTGTCCTGGTGGTGTAGGTAAAGGTTGTGGAGATTTCTAGACTATTTCTAGCTTGGCATTAGTTTGTCCTGAGAAGGAAACCCAGCAGAAGACCAGTGCCTGGGATTTCCACCTTCAGGTCCCGATGGGGCTGAGAGCAGTAAATTCTGTCAAAATTTATGGGGCAGAGTAGCTGAGATCTCTCAAGCATTGGGGCTACAAATCCCCAGCTTTTAACCAAAAGCTAATATTCTCCTTCCAGTTGTTAATTCTGGGAGCCAGGGTATAAATTAAGCCTTCAGCCTTGTCATAATAATCACAAGGGTGGGACAAACCACATCACCCCATTGCAATTTGCAGGGGTTACCTGCACCTCAGTCTGCGTGCACAGGAGCAGCTGAGGCGGCCTCGGTGCTTTGCACAGGGGACAGCCATGGGATAAGGGGCCTCAGTCAAGAGTTGCCAGCTGGAAATATAACAAAACTCACAAAGGGGGGAAAAAAAATGTTGTTTTGCACCCGTGGAGAGACAGTGCTGCAAACAAACGAAGAGTAAAACGCAAATTAAAACCGATAAAAATTCCTTGGCAGTGTCCCCTTTAAGCATCATATATTTTTATCTTACTCTGGTTTTATTTGCTGGAAAGGGAAATGTAAAGGGAGAAACATTCAATTAAACCTGCCTGTCAGCTGGAGCCTCTGTGCTGTGTCGCTCTGGGGGCTGGAGGAGGGATGCTGCTGGAGGTCTCCTCTGCACCATCCCCATCGGGGTGGCTCGGGGCAGCTGGGACCATCGATATTGTCTCTTGTCTGTCTGCTCGCCCACCGCTGTCACAGCCATCTTGTAGCACACGATCGCATTTGCAAGGCAATGTTAATCACCATAGTAACGAGGGCCTTATTTCTGGCAGGATCTGTCCCCCTGGCTGTGTGGCAGAGCGGGGCTGTCTCCTCCCTGGGCTCCATGGAGCAAGGCTGGCTCTGGTGGCTCCTCGAGGCCATGCTTGTGTTGCCATCCTTTTCCCTTCTGTGCCACCGCCCCCAACCTGCCCATCACCTGCTGGCTTCTCTCCAGGCTTCTCTCAGTCACCTCCTCCTTCTCTCCAATGCAGTGCCCACAGAGGGCACGTGGACCAGTGCTAGAGGGACCCAAGTCCTGCAGTAAGGAGGCCCTGTACATCCAGGGTCAAAACTGGGACTTTTGGGGCAGCAACTGCCTCTTCAGTAGCATCTGGGTGGCTCTTTGGTGGCTGCACTCAACTAACACAAGAGGGAGATGGTCACAGGCTGGTTTCTGCTCAAACCACTGGATTTTCCTTCTGGAGGGTGACATGTTGGAGTTGCCATGAGCTGTATGGGTCTACAAAGACGTACACCGGTTTCTAGATGGCAGAAATGAAGGATGGCTATCAACTGTGAAGCCCAGCACTTGCTCACCGTTGGGCTTCTTAAACATCTAAATGTGAGAGCTGGAAATATCACTGCAAACCTTGACGTCTGAATGTTTCTGATCTTGTACGAAGGCCACGTTTCAGTGGGTTTTGACACTTTTCCATGAATATAGCACCTCTGGGAAGAGCCAGGGGAGGTGGTCCTGGAGATATGTTCCTCCTCAAACCAAGCAGGGCTTCCCTGAACACCCCCTGCCCCAGCCAGGGTTGATTCCCAGCAGAAACTGGTGACGTGGAGGATCCTGGTCATGTTGTGCTGGTGGGAGCCCAGCGCTGACTTGAAGGAAACCAGCTGCTGGCTTTGTCCTGTTGAAGATGCAAGGCAGTAGGGAAGATGCTCTCAGAAGTACTTGCACGTGTGGGCACTTGGATTTTTCTTCATGGCAAGGAAATCTTCTCCCCTTGGTGGAGGCTGCTGGTTAGCAATGGTTGCGCCAGGAACGGCTGTGATGTGGACATCTGTCTCCTCACAACTAGACTGAGACCAATGCCTTATTCCCTGGCAGGTATTCATCAGTTGACAATGACTTTCTGTCTCTATTGACCCAGGGCTGGAGCTGAGCCAGTGACACGGAGGTAAAAGGGTCTATTTACCCATAAAAAAATACTCCTGAGACATTTAGAGCTTCTTCAAGCTTCAAATACTGGTGAAACCAAAGATGTGCTGTGCACGGGGAGACACAGGAGCTGGAGGGACTGGAGCACCCAGCAAGTGTGCATGGAGCCTTGCTGAAACCGATGGTGTTGGTGCAGGTGATGCTCATGAGATGTGGAAGAGCTGCTCTCTGGGCATGGGTAGATGCTGCAATGATGGCAGCAATTTTTGGAAGGTGCCTTTTGTGCCCCCGTTCCCTCTTAGTGCCCCACTGGGCAGAGGGGAAAAAACCAAGCAGCTATGAGGAATATAGCCGTAATAAACCCAGACCCCTGATGGGAAGGGTGTAAGGTGCTGGAGGGGGAGTCGTTCAGCAGGTGGTGGGTGTGTTACAGAGCTGGGGATAATAAGAATAATATAAAAAATGTCAAGGAGAGTGGCAGCTCAGCAGCCTGGGTTCAGGCTCACCTCCCGCTGGGATCCCGCCGCCCACCGGCAGCTCCGGCAGTGCTGCTGAGCCCTGGGAAAACTGTCAGCTGCTGACATGGCACAAATAGAGCTGTTTCCCTGGAAAAAAACCCGACTCTGCTGTGTGTTTCTACTCAATGTGTTGCTGCTGCTGCTTGGTGAAACCCCTTGCTGAGTGCACTCGGGCGTACGCCTAGGCTTCTTGGGTCTGACTGGGGATGGAGCGGGACGGAGAGAGGGAAATAGAGATGATAGAAAAGGGACAATATTTTTTAAAAAGAGCAAAGCCAGGAAAGATTGACTGGTTGGGGAGGGAAATGGGGGGAAAAATATTTTGGATGAGAGAAGAGCCCCCATCCCCGAGGCATGGGCATTCAGCCCCTCCATCACTTCCTCAGCCCTCTCTAGCCAATGTCCCTCATCCCCCCGCTCCTACTTGCTCTTTCCATCTCTCCAGCTGACCTTGCACGCATGGGTCCACCTCCTCACGCATGGTTCCCATCCTCTCCTATCCCCCAGTTCTGGAGCCGTACCTGCTTCCCACAGCCCTGCTAGGATGCACACACAATCATGCATCCCCTTCCCCATGCTGTTTCTTCAAACAGATGAAAATTCCCCGTCCTTACTGATTTTGCTCATTCCACGTGCTGTTAGGGAGACACATCAAATTTAATTCTTGCACAGATAATCATTATTTTTATTTCTAGCTTGCTAAAAGGGCCAGGCGCATCCCAGAAGACTTTCCTGCATAAGCCAAGGCTGCCAGGATGAGTGCGGAGAGAGGACCGAGAAATCAGGTCTTTTGCTGGACGCAGATGGGCCCCATCCAGCCCGGACCGTGGGGGGATTAACCACAGAGGAAGAACACAAGTTGGAGGAGGAAGAGTAAGGCAGGAGGAGGAAAGGATGAGCTGGCTGGCAGTGATGTTGAAAAGAGCAGAGTGCGGGCTGGGTCTCAGCTGTGAGGATGAGGATGGATTTTCAGACTAGCCTTGGGGTTTGTTTTTTTGTTGTTGTTGTTGGAAACTGCTCCTTTGTCAAATGGAAAGTGCTTGTGGGGAAGGTCAGACTTGATAAATCTCCCCAGTTTGAAAGCAGGCGTTCAGAACTGCTCAGGAATGTCCCATTTCGGTGATTTGTAAGTGGACAAAATGGGGGAGAGTTGGTTCAAAAGACTCTTTGCCTGGGAAATGTGAGTTTGCAGTACAGCATCTAAAGACAAAAAAATGAAGCAAGCCCCAATGACCAAATCCACTCTGCTTTCTGGTGTGATGGGTTTGACTCCCACCCTCTCCTCGCAGCCCTTCCTGGCCATCTCCGCATCCTTGTGTCACAACCCCATAAGCGCAACAGTCCTTTTGGGGGACAAAACCCTTTCTTACCAGCTCTAGCAAGAAAGTGGCTGAAAGCCAGTCCAGAAGCCCAAGAGGGGGGTTCAGGGGACAGGGAATTTAAACATGCTTAAAGCTCAATGTGTCTTGCCCAAGGCAAATGTGAGCTCTGGTTTCATGGGTGCTGTTACGGACCCCCTGCCCCTGATTTTCCATTGTGTCTTTGGGGCGCAGGGAGCGGGAGCCCTGCAGCGGCATCCTCTGGCAGGAGGGCTGGCACTCACACAGGGGAAGCCAGGTAAGTCACTAAATTGGGGGGAATCTTCTTTAAATAGCCTGTGCCAGAGTGACTTCTGAATGCCATGTGGTTAATAGGGATTAATGGGAATTAAATAAGAATGGGAGAGAAGCACTGGGAGGACTAAACTGCCTTGGGAACAGGCGTTAGGTGGGGGGGGAAAGTGTTACCTGGAAAGTATCTGGGGAGGTGGTCGCTGGTATGGGATGGCTGGAAACTGGGATCCTTTGGACGATGTTTTTCACCAAGCCTCAGGGCAGGGGGATGCTGCGGCCGTACCCCAAGATGCGGGGCAGGGTTTGGGGGCACCACCCAGGGCATGGCAGGGGCAGCCAAGGGGTCTGCTCAGAACCAGCAAGGGCTAATTATTTCTAGACCTTGCACACAGAGTACAGAGTATTTTGCAGCTAGTGAAGTACAATTTAGAAGTCACACACGATCCTGGGAGAGATCTGGGGGCTGCTGGCTCACCGGAGGGCTTTGAGGATGTGCAAGGCTCCCTGACCGGCCTCACCCTCACTCACGATATGCCAGACACACACTACCCAATGTGACAGTAAACCGGTGTCAAAGGGAAGTAATGGCTGGAAAAAGCTGAAGAGCTGGATGCTGATCTGTACTTAGCTCCGTGAAATGACAGCAGAGCGGTGGTGAAAGGCTTCTCTGGCAGATACCGCCCAGGACAGTGTGGGCTGGGGTGTCTGTGGTGTTGGGAGCCCCCTGCCTTCCGCAGCCAAGGGTTGTCCTGGCTCCGATGACAGTGGCTCCTCTGGGAGATGTCCCAGCCGCTGGCCTGAGCTCTGTGCAAGCTAATTACATGTTGTTAGTGGCTCCAGCTATTAGAAAGCTCCCAAGTGCTGACATGTGTTGTGTTGGAGCTTCCTTGCCTGGGCTGTGATGGAGTTGGGTACGGAGCAGCCTGCAGAGCCAGGTGTGAGGATACATGGCAAGTGGAGCTGGGTCATGGTGTGAGAGAGGACCTGCCTGCTGAAAACACCCTGCAAGAGCTCTGGGAGCAGGGCAAGGATGCGGGACCAGCACTGCCTGCAGTCGGCTTCCCCGAGTGCCAACCTGCTCAGGTTGGCTCGGCTTACCTCGGAATCTGGCTTTTGTGTTTTGGTTTTTTTATCTGGGCAAGTCTCATGGGGGCAGCTGTTGGGAGGCAAAGAAGCTGAATTGGATTTTTGTGCCTGCACGAAGTAGGCTCTGGTTACACAGCCAGAGAGAATAGGATCCTAAATTGGATTTCACTGCTCACTTGGAATGGGCTCCAGTTGTGTGGGATTATTGGGGATTTAAAGCTAACATATAGAAAATGATAATGACACCATCCTCCAGCCAAAAAGCTGGGGAGCTCCATGTGCTGCTCCGTGAACAAATGCGGAGGAATCTCGCAATTAACATCCGAGCTGTGAACAGAGCATTGCTGGCAATGCCGGTGTGGTAATGAAAGTTTGCAGGATCGCAGCATGGCTATTATCTCCTCCTCTGTTTGCGAAACAAAGGCGTGCGTGCCAACATGGCCGGCTCCTTCCTCCTCGCTGCCCTGTGGGCTCTGTGACCCTTCCTTGCCTCCCCCAGCCTGGGTGACCCTTGCGGGGGGCTCGAGGGGACAAAGCAAATCCTTAGGTGCTGGGATGGCCAGCACCTATCTGTAGGTCTGCAAAAGCATTGTGTTCTCCAGTACAACTGATGGATTTTTTTTTTAAAGAATGAAATTTGGGATGCTTAATTGGATTTGCCTGGTGCTGAGATTTAGTGTCTGTGATTTGTTTCCCACTCCTCTGCCTCCCCCTCATTTTGGCCCCGGAAATGTCAAGGCTAATTGCCAGCATTATTTCTCCTCTTGTTTCAGCCTCGCTCACCTGAGCACTGGCAAATTAGGTAGCGTGTGCGAGCATCATCGCCCAGCGCTGGCGTGGGCAGCCCCTGCCCCAGGAGCTGGGGTAGCTGTGGGGTTGGGTTGGACAGGGAGAGACAGCTTAATTTGGGGAGCTCCTGCAAGCTGCTTAGCTGGAGAGCATGGCTGAGAGAGTCCGGGCATGGATCTGAAACGGCAACTGATTTTTGTGGGGAGATTAATTGAAGCGGAGCTGTGGGAGCTGAAGTGGCAAGGGAGGCGGATCGGAGCCTGCCTGCAGCTGTGCAGGCTGGTTTTTGGGGTGCGGTGGGGTTTGAGGCTGCCTGGGTCCCTGCAGAGGGGTCCTGCTCTATGGGACCTGCACCCTGGCTGGTTTTGGGGGGATCGGAGCAGGGCCAGGTGCCAGCGGATGGCACTCCTGAATGCACCACATGGCCTCTTGCTTTGCAGAAGCTGCTCCGAAATGGCTTCCCTGGCTTCTCCATACAGCCGCTCTGGGCTGGGGCCGGCCGCTGTGGCCCAGTACACTCCCCGAGCTCACCCTCTGCCCTCCTTGCTGCCTGCAGACCCTGTGCCCCACATCTCTTGTTCCTCCTCACCCGGGTGCTTTCCCAGCCTCTGCTTTGCTCTCCCACTGTCTCCAGGGTGCTGGGTGCAAAGACGTGGGGCTGAAGGTGGGGTCTGCCCGGGGACCCCGGCCCGAGGTTTTGGTGCCCGGGTTGGAAACGTGAGCTTCCCCAAGAGTGAGGAGGAGGGCTGGGAGCAGAAGCGTGCGGAGGCTGTTTATTTTCTGTCCCTTGGGTGGTAGGCTCTCACCTCGGCCTCGAATTACAAGTCATGTCACATCCTGAGAGGCTTGAAATTGTGTTTCTCAGCAATGTTCCCAAAGAGATTAGAAGCACTGAAATGGCTGAAATACCCTCTGAGCTTGGAGCGGAACAAGTCACCAAACACAGTGGAGTGGGATGGGGATAGAGCTGCGGCATCCTCACCGGGACGGAGGGGAGGGCTGTGGGCAGCTCATCCCTTGCCACCTCCCCACGCCCCTCCTGGTTTGGGGTTGTTTTTTCAGTGCCAGTTCATACTGGTGCAAATAGCATGTGGGAAGAGCTGGGGTGGCTGCCTTTCCTCTGGTATGGGATGGAGAGCCCAAACCACCATCCCAAATGCAAGGTGTCTTTAAAGGGATACCTAAATGCTCACCCATGGAGCTGGGTGTTGCTCCCCAAATTTGCAGATGGAAAATGAGGAGTTGTGATTTAAGAGGATTAAGAAGGGCCAAGCAGCCAGGCAGAAGCTGACCCCAGGTGGGGAAGGTATTGATTTCCAAGGCTGATTTAGAGTAGAGAATCTTAGTAGAGATTCAAAACTTCTTAATACAAGTCAAAAGCCGCATGCCTTTCTGAAGCTCGGCTGCTTGTTTTCAGTTGGCATATTGCTAACACCAGCCAAAATTGCCCAGCTCTGATTCTTTGCAGTCTCTCTTTGCTGCTGGAGTCCCTGCAACGGGATGCAGCTGCAGAGACCTGCATTGGCTGTGGGACTGCATCCTGGTCCTTGCTGTCCCCCTTCCTCCTGTGCACATCCCTGTTCCCAGGACCGTGCAGAGCTGTCTGAGATGTCACCAGAGTGAATTGGTCCCCAGATGCTGCTTTGAGGGCCTGGCTGACAGAGTGATTGGTGATCAGCCGGCTGAATGGACACATCATACCACAATTAGAGACCTCCTGGTAAGAGAGAGATTCAACCCAGGCAAAGACTGAGCAGGTTACAAATATTGAAGGAGCCGTTAAAGATGCAAAATCATTATCTCCCAGGCAATCCAGTGACTCTCATGAGGACATTAGTGCCAGAGCAGCACATAGGAATGATGAATGTATACGTACGTGTGGGTCTCGCGTTATGGAGTGGACAGAAAGACGAGCTCGATGACAAACACGTCCAGAAACGTGGCCATTGTCCCAATTACAGCCTGGAAAGAAATGCAGAGCGTTTTGCTCCGAGGAATGGATGAGAGAGGCATCAGTGAAGTGGGGCAAGGTCTGGCCTGCTGCAGAGAGGTGACCTATATTCAAAATCCGCCTGGATGCAGCCCTGTGCACCCTGCTGTAGGTGAACCTGCTCAAGCAGGGGGGTTGGATGAGATGATCTTCAGAGGTCCCTTCCAACCCCAACCATTCTGTGATTCTGTGACCTCGGGTGCTGAAAAGCCAGAGCATCAGTGAAGGAGGAGCTGGGATCGAAGGAGGAGCTCACATGGATGGGTCTGTTTGGGGAAGAGCTGCCTCCTGTTGGGATTCACTGCTCTGGTCTCTGCTGGCTAATTATGTTGCCGTGTTCTTCATGACTTGTGAGACTCAGCAAAAGCCTTGGCGAGGGTTGCCTCGGAGGTCAACAAAACTAATTGAATTGAATTTCCAGCGAGAGTATTTATGTGGTTATTTTCAGAGCTCGCTTTTCCATACCTCTGGAAAAATGCAAACCAAAAGGGCAACCGCCCGCTCCTCCACAGCCTGGTGGGACCTGCTGCTCCGGTCCTGGCTGGAGCCATGCCGGTGGGGAAGATGGCAGTTCTACCACATATGGTCACACCTGTGGTGGAAGAGGTGCAGGGCAGTGGGATGCTGCTTCAGGGCCCTTCCAGCTGGGGTATTTAAATCCTCCTGCTCTGGTGAGAGAGAGCCCCAAACCGATTTCTATCTGGCTATGCGGTTTTATCTCTGCAATAACAATGTGCTTAGTGTGCAGGGTGAAATTAATACAGAGCCAAATTTACCTTGGGAATATTTGAGCAAGTTTTTAAATTAATATTCATTGGAATTCTCATGCTCTTACGTCTTGCTTGGCCTGTTGTGGCTCTAACCGGGCAGCTGGGTCAGCTCTTTTTGGGGCATCACTTGCTGTGTCAGAAATGCTGGAAATGTCCCAAAAGAAAATATCCACCTCTCATTTTCTCTGCAGCCTGCGAAGTCGTGGACGTGATGCAAAGCCTGCCATCGACATCGGTGCTATGATGGGGGGCTATGAGAAAAGAGGAGGTCTACCTGGGGTACAGCTCCTGTCTCCCACCCTAAAGGCACCGGCCGGCTGGAGCAGAGGGATGTGGGAGGACCTGGGGGTTTACAGCCCTGAATGGGAAGGCATCTGGCAGCCAGGAGCTGGGTCAGAGCTGCAGGACATGGGTGGACTTGGCAATTGTAAAAAAAAAAAAAAAAGTATGTGAGCTGACCTGTGGCCAACTCTCTATAGAGAGCTCTCAATGCTACAACTAAATGAGCTGGTGGCAGATTCGGGCAAGGCTAAAATTAAAACAGGTCAGGTACAGGCAGTATCGCAGAGCTGGGAGCCAGGCTTTCAAAGCATGCTCTCTCCGAGAGGGAGAGCAGAAAAACCCCTTCCTGCATATGCAAAGGACATTTCCAGAGCTCTAATCCTTTGATTATAACAGATCTTAAGAGAAACTGTGCTACTCCTTGAAGATGGGGAAAAAGACCTGTAAATGTTCTAAACTGATGGAAACCGAGCTGCTAATCAGCAGAGAATAATGATCAATTTATTGGATGTGATACATTTAATGATGAAATACCAACTGTCTTTCCTAATTCCTGTGACTAATGGAGAAGGACACAGTAAAAAGTATCAGCGTACACTGGTATAGTAAGTGCTGGAAGAAATACTGAGATGGGGCAGCAGGTATTTATATGAGTGCAAATGGACAAGGAGCAAAACATGGAATGCACAGAGCGGGCAGCTGAGGGCTGCCAGCAGGTCCGGGAGGGGATGGGGCTTGCAGGCTGCATTTCAGGAGAGGGGCTGCCTCAGTGGGGAATAAAAATACACCCATGGAGACAACTTCCATTTCTCATCACTTTCTGAAGACTCTGTAGGCTGCAGAGATTCATGCCGGCATGCTATAGATGTGCAGGTACTAAAATGGAGGCTAGCCGCACCAGTCGCCGCAGTCAGTTAGGTACCACCCTAGCACCTTGGTGTCCCTTCACAGAGGTCCTGCTCTGACAGCCTGTCCTCTCGCAGCTGGCTGCTCCAGCTCTGAGGGCAGTTCTTAACAAGCCAAGAACAATTAAGACTAGGGAATGATTTTTTTTTCTTTTTCCCCCCCCCTCCCCCTTTACTGCTGACAAATGCAATCTATAAAGTGGTGAGGGAGAGGGAAAAGCAACAAGGCTTGTCTGGATTTACCAGCCGGGGGAGTGCCGTGCTGGGGCTGGTGCTGTTGGAGAGGAGCCTTGGCCGCTAGTGCAGAGGCTGTAGCAGCCCAGGGTGCTGGCAGAGGGACCTTGCTGTTGTTCCCTCCCTTGGTGGCCTCCATCCCTCTGTCCTGGCTGTGCTTTCCGATGCTGCAGGGACCCCGTCTTGATCTCCCTGCTCTCCTGGATGATGGGTATGGCATGCCTGCCAGCTAGCTGAGGGTGGCTTTGGGGGGCTGTGCTGCTCTCCAGGACTGGAGAAGGATTTGCTGAGCAAAGACCCTGCCCCTGAATGAACCAGGGAGGTGGCTCTCCAGCAGAGAGATGGTGTTACTGCTCTGAGGGGCAAGAAAAGCCCATAAGGACGTACAACCCTTTCAGTGGGTCTGATACTCAGATGCCCAGTCTGTCCTGGATGGCCACTCATCCTGACCGCGCGAGAGGCAGGGGGTTGCTGGTGTTTCCCGTGGTGCAGGGGGACCAGCCCTGGCGTGAGAGATGCCTTTGCAGAAGAGCAGCAGGCTGCCCACCACCTCGGCTCGCCAGGCTCAGCATCGGTGCCGGGAGCGTGCCTGGCCCCCGCGTGCTGCCTGGCGCGAAGGCGGCTGCCTGCCCTTGCATGCCAACGCTGGTCTCCTTGCCTGCACATCTTGTGCTGTCATTTTTCCCTTTTCTTTTTTCATCTGCTTACAACCTGCGAGGTGGAAGAGGGATTGTGGGAAGAGCAGAAGCCGAGGGAGCCCGTTAGCCACCAGCGAGCATCCCTGGCTGAGGGGCTGTATGGGGCTCATCTCCCACCCTTCCCATGGGCGCAGGAGGGATGGGTTTCAGCCACCGGACAGGCAAGGGATGACAACTCGGCTCTGCTCTGCTCCTGGAGCCGCACGTGCCTCCATCGGTGCAATAGCAGACCCCGTAGCTAGATGCCACTCAGTACTAAGGCGTCATTATTTTTTACGAACTAAGAGAACATTCCCTAATGCGCCTTGGAACATTATCGTAAATAATTAAATCTGAACTGCAGTTGTCACAGTAAATGAACAAAAGATTGTTCCGCTTCCCATGTGCAAAGTACAAATCACAGACTTTTAGTCTCCCTGAATTTTTACTGCCAATTTAGGGAAAGCAGCGAAGAAAGAACCGATATAAAGTCTCCAGGTTGGGAGCGGATCCAAAACCCCTCCTAAACACTCAACCTTTGGGCAGATCAAATCCATTTCCCTCTCTGCGAGGGCTGAGAAAGTACTTGGGAAGCAGGGTTGCAGCAGCTTGTTGCGATGGCTCAGGTGCTGAACGCCTGCGGGCACAAGGGTTTTGGGGCTGAACATCCACCTTTCCCTTGTGGGTTCAAGGACCATTTGAAAGCAGATCAAAATTAGTGAGCTAATGGGGCACATCGCGAGCTCCAGGTATTTGCCAAACGCAAGGACAAGCCGCAGGCCAACACACTGGCCAAATTCTGGGAAAACCCAATATGCAGGATTTGCAAGTCCTGCCTTAAAGTTAAAGCTCAAATCCCTCCCTAGCTGGTGAAACACTCCCATGCGTACGTAAGTCTAAGGAAAGTAACAGGGCACAATTAGGGGTTTATTTATGTAACTAAGGTTTTGTTTAGCTCTTGGTCCATCACGCAGGAGCATCTTGGTCTGCTCCTAAAGCAGCTGCTAGAGCCAAGTGGACAAACGATGTCCCTGAAGGGTGGGAGCCAATGGCCTGGTATGGCCAGGACTTCCAGAGAGCAAAATATAGCCTGTGTCTGGGGAAGATCGCTCCTGTATACCACAGGGACCTCTGTGGCCACCTGGGCTGAGCTTTGGAGAGCATCTCCTGCCCCTTCGGTTGCCTTGATTTAAGGCTGTCGGTGTTGAGGACACAGTGATTTGATGATGGATCCTGATGGCTGTGTTGCACGTCTGAGGTCCACATCTCACCTCCCTAAATCTTCCCACGTGGGTCTTAATTCAGTGCAAAGTGGGGACGTGTCACTCTGCCTCCCGCCGTCTGAGTGAGCTTTGCCCTTCATCTTCCTCGTGGCTGTGGGGGGAAGGCAGGGAGGGCGGCGGAGGGGGAGGAAGGCTGCTCCTTGCCTGGGGCTCAGTGTTCGTGCAGGTGAAGGTGTGATCTTGCCTGACAAAGATTGCGTCGCAGAGGGGATGAGAGCCTGCAAGTGTCAACAAGGCTGGGTCCTGGTTTTGATCGGACCCCCAAACTCTCGCTGCGGTGCCCGGTAAACACGCCGCTGGCCTCCAGCAAGAGAAGAGCAAGCGGCAGAATAATTGCCTTCCTCCACTCCATCCCAGGTTTACGATGCAAAACGTTTTAAAAGGGTGAATAATTAAGTGCTGCTCATAAAAGAGCCAGTCGGCACTGCTGCCGGGCTCCTCCNGAGCTGAGGCCTCGTCCTGTGCCAGGTGCTGGGCTCGTCCCGCAGGCAGAGGGACCTGGGGGGAAAACAAACAGCTGGGTTTGTTCTGACAAGCAAGACCGAGACACTTCATTTGCTGAATAGGTCCCCATGGCTGAATCCGTTTGCAGACTGTCCGGTACAGGGGGTGTTTCTCTTGGCGAGATCCAGCCGCGATAAATAATCCAGAATTTGTGCTTGATGGATGTTCGCTCCCCGCCAGCTTGTCTCCTGAGAGTTATATAATTCCCTTTCCCGCAGCTCAGCTGTAAATTCAGCGTGATTCATGGCAGGTCCCTCCGCCAAAGGCTTTTACAGCCCTGCCACCCCCGGGCGGGCAAGGATGGGGCAGAGGGCACGGGGTGGCCTGCGCCGAGCGGGAGGATGCTGCTTGCCGGGGCATCGGGTCTTCGAGGGCTAAAGCTCTCGTGTGGGGTGGGCAGGGCCACGGGGACGGAGTGGGATTTGATTTTTGGAGGGAGCCATCCCTTATTCCGCTGCCTGCTCTCCTGCCTGGCCATAAACCCGGCTGAGGCGGTGGGAGCCCAAACAGGGGGTGGGTGGTTCAGAGGGCGGGGGGGAGCCCCCCGGGCGTCGGGCTGGGTCCTGCCCGCTCCGGCACTGCCGGGGGAGGCTGTGGCACCCCAGGCATTGGGAAATGAGGAAGCAACTCTGCAAATGGCCTTTGAGTTTCGGCTGGAGCTAAAGGATGGGGCGCTGCCACCCCGACGTCTGCCAAAGCACAGATCCTGCAAACCATCGGGGCGCTGCTTTTGGGCGCTCCCCTGGGGACGCTGGTGGCGTCTCCCCTTGCAACGGGGTCGGGGTGGGAGGATGCTGGGTCAGGTCCTGAACGCCCTGTCCCGGCAAAGGGACCCTTATTAGAGCTGTTTGCCGGGCTGGTCCCCTTCCCCTCCCAGCCCTGCCCGTGAGCTCCCATCGCAATTTGTTCAGCTCTCGGGGATGATATCCTATCTGCAATATTAAGACACATGTAATGGAGTATATACGTATCCCCCCTTAAATCAGATAGACTCCGTGGTGGACGCAGCTGATAAATCCCCCGGGCGGTTACAAAGCCAGGCAAATTTAATTAATTCTTATCATCTCTGACAGAGGCAGCGAGCAGTGGGCAGGAAGAGGGATCTTTTCGGCCTCTTTTCCCCATCGAGGAGCAGGAGGGGAGGGCAGGGGAGGCTGCAGCCCCCTGCCCAGCATCGGGGCTCGGCGGCTGCATCCTGGTGACACAGAGCGGGGCTGGGGCTCGTGCCTGAGCACAGGAATCTGCTGGGAGGAGAGGAAACAGAAACCTGCCAGCCTGCTGCTCGTGGGCTTGATCCATCAAAATCCAGGCACCTAAACATGTCAAAACACTGGGACTGTATAAATATCTATTTCCAGGTACTGGAAGTATGTCTAAATAAAACAAACCAGGCTCGACTGCTCCTCCTGGACAATAAACACCTGTAAATTGTGAGGTTTCTATGACGCACTGCTGGAGCGCACCCATTTGTGCTTGGAAAAATATTTTTGAGCTCAGCTGGTGGTATTTATCTCTGGTGGTTGGCTCTGTAGCTGGGAAAGCAAAGCAGGGCTGGATGCTGTGGTGAGGGGCAGATCGGATGCAAAGAGTATGGAGCAGGGCACCAGTGGTGCTGGAGAAAGGCAGGAGTAGGGGGCACGGGTCTGCCTGTGGGATGGAGACCTGCTGGAGCGTCCTGCTGCCAGCATCTTCTGCAGCTGGTCCAGAAGCTTCAAAGCACCCTGGAGCGTGACTTTGAGCAGAGTGGGAGTTACAGCATGCTGCAAAGGGAGAGCTGCTCCGAGCACCCCAGGTTTCCACCAGCGGCTGATCTGCCCTAGATGTGCTGGGCTTGGGGTCCGACGGGGCAGCTGCACCTCTGAAAGCTGACGTTTCTGGAGGGGCCGTGGTGCAGCTCACGGCCCCTGGGACTCCCTTTAAGGGACTTGGCAGCAGCCTGAGCTCGGCCTGAGCCCCACCAAAGCCCTCCCCATGCAGCCCTGCTTGTCATCCCCGCTCAGACAGGGCAGGGCACAGAGCATGCAGCAATGGCAATCCCGTCCGGTAGAGGGGATGGGCTCAGACAGCCGAGGATGTGGTGCTGGGAGCGGCAACGGCTCCCCTGAGACCTGCGTTCATGTGCCAGGAGAGGGGAGATGTATTTCGATGTGGCAGGTGAGGATGGCTTAATGTCCTCTGAGTGAAAATATCCCCATCCCGGGGCCAGGACTGCGCTCACGTGCCCCGCGCTTGCCGAGCACCCGAGGCTCGGCGCGGAGCTGGGATGCTGGCACAATAACCGACACGGCAAGGTCCGATGTGGCAGCCAGGGCTGCTGTGGGATGTCCCCCCAAGGTGGCTCTGCCTTTGTCACGATGGGCCGGGGTTCCCAGCGTGGTCCTCCTCCATCCCGCCGGCGGGGCAGGAGAGAGCGGTCCCTGCCTTGCACAGGGTGTTCAAACTCCATCCAGCTTCACCAGCGCCGATCAATTACTCAATTTTAATGTTCCTGTTCTCCTGAGAAGCTTCGTTTTCTTTTTTCTTCTCCTTTTCTCCCTATCACTGGCCCTTGCATTTTCATCTTAATCTGCCGATAGTTCACTTTCATTTGACATATTAATCTATGCTTCTTTCTGTAAAGATAACTCATCCCTGCTTGATGGCAGGAGTGCATAACCAGCACCATGCCAGGAATATTTTACTCGCTTTGAAAAGACGGTGGAATAACAAGTAACCAGATCTGAGCTGGTATTGCCCTTCCGTTTTAAGAAGCCAGAGGTCCCTGGCAGAGACCCACTCGGCGATGCTGGTGTGAGAGCTTTGCTCTGGCTTGCAGGCGGGTGAGGCTTTGAAGCAGGAGCTGGGGGGTCATGATGCCAAGGTGGGGCTGGATGCTGGGACCCCTCCATCCCCATCCTTACATGCACACGTTGGCACTGGAATATTTGGCTGTTGGCACCGGATCAATTTATTTGCTGCTGTTTATCAGGTTTGCGGCTGGCTGGCGGTGTTAGTGTTGTTTGTATAAGGAACAGCATCAGTATACGACAGCAATTATTTCTGTATAAATAAGAGCATGGATGCTGTCGGCTGCCCCCGATGGGCCCTGGGATGGGAACTGAGCTGGTGCCACCATCCCATCCCCAAAGGTGGCAGTGGGGACATGGGAGGTACCGCACAGGGTGGCAAATGTCACTGAAAGGAAGATTTGACAGCAAAAACTGGCTGGCTTCCTCTGCGCCCCTCCGCTCACCTCTGCCGAAACCTCACAGCTCCAGGGATGCTCCTGGTGCTGTTCCCTTAAACACATAAAAGGGCTCCATCTGGTTTTAATTATTCAAATGAGCTGACAGGGTAATCAATATAAATGGTTAAACGTGGCCAGGATTAGTGTTGGCTCTGCTGCAGCACTGGGTAAAAGCTCTTGAGATGGGGGATTAGCTGCTGCCCCAGTGCTATGGGGGAGCGGGGTGCTGGGGGCCCCCCTTGGTCAGTGGGACAGGGTGGCACCACAGCCTGGGCTGGGGGTCACAGGGGAAGCACGTGTCCGCAGCCGCTCCGGCAGATGCAGGATTTAAAACAATAACCTGCGGTACTTCTGGCTCTGGCTGCTTTTTTATTGCTAATATACTGCTAATTGTGCTCTGCTGTGCGGTAATACTAATAAAGGAAGATTTAGAAAGCAGGAGGCTTAAGAGAGTAAATCAAGGGCATGGCACAGCCTCAGCAATCTGCATCGCAATTACCCACAGCTCCCAGCACCACGGAAGGACGAGGGGCCCTGCCACAAGGACCTGCGTGCAGGGTCCCCATCATACCCCGAGCTGCTGGGGCAGAGGGCTTTTGTGGGTACCGCACCCTGGGGTGGGAACCCCGATACCTCCCTGATGCTGGAGAACCCGTGTCCCTGTGCCCTCCCCAGCAGCAAAGTTTCTCCTGACCTATTTCACCTCTTGGGGCTGCTGCCATGGTGCCTTTTTGCTGTGTTGCCATGGCAATCCTGCCTGCATCCATCCCTCGTCCTGCCTGCATCCATCCCTGGTCCTGCAGCCGGTGAGTGCCACCAGCCTCCTTCCTCGGGGGTTTGGTGGGTTTGCTTGGGCCACAGCTCCCATCTCTCCACACACTGGATAAAGCATTATTAAAAGACAAAAAGAGAGAGGGAGGGAGACGGGAACCCCGTGGTTTATTCAGTCCATCTCTGCTGGTCCCTTATTGAAGCCGCCGGTGCCCGTGCCCCTCTGCGTGCCTCGGCATAGGTGTGCTTTATCAAGCTGGCGCCCGCCTCAGAGCAGGGTCATGCAGAGACAACCGCTGTAATGAGAAGAGCTGAAACTGCTGCGTGTAGCAGAAGGGGGGCAGTGGCAAAGGCGGGGGGGGATAGCGACGTCCTCGTCCCCACCATCAGCCAGCCGCGGGCTTTCTAGGCTTTTCTAGCCCCAAGCGATGAGAGAGCCAAGGCGAGGCCGTTCCTGTTCCCTCTCCTCCCAAACCCTCATTTTCATCTCGTGTTATGGCATGGAAATGTTTGACTTTACAGCCTTAGTTTATATTGCCGGGAAGTAACTTAACCGCGCTCTCTAAGTGTTGAAGCTGCATTTCTTTTTGATGATTTCAAAGATTTATTAAGTTCTCCCAGGGAGAAGGAAGGAAAAAAAAAAAAAGAACCAACCATGCCAGCAAATAAGATTCAGTTGTAGGCCCAGTGAATAAACCAAAAATATATGTGCAGTGTTTAGAGTTTTTGCTGGAGCGTTCGCTTTCTGCCGGCTCCCATCTACAAACGCACCTCTGCGATGCTCGGCGCTATCCTTGGCTATAGAAGCCTTGACGCCTGGGGATGCTGCTCTGCGAACCGCTGCTTTTAAGGTTCCCCTTCTGTTTTGGGGTTCGGATACAGGAGGCGAATAGGGGATAATGAAAGGTTCGCTGTTTGCCTATGCACTGGAAAGTGTTCATCCAAACCACTCAGCTGAAATTAAAACATAGTAAGTGCTCTCTGAGCAGGAATCTGGAGCAGTTCCTGAACAGTTCATGAACATGAGAGATGGGTCCAGTTCACCGCGCGAGTTAGTCGCCATTAATTAATGGACTGGGTCTATTAATTTACTCCCAAATCCAATCATTGGGGGATGAGGTCACAGCTGGCAGAGAAGCACCAGCAGGATGCAGAGTTTTCTGCACAGTAAATTAGCAGCATTTAATTTCACAAGACTCCAGAAAAAATATGTGTTAAGAAGTGACGGAGACCTGGAAATCAGCCGGGGCTGGAGCTGGGAGAGGCATGGCCAGCTGTGAAGTGGGCGAGAGCCGGAGCCAAACTTATATCTGAGGATTTGGGTTCCTTCCCTTTCTATTGGCACTTTACGGAAAAAATAAGCGGCGCAATCTGGTGGGGTGGTGTTGGCGTCGGAGCCCGGGGCTGGCAGTGCTCCTGCCTGCTGCTGCCCGAGCCCTGGCCGGGTCAGCAGGGGCCATCCCCAGGCTCTCGTTACCCTCCCATGACGCCGGCTTAACGAGTCTCTGCCTGCGACATCATAGGTGAAGCGCCTTGAAAACTCCCATCTGCCAAGGAGCAGGCGATTGCCAAAGAAATCGGCAATCCTGTTTTACTGCAAATGCTCCTGATACTTTAAAAAAAAAAAAAAAAAAAAAAAGGCAGCGAGGGGAAATGCTAAGAAACTGCAATGTCAGCAGAATTTGGGGCCAACAAGGGGCAGCACTGAACACAGGCTGCTGCATGCATCTTGGTGGCGCTGGCACCCTGATGGCAAGGGCCAGGCAACCCCTTCCCTGCGAGGCTCCCCGGGGGCGGTTGTGCCACGTTAATGAGCGTATCTCTTCTAAGGGAAGATATTTAGTTGTAAACGTGCTGCTTTGCGATAGCAAAGGGAAAATCTTTGCTTGGGGAGGAGACCCCAGGGAAGGGCAGAGGTTAGAGCCGCGCCTTTTCACATTGCTTTTAATTTCACCTTTGAGAAAGCTTTAGCTCAGGGTATTTATGTATCTCAGGTTTACCAGTACAGTCCCAGTTTCCCCAGTATAGAGAAATAAAATAATGTTCTTTTGTCGCTGGCATTTCTTTTCAGCCCCTTTGAGACGCCCTTTGTAGAGATGACCGAGTGGAAGACATCGCTGTGGGGTGCTGGCTGCTCCCTGAGAGGCGCAGGGGATACGGGCTGAGCCCGGCGCAGGCGTAAACACCATCAAAGCCACTCTCTTGCCCCCAAAACACGCTGACAATGCTCGGCTGCCTTTTCTGAAAGGCTGGCCCGATGTGATGCATTACTAGAAGATCCTCTGCTCCAAGGAATAACCTCGTCTTGCTGAGAGGAGTCGGTGGTGATGCCGTCAGTCATTAAAAATAGAGGCTGGAATTCTACCAAGTGCCCAGCTCTTACTGTGCCCCTTCACGTGCTTGAAAACCCGCCGTCCCTTCCGCCCAGGGAAGCAAGAAAACGCAGGAGGATCCCGTCTGGCTTGGGTTTATTTTCACACGAGCCTCTGCCTTTGGCGAATGCTGAGAAAAAAGCTTAAAGATGCTCAAGAGGAGCGGGAGAGGAGCTTAAGTGCTGTAAGAGGGGAAAAAAACATCCACACGCTGTCCCTTATGGGTTTAAGGCATCTCAAGCGAGCTTTCTCTGTTTTATTTTTCTAATTGGTACCCACTTCTGGAGCTGGCAGTGCTGCTTAATGGTGTGTTTCAGGCAGGTGCTGAAGCTGGCTTCTGATTTTTACCAGAAAGGACCATTTTCTCCCCATTTATTCTGCAGGAAGATTTCTCTTCCATCCCTGCGGGGAAGGACTCTTGAACTCAAATTGGGGCGCTTGGCGGGGGGTGGGGGGGTGGTGTCCAGCCATGTGCTGGCACAGGTGTGCTCAGCAGAGGTGGCAGAGCCCGGTGGGACCCGGGTGAATTTGGGGACCCCCTCGCAGGCTGAAGCAGGCTGCTCCGCTCCATCAACCTGCCGCTTGCGGGCTTGAGCCGCACACGTACCGGAAGAGCAATCCCCGGGGGAAGCCGGTCTAAATTACCGTCTCCCCAAATAGACGTGATTGGAAATAACTTCCTTAAGTGTGAGATTGTTGCAGGTAGATTATATATTGATTTTGAAGGCTTTCAGATGAGCAGAAACACTCTCCCCTCGTCACAGAAAAGACTGAAGGGTTGGAGTTGGTTTTTTTTTTTTTTTTCCTTTTTCCATTTTTAAAGAGGAGGGGAAATGCACCAAAATAAGGCAGAGGTGAGGCATGGGAAGGCACTGACAGGTCCAAGGTCTCCAAAAGAGCTGAATTATCCTCAAAGAAAGGTGAGAGCCAAGGAATCGTGGTTCCCAAAGCCCCACGGCTTTTTTTCCCCCCCAGCCCTTGCTCCTTTTCCCCCGGCTCCCAGCATCCCTCCAGCCCGGGCAGGGGAATGCTTACAGAGCGAAGCGCTTGAGATAAATCACTGTTAATCTCGGCTCACTGTATGTGAAGGGTAATAGCTCTGCAGGTTGTTTGCTCACCTGTTTGATGAGCCGATGGAAAATAAGGTAATATTCCCCCTCGCTGCCCCTGCTGCTCCTGTCCCTGCTCTGACAGAGGCCAAGCTGCCGTGTTTGGGGGTGTGATGCTTCGGGGAGCGGTGGGCAGATGTCCCGCATGCCAGCAGATACCCCGGCATAATTATCCAAAGCATACCGGTAATCCACCTGCCCCAGGAACTGGTCTTCTAGTTGGAGCTGCAAAAAATGCAGCTTTCCGCATTAAAAACTACCCATCATTGGGTAATCAACTCAAGCTGTCTATTAGTACTCAAGTGGGACCTGGGCTGCCTAGATTCCCCCACCAACGCAGCCGGAAAGGGATTTCCTAACATCTAACCCGACCCTTTCTCTCCTCCCCACGCTGGATGCAGAGAACGGGTTTTCTCTTCCACTTTGCAGCCGTCGTCTTCTGTATTTGCAGACTCAGTTTTGCCCTTGACCGTCTCTTCTCTGGGTTAAGCAACTCAAATTCATTCAACCTTTTGTATTCCCCAGATCTCCTGGACTGACTTCACTGAATTCATTACCAGGTGCTTGGGCCAGGAGGAAGGAGGGTCCTGCCCGAGCCCGGGCTCATCACTGGAGGCAAGTATTCCTCCTCTGCCCTGATGCCTCGGGGGCCTTTGGAAGTGCGCAGGGGATGCTTCCGGCAGTTTAGGGGGCTTTTTTGCCTGTGCCTCTCTTCCGGTGGTGCCAACAGCCTTGTGCCAGCCAAGAAATCAGCTCTCAGCATCTTTATCTAAGCCCATCGGTTTGGCTTTTCCTGAATGCAATCCTGCACGAGCGCCTCGCTGTTTCTCCCGCCACGTATATATTTAGGTATTTTCCCATATCTAATTAATTCAGCCCCCGCCACTGAAGCGTCGCGCTGCCTCGATCCGTCCTGCCTTTCATCCTCCCGCAGTAAAGGCATCTTTTGTTAGCGGCTCGCTGCCAGGCCGCGTTTCTCCGTCAGGCTTGCGTAAAACACCCCCAGAACCTGTTAGATAGAGACGTTCGTTACCCTCTTCTGCAAACCTTGGTGCCAGTGAGTGGAAGGGAAGAGATTCATTATATTCTGTGGAGGTACCTGAGCCTGAGACCCCCAGATGAGAGGCAGCCAGAGGGAAGGAGAGCTCAAGCGATGCTATGATTAGTTGGAAAAAAGTTGGGGCTGTGACCCCGGGAGCTGCGGCGGAGCTCGCCAGAGTATCGTGGTGGGTTCTTTAGCACCAGCCACTGTATTACCGTAGGGCTGAGCAACGGTGCTGGGGCAGCTGTGGTGGGCTGCATCTCAGCTCGGCCGCAGAAAGTGGGACTGAGGGAATCTGCACCTTTTTTTCCCCTTTTCCCCATCACAAACCCTTTGAGGTAATGGAAGTTTTTCCCACTGATGATGTGTTTTATTTCCGTCCTCTCTCTTCCTTTCCCAGCCCAGGGATGACAAATCCGGCCTGGCTGGGTGGTTCATGTGCCTCCAGGGGAGGGGGCTATGCTGTAGGGTTCATCCTGCGCCCGGCAGGTCTGGGGGTGTCCCACCAGCGGGGTCTCGCTCCCAGGGGTTCGGGGAGATGCAGCTCTTGCCCGGCTCCACAACCCCTCACCAGCAGCCCAGAAGCATTTACTGGGAAAGGTCCAGTTGGGATTGCAGCCGCCAAGCTGGGCATCACCTTCGCTCTGCCTTGTTTGAGACATTTTGTACAGAGCAGGGGAATTATGGGGCACTGGGAGATGCCTCCTCGTCTTTGTGCTTCTGAGGCCAGGCCCGATGCTTCGTCCCGGGCTCAGCTTTTCTACTGTAAAACCGATGTCCCTTGGCGGGGCGCTGGTTGATGGGGGCTGAGAGGTTTCGGTGCGGCGACCCGCCAGCCGTCGGCATCCCCTGGGGTCCCCAGCCCGCCCTGCCCCACCGGGGAGCAATCGCAATCCATCCGTGTAATTAGGCAAGCAAACAGCTGGTTTTGCGCGAAGCGCCTGGCAGTAACACCAGCCGTAAAGCCACGGCGGGGCTGTCGTTGAAGCGATCCAGCCTTTACGAGCAAAGATAAAATTAAACTGCTGGCGCGGGGAGAGTCACCACGGGCAGAGTTAAGGTGACTCAGTGCGGGACCAGGCCCTGCGTTGCCTGGCCAAGGCGGGGTTTGCAGATGTGAGCAGGGGTGACTTCTCCAAAGCCCTGAGGGATGCCACCCTTCTCCTTGCCCCTTTCCCAGCAGGCGTCTGCGAGCAGGTCATTGCCATCTCTCTCCCTTCCCTCCTGATGAATGCTCTGCTGTTCCAAGTTAGCGTCGGTGGGTCTGTCAGAAAAATTAATTTTTTAATTAAAAACGTTTTTTTTTGGTGGTGCTTTAATGTCTGGGTCTGGAGTAATTATTAGTAGCTCCAGGGAGACTGTGCTTCAGAAAAATTGTTGGTGCTACTGCAAAGGAATTTATCTGATTAACGTCAGCCTTCACACATGGCTGTCGGGAGGGAGGATGGACAAGGAGGGGAGTCCTGCTGCTCTCAAGCAAACTGGCTGATCGTGGAAAAAAGAGGCAGGGCCCTGCAGGTGCTGATTTTCCACCTCAGAGGTGGGCTGGGAGAGGATGAGAGGTTGGGAGCGGCCGCACGGGGCTCCCTTGCCTTCCCATACCCCGCACACAGGTCCTGGGATGTGGCTTGAGAGATTGAAGAGGTGAGGAGTCATGGTTTTGCCCCTGGCTGGAATAAGGAGGCAGAAAAACATCCAAAGAGAGCATGAGCAAAGCCTTGGGTGATTCTCATTCCCACGCACCCGTCCTGGGTGGGAGTGGAGGGGCTGCTGCCGGCCGTGGGGCTGGGGATGCTCAGTGATACCCCCGGCCAGGCCATCCCCCCGCTGTAGCTGCTCGCACGGGGGATTTAGGCTTGTGTGTAGCCAAATCCCTCTCTCAGCAGAAGGTCAAAGGTTCCCTGAAGGAAGCGGCTTTTCCCTCCTGACTTCTTATTAGAGGCTTATTCCTGTCCTGAAGCGTAAGGGTTTAGATTCCTCCCAAAACTCCTGGCTCCGGACGTTGTTGCTGCGCTGTTTTAATCCCCGTAGCCCCGGCTGTTCTGGTTGATCTGGCTTTGGGCTGGTGCGGGAGGTTAACCGGGGCATTGAAACGAGCTGAGCAGAGCAGCTTCGTTAGCAAGCGGAGAAAGCAGCGTGAAGACACCCGTTTGCTCATGCATCCCCCCCTCCGTGAGCACCTCCCGGTGATGGGGTCCCCTGGGATGCCCAGGGGGTGGGTGGATGGATGGATGCAGCGGGAGGTCCTGGGCCGCTCGGGGGCAGGAGGAGCCAAATGCTGCACCGCTCAGCATCACCTTCTCCTCACAGCACCCGTTTACCCGATTTCATCGTAACGTTATCGGCTGCTTCTCTAATGGGTTCTGCAGGCTCCAGGCAAATCCTACCCTTTGTGCTCAATTAACAGGCTATACCTTGGAGAATGGGAGGTAATATAAATATTTTCCATGTAGTAATAGGACATTTTTTTTATTTCTTTCTTTTTTTTTTTTTTTCTGCGGTGCTGTCATTATAATATCGAGTTGACAGCCAGGTGTCAGGAACAGCTGGATGGCAGAAAAAATGGCAACTTTAATTCATTTTGCAGGCAGGGGAGGGGGGGAAGACTTTCCTCCAGGCTTTCCCCCCCACCACCTTCCCTCTGCGATGTTCCATGTTCCGCCCTGACAGGAACATTTATAAACTGCCACTGTGGGGAGTATTATTAACAGCTCGATTCCTTAAAGATGCAATTAATTATTCACCTGCTTCCAAATCAGTTTAAGCAGCTTCTAAGCTGCAGTGTAAATAAAACCTTCCCAACTCACCTCTCCTGTTTCTCACGCGTACACACACACACACACACACGCATATTCCTGGTATTCATAAAGCTGAGCTATTTAAATTGAGCCAAACTAACGGTTATTGTAAATTACTGCAGCTCCATTGGCTTCCCGGGCTCTCTGCTGAGTTACACCAGCCAGGATTTTAACTCATCCTTGTGGGGATGGCAACTGTCGCTATTTTCTCATTTGCCGTATTTTTAGGCTATTTTTGCCTTGTTGCTAAATCCCTCCTGTTTTGTCGTGCCTCCCTCCTCGGCCCAATCTCCCTTTTACCTGTTTGCTATTTAATAAATCATCCCCTAAATGATCCCCTGACTCAAGCATCAGCTACAATGTCGTTTCTGGAGGTTTTTTGGGGTTTTTTTTCCCCTTTTGGAAAGATGTTGATTAGGTCTCAGCTGACGGCTGCTTTCAAAGGGAAAAATACCCGGTCTGTGAGCAAAAGGCTGTGCCAGCCCTGGGAGGGGCTGATCTGGGAACCTGGAGGGGAAAGCCTGCGTGTTTGCTCTCCTCTCGCTTGTTTGGGCTTGGATGGCCAAAGCAGGTTGAAACGGCTTTAGGGTCATGGTGATGGGTCCCTTATGGCCCTGCTGGGTTTTATTTATTGCGGTTAAGTTTCTGGGCTGAAGTTTGTGTTTGGCGAATGGCAGATGTTTGGGGAGAAAACGTTTTAGAAGAGGTTTGGGCTTTTTTCTCTAATGGAAAGCTGAGACCTGCAGTGGATTTTAGTGGGAGAGGGCAGCGCTCCTGAAGCACCTCGCCATCGCCACCCCAGAAATGCCGAGCACCCAGGGCTGAAGGGCAGCGGAGGGACCGTGGCCGGCACCCCCGCTGCAGCTCTGCCTGGCCCAGGGAGGTTGGGACCCTCCCACCGCCCGCTTGCTCCCCTACGGCACAGCCCCCCGCTCCCCAGATGCCAGGGGCTGGAGGGACCACTCACCGCCGAAGCTATTCAGCATCTCACCCCGTGAGCTCCCGTGGTCCTAACCAGGGAAAATCTGCAAACCCTGCGACAAGGGAGTGAGCATGAATGCCCGGAGGATGCTGGTCTCCATAAATAGACTCCAAAAAGCAAAAAATAAAAAAAATTTTTTTTTAAATTAAATTGATAAAAATCCCCTTTCCCATTGCAGGGTCCTTCTGCAGCACGAACACAGCCGCTGCCTCGCACGCTTCAAACAGGCCAGGCCAAATCTTTGCATAGATTAGTCGTTAACAATGGAGTTAATAACGATAATGGCACAAATGTCCTGTGCCTGCGTGAGAGACACTTAGAAAAATCTACTAGCACCAGGTAATCACCGCGTTTCATACCGTCAAAGAGATCAATCATGTTGAGAGCCCAGTCATCAATCAGCTGTGCCGGGGGCTTAGCAGGCGGGTTGGAAACGCAGGCAGCTCGCAGCACCCCAAAAAGCCGCTCCCCGGGACTGGAGCGGGGCTGGGAAGCAGGATGCCGGCGGGCTCATTTGGGGAGGTGTCAAAGCCCTGGCGGGCTCCAAACCCAGCCGGGCTCCTGGCAAAGCCCCCGCTCCCCTCTCCTCTCGAGGATGCTCCCCTCTCTCTGGCGGCTGGGGCTGACGGGGCTTCCTCTGCCGGAGACAGATTGTTTGTTGCTGTTTCTCCATCTGGCTGGAATCACGTCTGTCTTCCACCGTGTTATTTGTTGCCTGATTGCCACTTGTAACCCATCCTTTCTCCTTTGCTTTCTACCGAGGAGATGTCCTTGGCTGCGTGGTCCCAGAGCCACCCTCAGGACCCAGTACCCCACGTGGGATCCCAGTCCCCTAGTGCTGGAAATTCTGCCCTGGGGGACTTTCTGCTCTGAAAAATAGGATCTTACTCCAAAGAGCATCCATAAACCTGCAGTCCTGGCAGCAGCGAGCCAGCAGGCAGGGAACGGGCAGCCGTCCCGCGGCAGCTCTGCTCCAGCGAGCAGCGGGAGGTGATGGAGAGCCTGTCCCCATCTGCGGTGAGTCTGGGGCCGGACCCTGCCTGAGAGGAGTCAGCTGGCAGCCGCAGGGGCCAAGCATAGCCTTGGAGAAAGGATAACAAGAGGCTGCCAGCGGCATGTCACGGGCAGCTTGGGGTCTGCAAATCCTGCTGGACAACCATTTACCGCTTATTTATAGGGGGCTGGTGTGCTGGCAAGGGGAGAGACGCCTCCCAGCTCCTGTCGCCACTGAACACCGTGGGAGCAAGGCACCCCAGCGAGGGGTGGTCCCGGGGCAGGCAGCCACCACCCTGCCCATCTCGTGCCTGTGTCATCCTCCCTGCTAACCGGCAGGCGAGAAGACTGGGAGCTGGGAAAGGGCTCCAGGCGCTGCCAGCTCCGAGCTGCCGAGGCTGGCAGGGCTGTCACTCCTGGTCTGCATAAATCAGCCAGCTGAAGGCACGGGGAAACAGAGGGGACGCAGCCCTGCCTGTCACTCCGCTGGCCTCTCTGTCTAGCGCCGGACCATCACTCCACTGCCACCTTTGCCCGCCCGGACCTGCTGGGCTCTAGCCTCTATGCTAGATGAAGATGCAGCCCGGGGATCCCCTCAGCCAAGCGGGGCTTCGGCTCCCTGCCAGGGCAGGATTTCGGGCAGAGGACTGTACCCCTTATTCTGGGTCTTGTGGCCACATGCTGCAAATCTCCCAGTGAAAAGGGAGCGAACCATCCAACCTATCTCACTGCTCAGCCAGGTAAAGGGAACTGGAAAACCCACCGCAAGTACCGGTGATGCCCACCTGCAGACAGCTAAGATGGTGGTTCCAAGGGTTGGGCACTTGCTGGTGAGTTTTAGCTCTGATATCTGCATGGAGGCCTCGGTTGTATGGCACTTTTATAATCCATGAGGCAGATATTATTGCAGAGCACAGCCCGTTGCCCCAGGCTCGGTGATGTGCTCTCCAGAGGTTCGCCTGAACTTTCTCAAAAGCAGTAAGCCTTCCTTGCAGCGCCATGGCCATCATCCTCGACTTCCACAGCGTGCTACCTGGCTACCTTGACGCCTCTGCCAAGGATGCCGCAGATGTTGCCCGACAGCTAACAGCATCTTTGCCCGCACGGCCGCTCCAGGAAGGGATGCAGGGCTGGTAGCAAGGCAGAGCGAACCCCAGGAGCCCCCCACCTGGTGCTCTCCTCCTTTCTCCCAACCCTGCCTGGCCCATTCCCTTCTTTCTCCTGGCAGCAACCTCTCTTCCTCCCCTCTCCTCCTTTTCCCCACTTCTGGGAGACTGCTTGATTGCCTGGCTCCCTTCATTAGCGTGATACCTCCTGGAAAATTGGTAAACAGAGGCGTATGAATGAGGTGTTGATTGCAATCAGCAGGGGAGAAGGGGGGCTGAGAGCGCTGGAGAGGCCAACGATGCTTCCCAATCACCTGGTGGCCCGGGGTGGCTGCTGGAGAGGATCCGCTCCCCACACGAGCCACGCGGGGCAGCTGCACTGCGCGACTCGTGCCAGGGAACGGATCCTCTCCAGCAGCCGCCCAAGCATCCCTCCGCAGAAGGGAGGCTCGCCCTTCCCTCTTGGGAGAGCTGGACACGGTCTGGGGGAGCCCGTCCTTGCTGCTGGAGGGTGTGATGAGGAGGGGATGGGTGCCAGGACACCCTGTCCCAGGCTGATGCCAGGGCGCAGCAGGGTGAGAGCACCCTGGGGCTCTCAGAAAACAAGTGCTTAAACGGATAAGCATGATCTAAAGCACATCCTATTATTAATCTGGGCAGACTGCAATGGAGCTGATCCCCTGCCTGTCCGTTCCCCTGGCACCACTGGAGACGTCGCAGGGGCAGGCAGAGGACGTGGGGCTGGTATCTGGCATTGCAGAGGGGGATTTGCCTAATTTCTGGCTTGTTGCAGGGTTAAACGGCTGAAACCATCCTCCCCGGGCCAGCTCCAGCGCTGGGTTAACGCTGCCTGGCTTCACTGGCACCGCAAAGATACCGCAATCACGGCATTTGGCACGTTAGAGCTAATGGCTTGCAGAGGCGAGGAAGAATTATCAGCCCTATTTTGAGGCAGAGGCAGCGAGATGCGGGTGGTCCTCCATCACCCTGCGGCATCACCGGCAGAGTGGGGATTGTAGGGACCTCTCCACGGGGAGCTCTCCCCTGGGCGAGGGGTCCCCGGGGGGCAAAGTGAAGGTGGACAGCATGATGCCCATTGCACAGCCCAACACCGTGCTGCGGCAGCGTCTGATTCACCCTGCTGCCAGCCCTGGGCTGCTGCCAACACGCTCACCCAGAAGTGTCTGTCATTAAGCATCTATTTAGGTGTGCAGAAGTTGCCTAATTTTTCAAGGGTGCTGCAAACCCCAGATGCCCTTGAAGTAAGAAGCTGCTGAAAGTACCCAATACCTGGAAAAATGGGTCATGGGAGACTTGCGTCTGATGCCCAGCAGAAATAGGTGGGCAAAGGGCCAGCCCGTGTGACGGGACAGCCGTGTCTCTATTAACAAAACGGGCTGTCGGGGGGTATCAGAACCCCCCTGGGTGTTAGGGACCCATGCCCTGACCGCATGCCGAGGCGGGCTGCAGCCCTGCATCACTGGGGAAACCCCAAGAGCGATGGGAAAACTCCTCGGGGAAGCGCCTTTCCCTGCGGGGCATCCCTGTTGCCATCCAGGCCAGGTCTCCGGTCCCCGGCCCCGGCCCTGCTGCTCTGCAAAGGTGGCCTTCGCTCGCAGGCACCAAACTTCTTGCAAAGCCCTGCCTAGAAAAGGCAGCTGAACTAGGATCCCAGAGGATTATTCCCCCGCCGTCCTCAGCGGGAAACGTGACCGCTGAGGATAAAGGCAGGAATTAGAGGAGGGCACCTGAAGACCGGGGCTCAGGCTGGGAGAGGCATCCCTGCAGAAGGAGGCAAAACACTGGCAGTATTTTTTGCTACCGCGCATCTGTTATTTGACCTTATAAAGCTCTATTTGTGGAGGTGGTTGTTATTTTTCGTTAAATCTTTTAATCTAAAATCCCATTAGGCGCAGCAGCGTGTTCATTTGCGAGCAGAAGCAAAACAGTTTGGTGTTTGCTCATTCCTGCATCTTCCTCACTTCAAACAGATGTAATAAAGTATTTTCTCTTTCCCTCTTGTTTCCCTTTGTGGTTTGGCTTTTTTAGGAGCCTTGGAGGCAGTTCAGCCTGGTTTTCCCCCCTCCCAGCACCACACGCGGCTTCTAGCTCTGCTGATTTCTGGTCTGTTGAAATCAAATAACATTCACGTGATGTCCTCCAGAGCGGGGACTTTTCTTTGCCTGGCTCTCCTGCCCAGCTGCGCCGGCGGGGTTAAACCAGCCCCGCTGTTTCCAGACCACAATGTCTGGCCTTAGACTAAAACTGCATTAAAAAAATACATTGAGGCGGTGTTTTTTGAGGGAGGTATTTTTACAAAACCCTGAGTGTGCAGAGCAAAGCCTGCAGCCCCCCTGTCTCTGCCGGGCGGCAGCAGCCCACAGCGGTGACAGCCCGGTCCCCGCACCCGGGGAGGCATCGCGGTGGCTCTTTGCAGTAGTTTTCCTCCCTCCCCAGTCTCCGTCATCTTTATTTCAGGAATCACTTAAAATCAGGTTTTGAATAATTCACTGGGAGCATACGGCAGTCCACCCTAACTGATTCGTCACAACTTCCCTCGACTTCAATAATTCACTTTCCCGCTAGGAGCTGATGTGTTTTCCTCATACATGGGTTTGCTGCCGAGCTCACCAGGCTCCGGGACCAAATCTGTTCACGAGGAGGAGAAAAAGGGGATTTAAGGCCAAACGCCTTTGTTTTAAGAAACGCTAACTTTCAGCAGGGCAGAGGCTTTGCTGGGCAACTTGTCCAGCTATGGGAAAGGCAATAATAGGGTGATCTGAAAACGGTCTTGGCTTGCTGCCGGAGATGCTCCTCTCGCTGCCGGCATTGGTCCGAGCTCCCCACGGCAGCAGCAAGTGGTGGTCCTACAGCCCCCTCCCCAGCTACAGCACAGATGAGCTCTGGTGGGTCAGCATTCACCCCCTGAGAGCATCCTGGACCCCCCACCACCGGGGATGTGCCCCAGCCCCACTGCTCCCGCCGGCCGGGAGCTGCATCCCACCTCAGCCTTCCTAATGAGGTGCCTGGGCTTGTGTTTTTCCCCAGCAAATGAAACCAGCATGGGTTAATTAGCCGGCGATGGCCAGTAACAGCTCATAAGAGTGAGAACGGCAACAAGCCGTGGGGATTCGGCAGCCTCCCCACCCAGGCCCTGCTTATCTGGGTAAATTAAGGTTTAATTTAAAGGAAGTACAAAGGCTCCTGTTGCAGTGTATTGATGTGGCTGTGCTGGGGAAAGTACAATCCACGTGGCAGAGAGGCTAAAATATATTATGTACAAGCTCTATATGACAGTGTTTCTGCTGCGGATCTCTTTTCCTCCCGTCTCGGGAGAGCACCGGCAAGGCTGGCGAGTGACGTGTAACAAGGAACCACGGCCAGGAATAACCAGCAAACTCCAGGGAGGAGAGCCGGGTACCCTGCCGGGGCCCCGATCCTGCGAACGCTGGGAAACGTGTCTTTGCTGCGAGGCAGCCTGAGGTAGGTGATGGTGAAGATGCTCGGGTGCCTGTGTGGGAAAGGGTTTATGCTTATGCTAAGTGCGGTGAATTTAATTTCCTTGCAATAGCACTTCAATATTACAAGGCACTCCAGAAAAATCAGAGAGGGCCTGAAGCGAAATGCAGCCGAGTCAATTGAAGTTAACTTCCCCAGGCACGGGGCCAGGCCCCTCTTTAGAGGCTGTTTTCCAGAAAGGCACTGCATTGCCTGCAAAAAATACATTTTCAGTCGCTTTTGATTCGGCTACCGTGAGCCTGCCCGAGCCCAAGCGAGCTGTGTGCGGAAAGGTCCCTGAATGCCTGTGTTTGCGGGAGCGGGGGGCAGGCTGCGGGGAGCCAGCCTTATTTTCTCCCCCTGGATCTCTTGGAGGAGCCCCAAGCGTGCTATAGGGACGCTATAGGGGCCCCCAGCCCTGTTCCCTTCCAGGCAATGCAGCATCCTCCCGAGGAGGACTAGGGGGACCCGGCTGGCTGGAGGAAGGTGGGGGATGTCTTGCAGCCCCTGTGGTGTGGGGAAGGGTTTGCAATTGGGTTAGGCAAAGCCCCCCCCGCATGTCTGCCGCTGGCCAGGGTGCCAGAGGGGACCCCAACACTGAGGGACCGGTGGGGGGTGGCGTGGCCGGAAAGGGGGGCACCGGGAGAGTGCGGATTTAGGGCCGGAGGGTCTGGGCAGGCTTGCTGCAGGTTGGGGCTGAGCTGAACCTGCCCCCAGGGGACCCCGCGGTGCCTGGGGGGGGGTGCTCGAGGCCCCGTGCTGACGAGGCAGAGCATCCCCTGGCAGGGTTTCTGCCCCCTAAGGCTGTGCTCCCCGTACAGTGGTGGGGAGCAGGGAGGTTTACGCAGCTTTTCTCCCTGCCTTCCCGCTCCCCCACGCCCCCCAGCCTGATGCTGCTGCTCCTGAGAGCTGCTGTCTGTCTAATTGCATTATAGCCTATGGGGGGAAGGAAACCACTGCTTTGGCTTCAAACAAAAGATGCCCTAAACCAACTAATTAGCCACCTGACTTGCTCCTCAACCTCCTGTGACACCCCCGTATTTTTCACGCCGTTTTGGCACTGCTAATGAGCAGAGCTGCCGAGGCTGCGGCCGGTGGCTCCCCCCAGCACCGGACCCGGGGTCTGGCAATGAGCTTGTGTCCAGCATCCCAAGGGGATGCTCTGCCTCTTCTCCTTTGTTCATCCTTCTCTTTGCCGTCATCCTTCTTATTCGCAGGTGCTTCTTCTGGCCTACTTGCATCCAGTTCATTTTCCTTTTCTTAAATAAAACCTGGCTCCAGGCCTTATTTGGTAAATAGAGCTGGGAGAAGCTGGGCTTGCTCTTTCTTCTCCTGACAAGCCTTTCAGGATGGGGGAGACGAGATGGAAAGAGAGACAGATGAATAGGATGCAAAAGCGGTGAAGAAAAATAAACATGAGATAAAGGGAGCGTGGGAGAGAAAGAAAAATGAGGCAGATCCATAGCTGGGATGGGGAAGCAGAGTAAAGGCAAAGGGGGCCCTGCTCAACCCCAATCACCCCAGCCCCTGTGTGTGAAGTGAGGGACCAAGGGCAGCAAACTGGGACCACACTGGTATGACATGGGCAGCCCTTAGCATCCCTCCCCAGCTCCTCCTGGCTGTGCCTACATGGGGATTTGGGGAGCGGGACCCGGTCTGGTGAAGAGACGGCCACACTTTCATCCAGGAGCTCTCCTGTCCTCTCCTCCCGCGTCCCCTAACAAATTTTTGCCCGAGGTGCAGGTCGCCCGTGGAAGCAGCCAGGCGCTTTATCCTGGCTCTCTCTGCAGCTGTCAAACGCTGTAAATATCTGGGAGGCGGTTAGTGCTGGGAAACAACGGAGGTGCTTTAAACGCAGCCCAGAGCCAAACCCACTGCTGGTAGGGTTCATAAATATCCCCTTTGTGTTTCTTCTCTGTCAGAAGGCAGCAATAAAAGAGAACAAAAGCCAAAGCCATCATGGGGCGGCTTCAGCATCTCCGGTGCCTCCTTACCCCTTCCAGGGCATGCCTAATAGCGATGAGGAGTAAAACCNGGGTGTTCGCCAGGCACGGGGAGCCTGGCACTGAGATGGCGAGGTTGGGAGCTGGCACAAAAGGCTCCTGAAGGGCTCAGCGTGGAAACCATTGTTTTTCCTATTATTTCCCCATTTTCAGCAGGTTGAGTAGCTCTGAACATCTGCCTGAAGGCAAGTAACCTGGCCCAGCTCTTGAAACCACCAGCTTCATTGGCAGCAAATGAAGTCCTCGGTTGAAGAGATAAAGCGACGGCTAAAGCACTAAAATTATCTGTGCTGAAACCGGGTGAGAGCGAATGCTGTTCAACAGGGCATGCAATGGAGAAACAGGTAATTGCTGGCACCGAGCAAACCCTGGGCATCGCTGGGGAAGCTGGGGAAACTTCTCTCCTTTGCCATGGGTCCCACCACCCCATCAGCCCTAAAAGCAAAGGACCCTCCAGGCGGCAGGACCTGCACTTGGGGAAGGTGGAAGCCCCGTCCAGCGGCAGGAATTGGCAGCATAGCTCTGCCCCAGTTGTGATTTTTTTTTTTAATAAGCTGAATTCTCAGCTGGACCTGGCAGAAAAATCAATAGTGGGACTTGAGAAAGCAGTCAAAATACATGGAGCTAAATTGGCCGCCCCACAGGCAGCCGTGCAGCTTCTCAGGTGGTGTGATGCGTGGCCGCACTGAAAGGGGGGAAAAAAATATGACAATTTCAAAAATCCTTTGAAATAATTGCCTAAGATTATTGAAGTCTCTTAAAATACCAGGGGAAGATCCAGAAATGCTTTTTAAAAAGTTGGTGGTGGATGTTGGAGGAGTGAGGGAAGCCACCTTCCCACTGCTGAAGGCATCTGGGGAGGGTTGGGCTGGCTTTTTCCCTTTCCCAATTAGACCTGCAGAAGCCTTATCTGCAAAGCAGCACATCAGCTTTAGCAGAAAGCCTCTCTTTCTCCAAAGCCTCTCTTTAATCCCATCCTTTTAGATCCGCCTTTTCAAGCGTAGCCCCAGCAACATCCATCTGCCCTTACATTAGAGATGGTGTCCTGAATCGTTTTATTTTTGGCAGCTTTGCCTTCAGCTCCTCTGTGGCAGGGAGGTGGGGAGATGCTATCCCCCTCCCCTGCCTCCAGCCTTCCCCACAGCTGCTGAGGATGCTGTGATGCCATTGGGTTTGGGGATGGCTATTTTGGTCCTCAGGGCCTCATCCACCGGCAGATGCAGGACAGATGGACGCTTTCGGGCAGCGGCTGCAGGCACCTCCCGAGGCTGTGCAAACCTGTGGATGAGTTACTAACAGCATGTGGCTTTTACTAGTTCATACCCAGGCGCCTGTAGGGACAATCCTGTATCCCACCCTGCATCTGCCCCGTGGTACCCCCAGGACCGGGCTGGCCTTTTAAGGTTTGCCGCTTTGGGCTGGGAGAGGCACGGGCAGCCTAGCCCTGAGTTCTTAATGGCTAGCAAGCTCTTCCTAGCTCTAGCTAGAAGCTAGAGGAGAAAAGACCGAGGAGGAAAGTGGAGAAAAATATAACAAAACAATTTTCTTCTAACATTTCTCTTCTCCTTTTCAGCGTGAGCCCTTCCGGGAGGAGGTCTCTAAAATTAACAATGTTCTTTCTTTTTCCCTCTCTAGTCCCAAGACTCCTGGTCTAAATTAATGAAATGTCAAATACTATTAAGTTCTGATCATGTGTTTGTGATAACGAAGGGACTGACTTCCAGCCAGTTTACAACTCTGATCTGTTCTTCCCCCCCCTCTTTTTTTTTTTTTTGCTCTGATTAAAACTCCCTTTATTACATTTACTGTTTCATCGGCTCCCTCTGATTTCCATCCTTTGTGGTCCAAGACCGGGGAAAGCCTTTTCATTGAGCAGAAGATTTTAAGGCTTTTTAGCATTCTAGTATTTTCCTCCAACATCTGCCTAGACCGGGGGTGACAGCCCCTGCCACGATGCTCTGCTGGGAGCAGATGGGTGCTCCCAGGGACCTCACAGCTGCTACTCCGAAGACCCCAACATCCATTATTTCTTTTCTCTCTTCCTTCTTCCCTTTTCTGTACTTGGGAACTGATTATGTTAATGAGTTTAAAAGGCCACATAATAATCCAATGCACCGTAGCCAGCGACCTTGCAAGGAAGGGAGAGCTTCCTTATCTTCCCGAGTGCTGTTTCTCGGCAGGGGAATGACGGGGGCGAGTACAACTAACACAAAGAGCGGTGTGGGTCAGGCAGAGGATGGCTGGTCCCTGCCGGCAGCGCCCGGGGAGCTGCAGGGCATGGCACGCATCAGGGCCAGACCCTGCCACCAGGACACCGCTGCCGAGGCAGCAGGGATGCCAAGGTGGGTTTTTCTGATGGTGACTTTACCAGGGCATGGTGAAAAAGAAAAAAAGAATCCTCTGAGGGCCACAAACTGTCTTTAGAAAGACCAGCCGGGGGTCTCTGGGGAAGGGCACCCCAAATGCCTGAACAGCCCAGCTACGAATCAAGGCAGTCCTTGCTTCACTTGACAAGGTCGTATGGCGAGGGTTCTACAGCCGGCTGTGTTCCTAGAGGGATGATTTAGGGAAGGACGAATGGATGGACTCGCGTGTAGACAGCTAGATGGGCCCATCCCCTAATGGCTGGGCAACGAGGCGACAAGGTGCTCCTGCTGATGGCTTCATCAATCACCCATCGGGCTGGGCTCTCCAGCAAACTGGAAGAACTCAAAGGGTTAATCTGTAATTTAGGACTTGACACCAAAGATACAGTTGTTGGGAGAGAAGAAAGCCCTGTCGAAGGCTTTAGGAAATAATTTGCCTTGGCATTTTCTTATAAGAGTGAATTGATTTTTCCTGGGCTGTGTCAGGCTGAATTATGAATGGGGGAAAGCAGGGCTGGCACTCCCAGAGGTGAAGGTGTGATAATTAGAGGCATGTGCAGAGGGGGCTTGGGGGCTGCCCCCTCCCAGCACTTCCCACACAAACCTGGGGCCACAGCCTCATCGTCCCCAGAGCCCTTGGAGAGGTGGGTTTGCTCCAGCCTGGGCACAGAGGCGGGTCCCCAGGTCAGGCCAGGAGAAACGGTTCCTGGACCATCCAGGACCATCTCCTCTCCCTGCCCAGCCAGCAGAGCAGCTGATGCCGGTTGCTGAAGGGCAAAGTGAAACATCGTGATGGCCCTGGGAGGAGGTGGGAGAGTGTGAGTGTGCAAGATGTGATCCCATCAACCTGCCCTTGGTTCTGCCCTGCCCGCCACAGCCCTGCTGGGAAGGGACTGTGCCCCTAGCCGTGCTCCTGCCCTTAGCCCCGGCCTCAAAAGCTCCTGGCGCTGCCTCGCTGCCCGCATCCATCTCCATCAGCCTGGTGCTGAGCTCGCTGCCTGGCCGGTGAGGTGGCTCTGCCCCCCAAGTGCTTTATTGATCATGCCCCGCTCGATGCTGCTTTCCGAGGCACAGACCCTCCCGCAGGCTGCTGGGAACTGTAGTGCAGTAAAGCCGGCGGTCAGGAATGGAGACAAAGGCAGGCTCTCAGCTCGCCACCAGCCTGACCTGTGCGTCTCCCCTTGGGTAGAGCCAGCGCCAGACCTCGCCCCTGGCACGAAGATTCCCCCAGGGAACGTGCCATCTGCATCCGGCACGAGCCGCCTCTCCATGCTTGGGCTGAGCGTCCTGCCATGCAGCTTGGCTTTCGTTTGCCAGCTCGAGGGGAGGCGGTGGGAAGAAAATGAGGTCTGGGCTTTTTCCCCCCCCGGTCTTTCATTTATCATCTACTACAAACCAGCTCCGGCTCCTCAGTAAGACCTGGGAACAGCAATTCCTGAATAAGAGAGACCCTGTAGAAAAGCCTCACCTAATTGCAGAGACTTCCCAAACAAAGGGGCTCAGACTATCCGCTTCCTCCCCTGCCCCTTTTCCCAGTAAATCTGCCCCAAAGAACAGCTCGTTCATTAAGCCGTCTGCTCCATAATCACAGCTAACCCGGTAATAAGCACGGGGTTCATCCAGCTCGGCACAGCGTCCCCCGGTTCCTGGGAGGATGGAAATGCCCTGCTCCCCAGGGAAATAGGCAGGCACGGAGAGGAGGCAGCTATTACACGGCACATCCAGCACTTGGGGGGGGGGGGGGACGGGGGGACCCAGCCCTGTCATCTCCTGGAGCTGTGGCTCAGCCCCCCCCAGGTAATTGTGCACGGAAATGGATTCCCATTTCTCTGCTCAATCGTCCTGTTTGCTGTCACAGCCGAATGTTTTGCATGTGCAATTACCCGTCCCTGCATATATCCGTGGGCACGCTCAGGTGTCGACTGCCAGCCTTCGGCGGCTGCCACGTAGCTACGTCGCTCTGCCTTTGAGCTTTAATAGCAGCCAAGCAGAAGCCATTTTCCATATGAAGCTGCAGGACCTATGGGGTAAATAAATGGGTTTGAAAGCCTAGCGGTGTAATGAGTTAATTTAAAACCTGCCTTCTCTTCTTGTATATTAATTTACTTGGTATTATGTTTAATCTTTCACTTACTGGGGTTTCATCGGCTTCTTTCTCCCCTTCCCCCTCCGGCGGCTCCCTGGGACGCTCTGCCTTCGGCAGAAACCAGAGGAAGCCAAGCCGGGGCTGGAGAGTGGGGACCAGCCCTGGGCCAAGAGGAGCTGCTAGGTCCCACAGGAGCCCAGGGTGGCACCTCACGGTCTTCTGCTCTTGTGGGTGCCTGGCAGATAGGTGCAGACTGATTTCCCCGCAGCTGGGGACAGACCACCCCCCCGCCCCGGTTTCCCTGGTGCCATTCGCCAAGGTGCTAATCACTTTAACCAACTGGGAGGGTGGCCGGGGGAATTAATCGGCTCTAATCAGGTCAGTGGTAGCTGACAAGGCAGCCGGGGGTGGAAGCAAAGGACTGGGTTGCGCTCAGCTCCCGGTGCCTGCTTTAACTGCCCGCCCGCCCCTGGGCACGGGGGCTGCTGAGCTCCGGAGCCCCCCCAGGCACAGCGCTGAGCCAGGGGACCTCGAGCCATCGCTCCCCATGCCCCCCATCCAGCTGTGGCTCCAGCCCCTGCTTTGCTGACTTGCCACAGTTGACCCCGTATGGAGGGGCTGAAATTCAGCTGCCTGGGGACCATCCTGCCTGCGCATCCGTCGCACTGGTCCTGCTCCCGTCCTCCCGCCAGCGGCCGCGAAGCCTCCGCTGCGAGTGGATGGCACTTCGCCTGAGCACCTCTCTGAAGAGGCACGGAAGGCCAGTGCAATGAATAAAGGGCTGGTGCAGCCAGGGAAAGCAGGGCAGAGAGGGCAGCAGCAGCTCCTCGGTGCTCCGAGGACATGCTTGTGCTGAGGTGGTACGATCCAAATCGGACAAGTGAGACGTGGGTCCCCGTTGCATGGCGCAGCTTTGCACCCCCGGTCTTGCCTCAGGCGGCGTGAGCCGGGCTTTGAGTCACCCCGTTAATGAGGTTGCGATGCAGCTGTGTGCCCGTGGCTGGTCCAGGTCCCCAGCGGATTGCCCACCGGTCCAGCTGAAGAGAAACCAGAGGGTGCGATATTGCAGGCAGTGCGTGGGAAGTGGAGGGGGAGGGAGGCAGCAGGCAGGGCTTGGCAGGGCTCACCAGCAACCCAGTGACGATGCAGTGGGTGCCAGAAAGCGTAGCAGGCATGTCTGACAGCTTCAGGAGACCTCGCCCGGAGCATCCCCTGCCATTTCCATCACCTGTCTCCGAGGAGGAGGATTAGCCTAAACTGTCTCGGAGAAGGACTGATGGGTGATCTGGAAGAGAGAGAGACTATTGTGGGGCTTATTTAAGCCGGGATGACCTGAGAAACCGTCCCTGAGGCCATCGTGGCAGGGAGGGCTAACGCCAGGAAGAGGAAGATGGGAAACTGGAGGGCAAAGCATGTGAGTCAGGGCACTGGGGGCCGCATCCAGCCCATGCAGAACAGGGTCATGGGCAGGAAGCTCGGTCTGCGCCTGGCTGCCTCTTTGGTGCCGGGGGAGCATTGGCGGCAGCTGCTGCTGGGAACATCCCCCTCCCTCCCCTCTCGCTAATGAACGTAGGTGAAACTTGCTGTGCCATGACTTTAATCAGCAAAGAAAACTGCAAAGCCTTTTTTTCTTTCCCCACCTGCTGAATTCAGCGCCGAATGCGAATTAGGCAGCGTTTGGGCTTGGCTGCGCGCCCACTTCCCGTGCTAATGCAGGGAGCAAGTCTCTCCCGCACATCGAGCTCCTAGGCTAATCCACGGCGCGCCTGGATCAGCCCCTTGTATTTCACACTGTGCGCAATAACCCCTGGAGCTTAAAGGCTGCTCGCTGCAGGCTCAGCCTTGCGCGACTCCTCCGAGCACCCAGCCGACAAGCTCAGCCTGTGCCGGGGAGCAGGACCGGCCCGTGGCACCCATGGGTGGTCAGGCAGGGCGGCTCCGGCGACAGTGCTGGGCTGGAGGGCAAGGACATGCCGCAGCGACCTTGGGAGCTGAGCCTGCAGCAAGCGCTGCTGCATGCACGCTGTGCTCGCAGCTCCGGGGAGCTTGTGGTTGCATTAGCCCGTGGCCGGCATGCAGGCAGCGTGCTCGGCAGCAACGGGCAGCCCGGGGAAGGGATGCAGGGGTAGGCATCCCGGAGTTCCGCGTCCATGGGGGGTGCTGGAGCGGTACCCCTGGGCTCACACCTATGGGTCCGTCAGCGTGGCAGGAGTAATTTGCAGCTCCATTAGCACTCGGAGTCGGCACAGTGGCCCTGCAATGTGTCCGTTTGATAAGAGGCAAGTTCCACTGAATAATGAGCAGTAATTGGATTTCAGGGTTAACCAGCTTGCAGCAAAAATAGAAAAGAACGGAGAGCCATTGGATATTTCTGTTCTGGCTCATCAGACACTGGAGGTTTATCTCTGCTGAGAATAGCACAGGAGAGGTAAAGTTATTAGTGACCATCAGAGCATGGTGATACCATCTCCCTCTTGTGTTTAGTGGGATGAGTCTGTGCGTCCTCTGTGAGTTTCATTTAAGGCTACGGGAGTTTATAACGCCCCGTGGGAGAGCTCCGCACGTACACTGTTGTGGTGCAGCGGAGAGGAGTGAAATCAGCCCTTTTTAGTTTGCAGGAGCACCCAACCTCTCTGCCGTCAACCAGAGAGGAAGGCAGGAGCCTGCAGCCCGGGGAGCGGGCTGGGACGGCCAACGGCTGGGCGGATGCATTCCGGAGGCACGAGGCAAGGTCTCCCACCGGCGTCACCTCATTCAGGTGATAATCTGGCACGGGGAAGGCCAGCACACCTGTGGTAGCACCATGCTTGGAGCTGCGGTCGCCTGCTTCGGGGTGGCATCAGTGCGGGTGGAGCGGGCACTGGTGGCTGTGCCGGGCACCGGGAGATGCTATTTGAAGTGCCGCACACAACTGTGATGGCCCGTCTTCCAGCAAGATTAATTCACGCTGGAAGTGGTGCGGTGAAGGGCTATTAGCATGGTGGGGGGAATGGAGAGCCTGTCTTATAAGACGAGACTGAAAGCACTTGGCTTGTTTAGCCCAGCAAAGGGAAGGCAAAGCAAGGATATGATTACTCTCCATAAATGTATCAAGCAAGTAAACACCAGGTACAGAAAGGAACCATTTAAGCTAAAAGACTGTGCTGGCACAAGAACAAATAGGTTTAAACTGGCTAATGTAGGCTGGAAATTAGGAGACAGTTTTTAACCATGGGAGTTGCGAGACAGTTTTTAGCCATGGGAAGCAGAGGAGGAAAAATACCTCATTGCTTTCCAAATGGAGCTGGACCAGCGTGCGAAGGGAGCAGAAAGCCAGCTGCCTGCAACTGCAGGGGCCTGAAGTGGGAGCCAGAAGGGTCCTGGCCACTCCAGGCTCCTTCCAGGACACGCTGGATGCATCCTGCGCTGCTGGCATCCCCTGAGGTCCCCAGTTTCATAGGGCAGGGAGCATCGTTCCCGCGGGCGGGGACAGCCGACACCAGCCTCCCTCTGCTCGGGGGCTGGCAGGTACCCAGCGCTTGGGACAGCCGCCCAAAGTGCTCGGGAGTGGAAAGGGCGGTAAGTCAGAGGCAGCCAGCGTCGAACACCGGCGGGGAAGGTACCACAGGAGCTGAAGCATCCACCGACCTGAGCGGGGCAGCTCACGGCACCCGGATTTGGGCTGGCGACCTGCTGCCATCACTGCTTTGCCTGGATTTTCTTTGGCAATGGCACACAGCTGGACCACCAACTCCAGATTTTACCTCCTGCGTGAAGTTATTCTGAATTCCCTGTATATTCTAGGGCCTGCCTAAAGGATGGGTGAAGAATCTGCTGATGAGGACTCTAATCAGTTTTGAGAGCAGGTAATTTCTCAGCTAGAGTTCCTCTCCAAACAGGAAATCAGATTTAGGAGATAGCTGATTTATGCAGCACATCATGGTGGACTAGAGCAAAGCTAGTTGTAATAATAAGCAGAGCTGGAATAAAAAGATCATTACTAATATTACGCCTTAATTACTTCACGATCCTCCTACCAGGTGGGTTTTCCTGTCTCGCTTCCCTCTAGCGTTAACGGAATAGGAATAATTCTAGACCCAGTCCCGGCATCTGGGCAGGTTTTTTGGACCCTGTACCTCCTTCCTGAAACCGGCGGAAAGGCATTCCCTGCCTTCAGCGCGTTTTGAGTCTGGCACCGTGCCTGGGATCGTAGTAAGACACAAAAGCATCTGATGGAAGTGACCACTGGATGGAGCCTCAAAGGTCATAACAATACCCGGTTCTGGTATAGATGGTGTTCACTGATGAAAAACGCCAAGTGCGAAAGCACAGTGAGCATCGGTACTGCAGCGTTAAGGTAAGGAGGGATGCTGCCTGCGCTCCTGCCGCAGAGCCAGGGCTGGGCAGCGGTGCCCGAGCACACCGCCCTGCTCCTGGCTCCATACCCCGGAGCGAGCTGCCAGCACCTCTGCGTGTTCCTGCCCCCAGCTCCAGCCTGCCCCTGCCGTGGCGGCTGCAGTTTCCTCGGGGCAGGGAGCACCGGGCTCCCTCCCGGTGGGTGTGCAGCGCCGAGCACCGCCAGCACCCCCGCCAGCTGCAGCCCAGCCGATAGCCCACGGGCTGCACAGGCTGGGATGCTCTGTAAAACCTCACCAAACACTTTGTTTCATTCCAGCAAGACAAACAGAGATAACGTAACTGTGTGAAGAGAATTCCAGTTTTGATTAAAAGCCACAGACCTGCAAGCCTCGGCTCCTTCTTGAATAAGGACGAGGATAATATTGGCAGGAGAAAAGGAAATCATCTGATGATATCTGAAGCAAGAGTGTGGCAGGGTGGCAGGTTTGGGAAGGGGGCTCGCAGTTTGGCTTGTGGAAGGGAGCCCAGTGCCTTTTCCCTGGGCAGGGTCCTGCGTGCTGAGTCCTCGGTGGCTCCTCTCCCCCAGCCCTGGGAAGGGGTAAGGCAAACCCAGCCAGGGGGATAAGATTAGATCTGGGAACAGAACAATGCACAATTCAATCATCTTGCAAACTTGCAACAGAGCACCCCGAACGCCGCGTAGCGATGGGTTTTACGGATGAGTGCATGAACGTGCTCACAAAAACGGGACCTGCGGAGAGGGCGAGGGCTGCTCGGGGAGCAGGCTCTGCCGTAGCTCCGTATGCCTTTCCGCAAGGATTAGTGTCTCCCGCACCATGCCCCGTGCTGGGTGTACAGGCACGAGCGCCGCAGGTGCTCAGAACATGGTGCAAATTGGTCTTGCAGAACGGTGGCTGAGGATGCTCCTGCAAGGCCGGGGGGGCTGTTTGGGCATGGGGTGCAGCTGGGAGCAAGGAGAGGGGTTTCCTCCACGGGCAGCTGGGCTGCCAGGCCCTGCAGAGCTGGCAGATTGGGCCCACAGTCTCCAGGCAGAATTTTCAGCATTGCTGCTGAATGCACTGAGCACCGAGGAAGGCTACGGCTTCCCTTCAGACCCTCCTGAGATGTCATATGGATAAAATCTTCCTCGGAAAGCCCATCCAGCAAGGCGCAGGCTGCTGGCAGCGCTGTGCGTCTGGGGACAGCTGGGCCCAGTGTCCCCCAACTGCAGCGGGACTGGGTTTCACTGGGAAGGTGCAGGGCGGCCGATAACCTTCCCCAACCACGGCCAACTTTTCTCTCCCCAGGGATCCGGGAGCATTTCCCCGCGCTGGGCTGGCACCGTTGCCGGATTGCTGGGGGGTCTCTCACCATCCCAAAATAACAGAGGTGGGTTGCTTTGTGTCCTGCTCGCTGGGGCTCAGCATCGGGGCTGCCCGTGCCCTACACCGGGGGATGCGGCTGAGCCCCGACAGCTCGCCGCACCGATGGCTGCAAAGGCAGCAAAGCTG